>AP025075.1:18124213-18153166 GCA_036186865.1 Eustoma russellianum | reverse complement strand
AGGATATAGGCCACTTTTTTTTTTTTACAAGTTCTGATAAAGATGCCCTAGGTACAAAAACTCCAAAGTTTAACCAAGAAAGGTTTAAGGAGTTGATGGTACATTATTTAATTAGACATGAGATGTCATTTTCATTTATTAAATATGAAGGGGTTATAAATGTATATTCATATCTTGAATCACATGGCAAACATATTTCTAGAAATACTACTAATGCTGATATAAAAAAATTGCATGTGCAGAAAATCGCTAGGTTTAAGAACGAAGTAAAATCATGTCCTGATAGGATATGCCTGTCTTCTTATGCATGGAAGTTCTCTATAAACTGATAAGTATTTGAGCATGAACTTTGTTGATAAAATTGGATGCTTCAGAAAACACAAACAAACAAACAAATCATACTCAGTATTTCCCTAACGACAGCATAAGCTATCGTTAGGGTCTGGGAAGGGTGATAGGCAGACAAACAATACCCATATCTCAAAGGATAGAGAGTTTGCTTCCAGTTAGACCCTTGGCTCTATATGTACCTGCACAGAAATCATAATAACAGGAATATGTACTAGTGAAGTTATTTTATTAAACATATGCAGAAATCTTCCGATATTAGAATAGTCATAATAGTGAACATGCATAAATAATTGAAAGAAAACAGCCGAAACAAAATATGCAAAGTCAAACGAAAGTGTAAATACTATCGAATCATCTAAGTATGCTCTAAGGTACCCTATATCATGTCTACCCCTCCTTAATCCTAATTCTCTGCCTCCATGAACTCCTATCCTGAACCATGTCCTCAGAGAGGTGCAACTCTAGTAAGTCATGCCTAATCTGCTCATGCCCGTCAGTTTGGGTCTGCCTTTACTCCTCTTCCCTTCTACAGTGAGACTTTCAATTGCTCTGACAGATGCCGTTGTCTGTCTTTTCTTAACACGCCCAAACCATCTCAGTCTTTCCTCACTTATCTTTTCTGTTACACTAGTCAACCCTAAACTTTCTCTGTATACCTCATTTCTTATCTTGTCTAGCCTTGTATGCCCATACATCCACCTCAGCATCTTCATCTTTGCCACTTCCATCTTCTGTGACTGTGTCCTCTTGATGGCCCAGCAGTCTGTTACATATAATATTGCCGACCGCACTGTCACCCTATAAAATTTTCCCTTTAATTTAATTGGAAAATTCTTGTCACACTGCACCCCTGAGGCCGCTCTCCATCTACACCAACCTGCCTGAACTCGGTGTGCTACATCACTCTCTATGTCTCCATCTTTCTGTACAAATGATCCTAGGTACTTGAACTTACTTACTTTTGGTACCACTTGACCCTCAATGGTGAGTTGGCTATTCTCATCGTCGGTAGCGTCGCTGAAATCACAGTGTAGATACTCAGTCTTGGAACGACTAATCCTTAGGCCTTTTCTCTCTAAAACACCTCGCCACTCCTCTAGTCTCATACTCGGTTATGTCTACTTTCCATGACTAACATACATATCCCTAATTATGTCTATATACTTCATAGGAACCCCTCTTGCATCCAGACTATCCCATATCAGTTTGCGTGGCACACTATCATACGCTTTTTCAAGATCGATGAAAACCATGTGTAGATCATGCTTCTTCTCTCTATACTTCTCCATCAATCTCCTTAAAATGTGTATTGCTTCCGTAGTTGACCGTCCTGGCATAAACCAAATTGGTTTACCGTAACTTGAGTTTTACCCCCGATTCTAGTGTCGATTACTCGCTCCTATAACTTCATAGTATGATTTATCAATTTAATCCTCCTATAATTCTCACAATATTGCGCATCTCTTTTTTTCTTATATAGAGGGACCGCTATGCTCCTTCTCCAATCATCTGCCATTTTTTCTATTTCGAAAATAAGGTTGAACAGAATAGTTAGCCATGTAATCTCTTCCTCTCTCAAACACTTCCACGCCTCAATGGGTATGTTATCCAAACCAACTGCCTTAGCTCTTCCCATCTTCTTAAGTGCTATCTTCATCTCTTCTTGTGTGATGCTATGATACTCGCATGTATTACGTTGTCGTTTTTGAATAATGGTGCTTTCGCTTTCTTCGTAGTCGACTCCTGCGCTGTTAAAGATGTCGTGAAAGTATGTTTGCCATTGCCCCTTGATGTCTTTTTATTTGACTAAAACATGTCCATCTTCTCCCTTTATAAATTTCACAACGCCTAGATCTTGCCTCTTTCTATCTCTAGCTTTGGCAATTTTAAACATATCACGCTTTCCGTCTTTTGTTTCTAATTTTTCGTACATCTTTTTATAGGCTACGTTCTTGGCCTCCGTCACTGCCTTCTTCGCCTCCTTACTAGCGATTTTGTAGTTCTCCTTCACTCTCACTTTCTCCTTCCCGTCTGTGCACCTTAACACCTCTCTAAAACTCTTTTGCTTATTCCTTATTTTTTGTTGTACATTCTAATTCCATCACCACGACTCTTTATGTACAGTTGTCTTTCCTGTTGTTACCCCCAAGAGTTTCCCTTGCCGCGTGAATGATGGTAGTCACCATGGCATCCCACATCTGGTTTGTGTCTTCAACTAATGGATCTGATGTCGTCGAGATGACCTTGTCTCTAAATATGTTAATTTTTTCTGCCTTCAAACTTCCCCATAGAATCCTGAGTGTTAATTTTCTAACCCTCGTGCTCAGCTTTTGGCTCAAGTCTATAACTACGACAAGTAAACGGTGTTGCGTCACTGCTTTCTCCCTTGGTATAACCTTGCAGTCCCTCTATAACTGCCGATCTTCACGTCTCATTAGAAAATAGTCGATCTGCGTGTTACATCTTCCGCTGCTAAAAGTGATCAAATGGGATACCTTTTTCTTAAAAAACGAGTTTATAATACCTAGATCGTGGGACACTGCAAGGTCTAGCAAATCCCTACCCTGCTCGTTTCTATCTCCATAGCGAAACCCGCCATGTGTTGACTGAAAACCATCAGTATCCTTTCCAATATGGCCATTAAAATCACCTCCTATACAGATTCGTTCTTCTCTAGGTATTGTCCTCAACACTTCATATAAGCATTCCCAGAACTCTGTCTTCTCTTGCTCTCCTAGTCCCACTTGGGGTGCGTAGGCTCAAACCACTGCAACATCTCTTTGTTTAATACTAACTTCAGCACCATAAGTCTATCATTATATCTTATTACATCGATTACGTTCGTGTATCATTCTAACTTTACTAGAAATCCTACCCCATTCTTGGTCCCATTGGACCCTGTGTAGAGCAAATTATACTCATTACACTCTTTACCTTTGTTTCCCTTCCACTTAGTCTCTTGTAGACATGCCACATCTATCCTACGCCTCTTAAGCACATCTATTACCTCTAACAATTTACCACTTAGAGTTCTTACATTCCAAGAGGCTATATGTAAACTATCCTCTTTTTTCTTCCCCTTGACTACGCCTCTCTTCCTTAGACATGGTCTCTCATAAGAGTCATAAATCATTCTATCAATGATGGTTACTAAACCAAAAGTAAGATCATATATTTCACTCCAAAGATTAAACCCAAGAAAAGAAAAGAAATCAGTACTAAAAAAATTTAAAAATAAATAATCAAGAACAAATGGAGAGGATATCTAATAAATCAACTTGGAAAACAAATTTTTGTCTTCCAAAATCGTTAGACAAGGGGGATGTCTAGACTCTGAAGAACAAATGTAGAAGAAATTCAATAAAAATCATACAAACTAACTGAAAAATTAAACAACAATTTCAAATACACAAAAAAGTTACAAAAAAATAAAGAAAAAACAAGCAGATTCCAGAAAATCAGCTTACGAATACAAAATAAAACCTCATAAAGAAGAGGAAAGTAGCAATAAAAGTCAGATTTAGCAACAGAAGGACCATAACCTCAGCTGATATGTGATCAGGCAAGTGCCCAGCGACGACGAAGGAAAAAGAGTTACCGAGTTTTCTTACCAGTGTGAAGACCCCAAATCACCGTAGACCGAATGATATAAACTCGTCAAAGAATGAATCAAAAGCGGATGCAACAGTCTGTGCTCCCTTTGTTCAATCTTGTTTCAGATCCAGCTAAAGTTTCCGTTGTCCAATGGAGACAAGCAGAAGACACCTCCAGATATGGGTATCGGAAGAGGAAAGTATGATTGCTTCAACACAAATGAAGTGTTTGATGTTGTTGGTGATGGAGAGCACTAGGGACGATGAAGATTTAGAGAAGCAAGGCAAACCCTAGTTCACTTTGCTAGAGATTAATGGATGCTTCAGAAAAGAATTTTGAATTTCTCTTCCATACCTTCTTTTAATAGTGGTATTGCTTTTGCTAAGGAATTGTATAATTTGACAAGTGAGTGGAATATTAAGAAGAAATTATCAATTTAACATTGAATAATGT
This sequence comes from Eustoma russellianum, assembly GCA_036186865.1. Classification (NCBI taxonomy): domain Eukaryota; kingdom Viridiplantae; phylum Streptophyta; class Magnoliopsida; order Gentianales; family Gentianaceae; genus Eustoma; species Eustoma russellianum. Next base: position 18,148,768 of record AP025075.1, on the reverse strand, counting down.
TTCTGCAAATGATGTTTGTGCTTAGATTTTGAAAAATTAAGTCATGCTTTGGTATATGATGGGTCTTTATTCCGGGTTAGATGTTCTACAAACATAATAAGTTTGATCGTACAAGATGGTGTGAAAGACTTCATTAAAGAATAAAATTAGGGAATATCTAAAGTATTTTTAGGGCCCTCAACTTAAAAAAAGTTAAGTTTAAAGATTATATACCACAAACATCTATTGATATAAGTTCTCTTTATATTGTCATACTTTATGTCATTCGGAATTGAGTGACTTTAATATCAAGTGTAGTCTATCTGAGAAAGAATGGGTGGAAGTTGAAAAAATATTCACTTTTTTGCAAGTATTTCATGATCCAACCAATGCTTTTCTCGGAATCTAACTGCCTGATTCTACACTTGTACTTTCCCCAAGTATGTGTAACTCAAATAAAACTGTTTGACCAGTCAAAAAATTGAGATGATTGTATAAAAAAAGAAATTAAATTCTGCAATCAAACGTTTACGTAACAAAAAAACCCAAACGTAATTTTATTACAAATTTTATCCAAATATACTGGGAAATGTATCACAAAATGTCAGGTGACTTGCTGATAACCTGTGATTGGAGGTTGCCACTTCTCTCTTCTTCTTCCTCTCTTCTTCCTCCTCCCTACTTCTTTGTCGTCCAAAACCCTTGTATTTGATCTTGATGCGGCTAATTAACGTATCTTCCATGTCACTTCCAACCATCTCCTCTATCACTCCCAACCACCACCACCGTATTCATCATTCTCATATCAGACACTCATCCCATCCCTTCTGAGCATCCAACATCGAACACCTCTCAAGCACCATCGCCTCTTGACTCGCATTTCTAAATATGCTACTCTTCCCCTAACAAGTTCTTTCCCATTCCCTTGCTCCTTCCGCCGCCTCCACCCTCCCTTCATCCGCTCCTCCCCACGATTAACCTTCCTTTGTCCCTCTCAACGCATCACTTATATCAACCGCATTTTCTAACCTTCAACCGCATCATTTATATCAATTCGATTAATTCATACAAACAAACTTAAAGCCACAAAAGTAGCTTTAAATGTTAAAAAATATTTAAAATAACAATAGTTATTAAGTTCAAATGGTAGGTATCCTCAAGAAAACTATTTTGTCCTCTTTTTTATTAATTAAAAGAACCCATTTGAAATGATTGTATTATGAGAAGGTAAGAATGAGGTAAGGATGCCACAAAATTATTCAGAATTGTAAAAATGCAGTTTTGTTGGGTTCATTTCAGACATGGAAGCGAGATAAGAAAAGAGACAGGAGGAGAGTTGTTGGAGGAGAGATGGGCTGTTGGAATGGAGGAGAGACGAAGAAATGGGGTGGCGCAATAGACGGAGTGGGGGGAGAGATAGTGAAGACGACGACCTAGTGGAGGTGATGTGCTTGTGGGAATTAATAGAGGAGAGAGGGAAAAATAGAGTAGCAAGGCGTGTGGGTTGTGGGGAGGATTTCAGCTGGTCAGCATGGGTGGGGCAAGAGGATGAGAGAAGTGTGATGTTATGGGTAGCGAAGATAGAACTGGATTGAAGGTGGTGTTTGGAGGGCGATCAGGGGTGAACAAACGAGGGAGGAGGGAGAGGGAGGACGAAGAAGAGAAAGAAGTGACAACCTGTAATCATAGGTCATCAACATGTCACATAACGGTTTGTGAGACATTTCCAAAAAAAAAAGTTTGGATAACATTTATAATAAAATTAGGTTTGGATATTTTATGATAAAACTTGTAAACATTTCGTTACAAAGTGTTATTTCCTCTCTATTATTCTAAAACGTGAAGATCAACGTACTTTTGGCTTATCAAGATGCATCTCTAACTGAACCTTTTGTGTGACAATTAAACCTTAACATATATGCACAGTAAAAACCTTAACATACATAGAACGTATATGAAAAAAGCAGTAACTGAAAACAAAAGCAATAAAAGTAAAAAATAAAAGCTAATAAGTGCACGACTTGGATGAACTTGGTATATCACATTCACGTGTGTCACTCCTACCTGAGAATGAGAGGATGCTTCTTGGAATCTATTTGAAGTCTCATCCTCGTTGAAAAGACTTTTAAGGACATGTTTGACTCTGGAAAGTTCAATAAAGGCGGCCTCATACAATCTTTCATAACCCCATTCAAACATCTGAAACTTATATATAGGATCAAATACAATTGTTATGGCTAATAATGTTAGGCCAAAATAAATTGCAAAAGCATAAAAGTTACCTCCGACCATTATCGCTTAGTCGACGCCTTCGAATCGGAATTCTGATGCAGAGAAGAACTCTTGCGGAAATGGAGGCTTCCAGCCTATGCCTATCTTAATGCTGTATAGCTATGATTGATGGAATATCACAGGCCCTCTATTTATAGGCTAGGCCAGGAACCCCTTTCCTTATTTGACTGACAATTAATTCCTTCCATCAAGGAAACTTAATAATTGTCAATCAATCAAAATCAAATCTGATAATTAATGCAGTCACTAATTGCAACGTATCTAGACAATATAACGTATGGATACATTATACATATGATCCACATTAGTGATTTATAAATAAATCACGAGATTATAGCAATCAATTATAATTAATATAATTGATTCTAACATTCTCCCACTTGGATCACATGTCGAATGCTAGATAACACAGCATAACTGACAAAATAATATGGCCATAATTTATTGTCCCTTGGATCTATTGACTATCAAACTTAGATTGAAAATACAACACACGAATCAAGGCGGTTATTCTTTGATGTCAAGCACTCCCTTCCAAGAATTACGATGCACCATACATTCAATCGAACAAAATGAATGATTTACTATAAATCATCTCAAAATGGGTCCACGTCCATGGATCAAATAGATCCTACAACTTTAAATGCGCATATTCAAAGTCAACAAATGTCTAGACAAAATAAGATCAAAGTACAACAAATCAAGGAGAACTAAGAAGTCCCATATTAGTAGCATGATCCCTGAAAACTTTAACCGGTAATTCTTTAGTCATAGGATCAGCAACCATTGACTCCGTACTAATGTGTTCAATCTTTATTTCTCCTTGTTTAACATGATCTCTGATTTTCAAATACTTTATGTCGATATGTTTACTGCGACTCCCACTTTTATTGTTTTTTGCAAAGAACACAGCAGCTAAATTGTCGCAGAAAATCTTTATGGGTCTATCAACAATATCGACAACCTTAAGACCACTGATGAAAATTTTCATCCATAAGGCCTGTGAAGTAGCTTCATAGCATGCAATGAACTCAGCCTCCAATGACAATAGGTGACGCAATAGACGTGCAATTCCGCATAGCAAATTTCTCAAGTACTTTGATGATGTAGGCCTTATGAGAAAGACCAAGTAATTTACTTGTTCTATCTCTGTGAATCTCTATGCCAATGACATAAGAGGCTTCACCCATATCCTTCATATCAAAGTTCAAAGCGAGAAATCGCTTAGTCTCATGCAATAACCCAAGGTCATTCTTTGCTAGTAGAATATCATCCACATATAGGCCTAAGAAAATGTATTTGCTCCCACTCATCTTGAGGTATATACATTGATCAACAATGTTCTCTACGAAACCGAATGAAGAGATTACCTCATGAAACCTGATGTTCCATTGACGTGAAGCCTGTTTAAGCCCATATATGGATTTATTCAATTTGCAAACCAGTTGATCATTATCAGAATTGAAAAAGCCTTCAGGTTGACGCATGTATACCTCTTCATCAAGAACCCCATTCAAAAACTCAGTTTTCACATTCATTTGATGTAGCTCGAGATCAAAATGAGCTACTAATGCCATGATTATCCGAAATGAATCCTTCTTTGAGACTGGAGAGAAGGTTTCACGGTAATCAATGCCTCTCTTTTGAGTGAAACCTTTAGCTACAAGTCTGGCTTTATATCGTTCAATATTATCAAACAAGTCTCTTTTGGTCTTAAAGACCCAATTACATCCCACCACAGAGGCTCTGTTTGGTAATGTAACAAGTTCCCAGACGTTGTTTTTAGCCATTGATTCCATCTCTTCTTTCATGGTATCGCACCATAGTGGCGATTTGTCACAACTCATGGCTTGTAAAAACGAGATAGGGTCATGATTTAGTCCAATGTCATAGTCGGACTCTTGAAGATATACAACATAATCGCTAGAAATTGCTGACCTTTTAGTTCTTGAGGATCTTCGTACTCCCACTGGTTCAGTAGATGTGAGATTAGTGGGTTCGGTTTGTTCTTGATGTGATTCTTCAATTTGAGGTTGTACAATTGGTGGCTCTACATTATGATGAATAACAACCGAATTGTCTACATATAAAGGTACAACATGTGTATCCCTTACTTCCTCAAAATTGAATTCTCGATTCGAATCACTCCCACTGACTTCATGATCCTCTAGAAACTTAGCATTTCTAGCTTCAACCACTTTAGGAGTATGTGAGGGACAGTAAAATCTATATCATTTGGAGTTAACTGCATATCCAATAAAGTAACTGCTTTTCGTTCGTTCGTCCAGTTTCTTTATGCTTGGGTTGTATACCCTAACTTCAACTGGACAACCCCATATGTGTAAATGTTTTAAACTTGGTTTTCAATCATTCCATAACTCAAAAGGTGTTTTAGGAATGGCCTTAGATGGAACCCTATTTAAAACATACACAGCGGTTTTTAAAGCTTCACTCCAAAAGAATATAGGCAGATTTGTTGTGCTAATCATGCTCCTGACCATGTCCATAAGAGTCCGATTCCTTCTTTCAGCAACACCATTTTGTTGTGGTGTGCCAGGCATGGTGTATTGAGCAACAATACCCTCCTTTTGAAGGAATTCAGCAAATGGACTAATCATTTGTCCTGTTTCTGTGTAACGTCCATAATATTCACCACCTCTATCGGATCGGACAATTTTAATGGTCTTCTCCTTTTGTTTCTCTACCTCTAATTTGAAGATTTTGAATGCATCAAATGCTTCATATTTTTCAAATAGAAGATAAATGAAATAAAGTATTTCTGACCATTCAAGCAAGGTGTATGAAAAGGTCCACAGATATCCGTGTGTATGATTTCAAGAGGTTGAGAACTTCTTTTGGCACCCTTAATGGTCTTGTTGGTTTGCTTGCCTTTTATGCATCCCACACAAGTACCTAAATCAGAGAAGTCTGGAGTTTGTAAAACTCCTTCACTCGCCAATCTTTTCATTCTTTCGATTGAGATATGTCCCAATCTGTTGTGCCAAAGACTTGATGAGTTCTCATTGATAATACAACGCTTTGTATCAGCTTCTGTTAAAAGAGTATGCTCGTAAATGGGATCTAACTCAAGTTGAAATAGAAAACCATTCAATTTCACAGAACCAATAACTTTATTTTCTTTCAAAACATTCATTACAAAAAGATGTGAATAGAAATCATATCCAATAATCGAAAGTCTTGAAAGAGAAACTAAATTTCTGGGAAAAAAGGTACATAAAAAGTGTTTTCTAAATCAAGTTGAAAACCGGTTTTCAAAATGAGCCTATAAGATCCCACTCCTTCAACAGTAGAGTGCATCCGGTTTCCAGAATAGATACATTGCTCACTTTCATTTGGTTTCCCCAGGTCTAGAAAGCCCTGCATGGTTTTCGCAATGTGAATTATAGAACCACAATCAATCCACCATGTATTATCAGAAACCTCAGTAAAATTAGATTCATGACACACAAAGAAAAAACTACCTTTCTTCTCCAGTCATCCCTTATATTTCAGGCAATCTTTCTTCCAGTGTCCCTTTTTCTTGCAAAACCGACGTGTGTCTTTATTACCGGTTTTCTTCATTGGAACACCTTTGCCCTTCTTTGCATTTCTCTTAAAATGAGTCGTAAGATGCACAGACTTAATGGACTCATTCTTCAACCTCTGCTCCTCTTGAACACACATAGTCAGAAGTTCATTAATTGACCAGTTCTCTTTATGTGTGTTATATGAGATCTTGAATGGAGTATACTCCGAAGGAAGAGAGTTGAGTATGAAATGCACCAGGAATGACTCCGAGATTTCAACCTTTAAGGAGCTTAATTTAGCAACAATGTCTCTCATCTCCATGATGTACTCGCGCACACCACGGCTTCTGTCATGGGTCATATTTGAAAGCCTCTTCATAAGGGTGCTGGCTACCGCCTTGTCAGAACTTACAAATTGATCATCAATCGCTTTCATGTAAGCTTTGACATTATCAAGATTAGGGATAGAACCCTTAATGCTTGGACTTATACGAGACTTGATGAGCATCATGCTGAGGTGATTAGATCGCTCCCAACGCTCGTAACTAGGCCTCTCATATGGAGTACTTGATTCCGTGGGATTTGGTGTTTTTCCTCACGGATTGCCTGGTCTAAGTCCATACACCCTAACGTCAAAAGGATATTATCTCTCCATTCAGTAAAATTGTCACCAGTCAGCATTGGAGTTTTAGCAGAATCAAATAAAGCAGTAGTGAGAATAACTGCATAACCAAAGAAACACATATCATGCTATGAACATATATAACCAGAATGAATTAATCAAGTTAATTCAAATAGTATATTCTAAACCTTCCTGTGGGTAGAGGTCGCACTCATGCATAGAATATACTTAAAACGTTATGAAAATTAAACAACCAAAATATTTCCGTACCTGTGGGCATAGGAAATGCTTATGTTTAATTTTCTTGATCAATAAAATAACCAATTCCCTGTGGGGCAGAGTGACTACCTTATTAATCAAAACCATATGTTTGATGACATTTTATTTTTTTTAAACCGTATAATTTTAAGATGATGTGGCTAATCTTAAAATTAAGAAAATAATTCTTTATATGTCATCAACTTCAAAAACCTTTATATGACATCAACAAAAGATGAAATCATATTGAAAATGTGAAATGAACCGATTCAGCAATACCCCAGGAAAGATCATGAATCAATTTCCTAGACAGGTATTACCATTATACGTAAAATCCCAGGATGTACGATGGGGTCACAGACGGTCCCGCTTAAGTGCCGACTTTCTAGACAGAAATTACGTACACGGTGTATTTATCACACCTTCAATAATTCACCTTTTGCATTTGCCATATTTTCCCCCCAAATGAATACACTTTAAAATGTCAGCATATTCTCGGTCAGAAGCAATTGAAATATACCAAAAGTAGCCAAGGCATACCGTAACCCAAGATAAGAATACATGCAATGAAACTTCAATGTTGAGATTTTCTTTCAAGAAACCCAAAACTTCAAAATACTGTAGTACTGTAGATCCATACTAAAATAAAGCTCAAGTCTAGATCTTTTACATCCGTAGCATCCTACTGAAGGTTGATTACCATCATCAACATATAATAGACCAAATTATAACTCAAAGTCATGATAAGGGAGAAATTAAGGTGCACCAAGTCTGATTGATGCCCTTCACAAAAGAATAAGGGTCGTAAAAGGCAAGGAAAATCGAACATTAAACGGAAATCTGAAATTAAAGGAAGCAAATCTTTCTTGCGGGCAGAATTTCCCTATAGCTGGCACTTACTCATCAATGACAGTGACAATCAAATTAGCTTTTCATATATATTCTCCACATGCATAATAATTCTTTGTTGTTGTTGTTGTTATTATTATTATTATTATTATTTTGGTCGATCAAAGTATTCAACATTTTCAACAAAAGCAGTGTACCTCTGAGTCCAGGGTTCAACACAAGATAGGACCAGGAAAACAAACATAAATTCCACAAGGAAAAGAAATGCAGCAGGATTTTTAACCATGAAGCCTTCTTTTTCCAAAATGGTGAACTGGGCACAGGTAGAAGCTAACATGTCAAAATCGTGCCAGATTACAATATGCTCATGAAAGAGCGTGTGCGTTTCCTTCCTAATGTAATCATGCGTATACGAAAGAACGTGTTACTGAAAATCACATTTTCAGAAGGCCTCGAAAACTATAGTTCCGTAACTTTTGAACGATTGAATTGCGTTAAAGAGTACATAAGAAAGTTTTCTAAATACAAACGATATGGTCAGAGGTGACTCTGATACCAATTGTTAGGCCAAAATAAATTGCGGAAGCATAAAAGTTACCTCCAGCCATTATCGCTTAGTCGTCGCATTTGAATCGGAAGTCTGATGCAGAGAAGAACTCTTGCAGAAATGGAGCCTTCCAGCCTATGCCTATCTTAATGTTGTATAGCTATGATTGATGGAATATCACAGACCCTCTATTTATATGTTAGGCCAGAGACCCCTTTCCTTATTTGACTGACAATTAATTCATTCCATCAAGGAAACTTAATAATTGTCAATCAATCAGAATCAAATCTGATAATTAATGCAGTCAATAATTGCAACGTATCTAGCCAATATAACGTACAGATACATTATACATGTGATCCACATTAGTGATTTATAAATAAATCACGAAATTATAGCAATTATAATTGATTCTAACAAATAAAACATTGAACTCAGACCAATACCTGTTCAACGCAAACATTTGCTCATCAATTTTTTCGTGTATCCATTTGCGCTTCTTTACATATCAAACAGATTCAGTTGAGTTACACATATTTGAAAAAAAAAATACAAGTTTCAGATCGAGTAGTTAGATTTCAGTATAGAGCATTGGTTGCATCATGAATACTTGCGAAGAAGTGTATAATTTCTCTTAGAATCAACTAATTCCAAATGGCAGAAAGCACGATGACAATAAAGAATACTTCCAAGCATTTTGTAGGTCAAATTCTATTTAGTAGAGACATCTTGAACCAATAACCTTTTACGAGCAATGTATGTTTGGGCTACACAATATTAAAACTTAAATTTTTTTAACTTAAGGTCCCTTAACATACTTCATACATTTTTTAATGTTATATACAGAAGAATCAATTTCTTTCAACACATCTTGTAAAATCAGATTTAGCATGTGACGTGGAATTAAGACCCATCATATACTAAAGTATGATTTAACTTCAACCGATTATTCAAAATCTAAGCACAAACAATACTTTAAGAAGCATTGTTTAATGTTAAACTGAACAATTGCTTCTCAGTATTCGACTACCGGGAGGAGTCATGTAAAGTTCAAAATTTTCTTATACAACATCCAATTTTTATCAACAAAGTGTACAATCATGATCAAAACTCATAAGCCATTATAGAACTCCATATATGAGAAGTCGAACATATTCTACTATGACATGATTTTAACTCATTCTAAAATTTAGCAATTTTGCGTTCATGCAATTCTTTACATCACTTTCTTAATCATTCTAAAATTTAACTCATTCTAAAATTTAACGGTTTCTAAAAGTATGCTTTTCCTTTGGTTCAAGATAAGAATATACATTTATAACCTTTTTACATTCAATAAATGAAAAAGACGTCTCATGTCTAATTAAAACATACACCATTCACTCATTAAACCTCTCTTGGTTAAATTTTGGAGTTCTTGTAACTATGACAACTTTATCAAAAGATATAAAGAAAGTGTTTAATATTCTTATTTGTCATGTTTTGGCATTTCACTGCATGCCTTCTAAGGTTATTTATTGTTTTATAAATATTTAAGATTTGAGAATCAATGTTGTTGAAAAAAATGTGTGGATAATTTTCAAAGTTATGATTTTAAGTGTTGAATACTTAAGAAAGTGTCACACTTATTAAACATGTGAGAAAATATTGGTATATGATTTGGTTTTGATGATTTACATAAGTATTATATAGTAAAACTTTTCATTAGACTTCAATCGCATGATCAAGCGCTTCATCTTGCAGAAAGTTTTAAACCGAAAACATTGAATGCTTCATAAAGCGCTCCATCTTTCAGAAAGCCTAAACATAAACTTTAGTTTGAATATTAAACGCTTCATAAAGCGCTTCATCTTTCAGAAAGTTTAAACAGAAACTTTAGATCGAACATTGAAAACTACATATAGCGCTTCATCCTATGAAATCTCGGACCAGAGAGTTCTGGTGTAACATTGAACACTACATAAAGCTCTCCATCTTTTGGAAATTCTGAACAGAGAGTTCTGGTGTAACATTGAACGCTACATAGAGCGCTTCATCTTTTGGAAATTCTGAACAAAGAGTTCTGATGCTAACATGAAACGCGCTTAATCTATAAAGAATATTATTATGTGTTACTTCACTCTCGTAACAAAGTGTTTCATGTTATCTAAAATATGATAATAATTGTTTTCATTTACATATATGTTCTTAGTGTTTCATACATGATTTTGGTGATTTTATTATTTTATTATTTGATGAATATTATTATGTCTTGTAACTAATATGCCGTGGAAGTTATACGACTTACCAAAAAGGGCAAAAGTGGAATTTTAAGTCTTGCAGGTACATTGTCTTCATATATTCTATAATATGTTACTATGTAACATGATATTATCGTCTCAAGACTATCTCTATGACATTCGTCATAATTATTTCAAGACAAGACTATCTTTCTCATGAAATGCTATCAAGGGTATTATCGTCTTTTTATTCTTGGAGCATATTGTGACGACTTCACTATGATTATTTCTCAAGGATATGATTATCATTATTATGGACTTCTTATGGTATTCTTGAAGTATCAACATCAAGATTATTATTGCTATATTTGGGTTTCGGTATTCTCGGGATTTCTCATTATGTGAAATTTATTTTGTCACACTATATGGTCATCTTATGATATCATTATAAGACTTATTCTCAGATTATTTTGCAGTAATTTCATGTCACAATTGACATGGTAAATTGTTATGACTTTCAAGGAAATAAAGGTGGGAATAGTTTTGAATATTTTCTACTTAAATCTAGCCATTCATTTTGAATTCAAGAGCTGATATTAACTCTTATTTTTCTCATCAAAATGATGCATTTACATGTGTACAAGATGATTATCTCATGTGATGACAAGTGTACAAGGAAATTATGCTAGAACCAATCAAAACTCAAGGCTTATACTTGGTGGCAAAAAAAGTTGTCAACATGGCACACACATGGCCATATGGACGATTTCTATGGAACAATGGAGTTCAAATTTCTGCTGAGAATTCTTCTCCCACATGTGCTAATATGGTGGAACAAACTTGGTTAATTTTTGAGAGTTTTACTCATCATTTATGTCATCATTTATCTTCCTTTAAATCTGAAATTTCCTTATCATATAATGCTGAAAAAGTTGATGACATAGATGGACAAATCACATTGCTTGAATGTGCCAAGTGTGCAAAGTCTTGAAGACAAAAACCAATGGTGTGAAGACAAATATGTTTGATGACATTGAAGGTGACAAATGGTAATCTTATCAACAAGGGATGCCTCACACTATAAATAGAGGTTGAAGTGAAGAGTTGAAGACACACACCTCTCTTGCTATCTTCATCTTCTTCTACTTCTCTATTCTTATTGTGCAGCTTGTGGTGAAATATTTGAAGCATTGTAGTGTTGCTTAGATACACCTTATTATGGTAGAATTGTTGTAATTGATAAACCAAGTTTATAAGGCTTTATCAAAAGATGAAAAGGTGTATAAGGTGTGATAGTGTTGAAATTCTGTAAAGGTGTTGTGAATAGCTTGAATAGTGTTGGTGTGAAGCCCAAGGATTGAGCTAAGGTGTAACTCTGTGATACTAGTAATAGTGAATACCGAGAAAGGTGTCCCCGAAGACTGGAGTAGGCACATTTGGTCGAACCAGTATAAAATTTTTGGTGTTCTTTACTTTCCGTACTTTACACTTTCAGTTTTCTATTCTTTGTTTTTTAAACATGTTTTGTAAATTCTGAAAAAAAAATAGTAAACAGTTTTCAAAATTGTTAAAATTTTACAGAGACATACTTTAGTCTCTTAGCTTTCATTTGAAACCAATTTGACTCAATTTGGATAAGTTTAGGTTGATCAAAAGTCCAAAATTCTGCAACTGCTACAATCTGTTTTTCAGATTTTCAGAAGTTGATAAAAGTGACTTGGTTGACTACCTTCCCAAAGGAATTTTTCAAAACTGTTTCAATCCATTATCATACATATCTTAAGGGTTATTGTGTTAAATTTTCAAAGGTTTTGGACTTGGGGATTGACAGAAACAAATTTGTGAAGTTGAGTCAATTTCTGAACTCTGTTCTGGAATTCTGTGTAGACAAAAAGTTTTTGATTAGTTGAAGGTCTTAAAAATTTTATTTTGACTTGAAATTTTTACAGGAGTTAGAAAACATCTTGAAGTGTGTTTCTGAAATGCTTCATAACTTTTGGAAGTGTTTTTAAAGTCAGAAAAATATTTTCAAAAAATAGCTTCTGTTTTCTGAGTTTCAGATTTCATAACTGAGGGGTTTTGAAAAGGATTTAAAATAGTGTGCTTTCCGCTAACCACTATTCACCCCCCTCTAGTGGTGTTTGTGCATGGATTTTGATTCAACAATTGCTATCAGAGCAAGGTTACACCATTCTAAGAACACAAAACAAAAACAAGGTACCTTATCTACTTTCACACAATGGCCATAGTTCCTCACAAAGGTGAGTTGGAAGGTTTGTCTACTCAACGTCCTCCTCTTTTTGATGGTAATAACTTTGTTCATTGGAAGTTGAGAATGAAATTATTATTTATGGCTATAGATAATGATTTATGGTCAATAGTTGAGAATGGTCCATATATTCCTACCAAAGTTGTTAAAGTAAATGATGCGACACAAGAGGTAGAAAAACATAAAAGCGAATGGACTAGTGATGATAAGAAAAAGATGTCTATGAATTCTAAAGCTAAGCAATTACTCTTGAATGGTCTTACTACTTCCGAAGTAGGTTATGTTTCTAATTGTAAAGTGCTCATGATATGTGAAAATCTTTGGAATTAAAGCATGAAGATACAAGCGATGTTAAAGATTCAAAAATAAATATGCTTATGACTGAATTAGAATGCTTTAAAATGCCGCCAAACGAATCTATAGTTTCTATAGATTTAAGGCTTACAAATGTGTTTAATGCTCTTGAGTCATTAGGAAAGTCTTTTACAAATAAAGAGAATGTACAAAAGGTCCTTCGAAGCCTGCCTGCTGAATAGGATGCAAAGGTTACTGCGATTGAAGAAATGAAATGTTGTACCCCGCGAAAATCGGTATATACTAAGAATCGTATAAAGCGGTTTAAGGAGGAAACAATGTTATACCCCACGGGAATTCGTCTATACCGCCGACTCTTATGAAGGCGAGTCACTAAGAATTAGTCAACCGGTTACATTATTTGAATGTAACCACATTGATTTGACATTCTCCGATAGAATTTCCTTAAAGTAAATATTATAGGAAATTTTATATAGTTATGTAAGTGTGTCGCACGACACCAGTGAAATGACAAAATTACCCTTCCCACATATGTAGAATTCGGCCATGAGGGCCTTGGAAGAGTCTATAATTTTCCTTATTATCACAATTATGTAATTAGTAAGACTACAATAAAATAGGTTGTCTTGGAACAAAAAAAATAAGAAAAGAAAAATTAAGCATGGAAATGGGGCACCCCCAAGGATAAGAAATCGGCCACCCCCTATGGTTGACCAAGAATGATTACCATGGTTACTTAATGTTACTACAAGGTTGAAACAAATAACTCTAGTTGGGTAAAGTAACTATAGTTGACATAAAGTAACTATAGTTGACATAAAGTAACTATAATTGACATAAAGTAACTATAGTTGAACTAAAATAACAAACTCTTATTTAAGAAATAAAATAAAATAAACAAAAAGGAAAGACAAGACAAGTTGTCTTGAAATTAAATAAAACCAAGCATGGGAGACATAGGGAGTTAATGTTTCAAGACACAAAGGAGGCTCTCTTCTCTCAATGCACACCTTGGAAGCTTCATGTCTCCCTTCCCCCTCCCTAAGGCACGCCCCCTCCCCTTGTCTTCCCCAAGAAGACTTCTTCTACTAAGAAGCTCTCTTACATCTTCAAGTTCATCCATGGAGCTCTTCTTCATCTCCAAGTTTTGAACCCTCTCAAGAGCTCTCATAAGCAAACCATTCAAGACTTATGAAACTTAGACCACTCCTCTAACATCATCATATATTTCGGCCATAGTGGGAGCTAGGAGTGTCAAGGCTATCTTCATCTTCAAGCTTCAAGGACTCATCTAGGTAAGTTAAATGTTAAGCTTCTATGTGAGTTCTATATTTCAAAGGATGAAACTCACCTAGTACCCCTTTCTCCTTGCACAAAAACGTGACCTTCATGAGGACACTAGGAGAAGATTCCTAAAGCCACTAAGGAGAAGATAACATCTTGATGGTTTGAATCCATCTCCAAGCTTCATTTGGTAAGATGAATCTAACCTCAATCTACCTCCATTCTTCATTTCAAATGGTAGCTAATGTTCTCCTCTTTCTCATCCTCAAAAACGTGAGCTAGGAATAAGGTGGAGGAGGACTTCACTCCATATCAACCAAGGGGCAAGCTAAGGAAAATCTCTAAGCTCTAAGGAGGCAAGTATACTCTAGCCAATATTGCCTTATTCGTGAAGTGCATGCTTGAATGACTAGCCATTTTTAAGTTATGAATCTTAGTTGAAGATTCTAAGAACAAGACATGAAAGAAAAGTGTTGATATGAAAAGTGACATGTCCTAAGCATGTATGGCAAGACTGTTGGTATGAGTAATGTGTAGCCTAAAATGAGTTATGAGACTTGGTATAACTATGTTTAAATGTGTATTTGATGTATAGTAAGTCATCTTAATGAATGAAGTTGGTAGAAGAATGCTTGGACAATAAAAAGGTGAAGAAGTGCTGAAACTACTGGGGCTGGCAGATTTGTGTTGCTGATTGTGTGACTTGAGAACGAACCTTAGAAGTGTTCAATTAAGCTAAATTTTGACATGACACTAGCTCTGTGTGTTTAGTACAAGTGAGAGTTGGAATTGCAGTAAAAAGAGTTATGGTTTATTTTTAATAAATCTTTTGGTAAAACTGCTCAAGAAGAAATTACTGGAACTGGGCAGAACAGTATGACGTTTTGCATGACCTGAAAATGAATCTTAGGAGTATTTACATTGGCTAATTTTTGGTGTGATGTTAGCCTCATATGTATATGAAATGTGTGAGTTTGAATTTCAATGAAAGGAGTTGTGGTTTGTCCTTAATGAAGTTTTTAGTAAGAAGTGGTCAAACAGAAGCACTAGAGATGAGCAGTTTTATGTGTCATGTTGAACGACCTGAAAAAGAACCTTAGGAAGGTGCAAATTGACTAAATTTTGGCATGGTGATAGATTTGTAAACATATGAAATGTGAGAGTTGGAATCTCATTAAAAGGAGTTGTAGTTTGTCCTAAATGAAATGCTTAGTAAGAATTGGTCGAACAGAAGTACTGGAGCTGGACAGATTTATGTTGCTTGTTGAACGACATGAAAAGGGGCCTTAGGAGTGTTAAAATGGGCTAATTTTTGGTATGATGATAGCATTATATGTTTATGAAATGTGTGAGTTGGAATTGTAGTAAAAGAAGTTGTGGATTATTTTTAATGAAGTTCTTGGTAAAACTGCTCAAACAGAGTCGCTGGAACAGGACAGTTTTGAGTAGTAAGTTGTGTGGCTCGAAAATGCACCTTAGGAATGTTCAAATGAGCTGAGTTTTGGTATGATGATACCTTGATGTGTGTATGACATCTGTGAGTTGGAATTTTGGTAAAAGGATATGTGGTTTGGTCACAATTCATTTCGTGATACAACTGGTCATTCCAGTTTCTGCATGTACCCATTTTGGGAAAGTAATTAGATAACCCCTTTAAGTTTATTGGATTGCCTTGGAAATTTTACGGTAGTTACTTAAGGTATAGATGTACATGTTCATGTAAATAAATCAGCATAAAACCACCATTTTGATGGTTAACAACTGAGTTGAAGTTAGTGGTACAAAACTGGAAAACAGGACAGTTTGATGTCATAAGTTGTAAGGCTTCGATCTTGCTCTTTTAAGCTTAAATGTGATGTTTAGCCTTAGGAATATTGTTCCGTGGTATGTTAGCTATGTTCTCTAGGTATTGGATCAAATTTATTAAGGTTTTATGATCCATGAAAATGAAGTAAGGCGGTATTGCCCTGCTGATTTCAGCAGTACCTTTGATGATACTTGATGTTTTGAGGTCGTTAGACATTTCGGAATGTTGCGAAATTTTTATGGCATGTGTCTAAGACTTCATTATGCATGTGTATGATATGAGTTGATGAAAATGAGCACGAATTGATGAGCATGAGGCTGTATGAACAGAGTATGATTGCTGGACAGTTTTTCCAGCTTAAGAGATGTGTCAGCATATGCGTATTATGATGTATTTGTTCACGAGTCGCATGTTGCATATCATACATCGCATTGTCCATGTTCATACAGTTCACGAAACTGATTTTATGAAAAAGAATGATGAGAAAGACCTTTTGAAAAGAAGTTTCTGTTTGAAAGAATTCCGTCCCTTCTGGCCAGCTTAACCCGTCACAGATCCGGGGTTAATTGATCTGAAAAGTTATAAGAACCGATCCAGGCCCGGTATAATAGGTCTGAAGATGATCACGATTATAAGAACCGATCCAGGCCCGGTATAATAGGTCTGAAGATTTTAAGAACCGATCCAGGCCCGGTATAATAGGTCTGATGAGTATAAGAACCGTGCCAGGTCCGGTATAATAGATCTGAAGGTGATCATGTTATAAGAACCGAGTCATGCCCGGTATAATAGGCTGACACACTCTCTTGTTTTATGATGAGCATGATTTGAAAGAAAGAAAGAAAGTTCAAGTATTATCATGATTGAAAGAAAGAATGTTTTCCGTTGCATTTGCATTGCATACGCATTCATACGCATTATGCATTTGCATACTCATACACTGCGTATGGTCATGAGCATGATGTCGAGGTGCCCTGAGTTGTGTCTTTACGTGCTACATGACTAAGTTATGATTTTATTGCTTTAGTGGCTATTGATGGAAGGGATGAGATGTTAGCTAAACGCTAGACGAAATGTTACTTAGGTCATGATCTTTCGTTACTTAAGTTACGATCTTATTGTTGTTGTTATGTAAGCTATGATCTTATTCCCTTTATGATCAAGTGATGCTTCTGTTACCTTGGTGGCATTTGAATGGAAAGACAGGTATGATGACCAAATTTTTGGGGGTTCGGTTCTTGTATGTACTTTCCATTTAATGCATGATTGTTTATGGTGTACTTGCTGGCGACTTTGTCGCTCACCCCCCTTATTTTTCCTTCCAGAGTTTACAGGAAACGGGGTAGCAAGGATTTATGACGAGCATAGGATCCCACATCCGTGAGAACACGAGTGGATGACAGCTTAGGGATTCTATTATGATGGATTCATAGTATGACGGATTTATGTTGGAAGCGATGATTGCAGAAGCACACATGTAATGAATGTGGTTGTAAAACTTATGACGGATGTATAGAATGATTTATGTAAAAGTTTCAAATTCTGCCGTATTTTTATCTACCTGTTAAGATCGTGACTTTGTAATCCATGTTTATCCATGGGTTTTACGAGTTAAGTATCGACGCTTTGTACTTTTCCGAAAGGGAAGGTACGGCGGGTGCACCGTACGAGGGTAGCCGAGTACGGGGCGCTACAGGTGGTATCAGAGCGAAGGCTCCAGATCCGGGCAGAATGTCGAACTAAGTGATGATTATAGTCAACTAAGTTTGATCTTAGACCTAAGTTCTGATCTTAGATGAGAGTTGACCCTAGACCAGGACGCTTTAGATTGGAAATTAGAGTTTTGACCATATGATAAAGCCCTAGTCGATGGCCATCTATGGAATGTAATCATGACTGTTTGCATGACCATAAGATCATATAGGGATTACGAATTAAACGGTGTCGCTTATTCTGAATATTTATACCTTAGGTAAGACTCCGACACTTCGTAGTATGGATGACACCACAATTCAGTAAGATGACATCATCACTGTCACCACAGGAGGCAGTAGACTTTACTAGCAATAGTTAGCAAGAACACGTATTCCAAGGTTTGGCAGGGAATTTAGTTCATAGTGGGCAGAAAGATGGTTAGGTAAAGTTGAAGGTAAATCCATGCTGATACTGGTATTGGATAGGGTAAGAGCAAAGTTCTAAGAGGAGTTTTGTGAGTTCTTCCTCTCTCAGAACTTAGTCACGAGAAGGGCTGAGGAATATGACTCACTAAGACAAGGGTCACGCATCACCATACCCATTCATTACTTTGGGACAGTATGTTCCTTTGATTATGAGAAATGAAAGGTTTAAGGTGATCAGATTTGTGCGCGGTCTAGACCCCCAGATCTAATTAGGCTAAGTTAAGTCGTATTCAGAGACCTTTGGTGAATTATTAGGGGACCGCTATGGAACAGAATGCGATAGTAAAGGAACGAAAGAATGAAAGAAACGATTTAACAAGCAAATGAAGTAGAAGGTGGAAACCGTATCCATATAAGGCTAGTTTATGCAGATGACTCAGAAACTACCAAGGTACGCCTAATAAGTATAAAGTACCTATGTCCTCTGCTCTACTTCCTATTAACCAAGTATGAGTGATTATGATAGTTTTTCTTTAAGTTATGATGAGTAGGCCACAAGTAAGCAAGTGAGATTATTAGTGATAACATGACTAAGTATGACACTATGTATGGGACTCGAGGTCCTCGCCATAATGCATCACTTTTAACACTTGTACGCATTTTAATGCTGTATAGAGGGAATATGTCATGACTATGGAAACCATGTTTTGAGAAACGGGCCACTTCGGATGATTTGAAACATCCTAAAGGGAACATAAGTTTCAAAGGAGAACCCACAACCTCTAGTTCTATTTTATGAAATGATCGCAAAAAGGGGGTAAAAGTTATTACGTGATAAGACGATCAGCAAGACAGATAAACGTGGCACATACTTATGAAGAGCTTGGTATGTGTACCTTATGGGAATTATTCCGGATGTCCTTGGAAGCTATTTTGTACGTAGGACGACCGTCACATGATCACTGAAAGGATGTTTACAGAAAAGAGATAAAGGTCTATATCCCAGAGTTAATGATCTCTGTCAAGTTTTTTTTTTCAAATTTTATGAAAAAGGAAATTATAAGCCTACTATGATCATGATTATACGAAATGGATTTTGTTATCAAGTACATAGTATCAAGGTTGCAAGTGCTGGATATGAGATAGGTTACGACAACACCTCTAGAGAATAAGGATAAGTTCTGGAGAAATCTCTAAGATGAAAAGAACAAAGCAGTTCTGAAGGAACTAAATAGACGTTTATTGCGATCTTATTTACCCAAAAGAAGAAATCACATGGGAAACGGAAGGCAACATGAGGAGTAGACGCCCCATGTTGTTGACTAGCCTGAAGTTTCGAGGACGAAACTTATAATAAGGGGGGGAGAATGTTGTACCCCGCGAAAATCGGTATATACTAAGAATCGTATAAAGCGGTTTAAGGAGGAAACAATGTTATACCCCACGGGAATTCGTCTATACCGCCGACTCTTATGAAGGTGAGTCACTAAGAATTAGTCAACCGGTTACATTATTTGAATGTAACCACATTGATTTGACATTCTCCGATAGAATTTCCTTAAAGTAAATATTATAGGAAATTTTATATAGTTATGTAAGTGTGTCGCACGACACCAGTGAAATGACAAAATTACCCTTCCCACATATGTAGAATTCGGCCATGAGGGCCTTGGAAGAGTCTATAATTTTCCTTATTATCACAATTATGTAATTAGTAAGACTACAATAAAATAGGTTGTCTTGGAACAAGAAAAATAAGAAAAGAAAAATTAAGCATGGAAATGGGGCACCCCCAAGGATAAGAAATCGGCCACCCCCTATGGTTGACCAAGAATGATTACCATGGTTACTTAATGTTACTACAAGGTTGAAACAAATAACTCTAGTTGGGTAAAGTAACTATAGTTGACATAAAGTAACTATAGTTGACATAAAGTAACTATAGTTGACATAAAGTAACTATAGTTGAACTAAATAACAAACTCTTATTTAAGAAATAAATAAAATAAACAAAAAGGAAAGACAAGACAAGTTGTCTTGAAATTAAATAAAACCAAGCATGGGAGACATAGGGAGTTAATGTTTCAAGACACAAAGGAGGCTCTCTTCTCTCAATGCACACCTTGGAAGCTTCATGTCTCCCTTCCCCCTCCCTAAGGCACGCCCCCTCCCCTTGTCTTCCCCAAGAAGACTTCTTCTACTAAGAAGCTCTCTTACATCTTCAAGTTCATCCATGGAGCTCTTCTTCATCTCCAAGTTTTGAACCCTCTCAAGAGCTCTCATAAGCAAACCATTCAAGACTTATGAAACTTAGACCACTCCTCTAACATCATCATATATTTCGGCCATAGTGGGAGCTAGGAGTGTCAAGGCTATCTTCATCTTCAAGCTTCAAGGACTCATCTAGGTAAGTTAAATGTTAAGCTTCTATGTGAGTTCTATATTTCAAAGGATGAAACTCACCTAGTACCCCTTTCTCCTTGCACAAAAACGTGACCTTCATGAGGACACTAGGAGAAGATTCCTAAAGCCACTAAGGAGAAGATAACATCTTGATGGTTTGAATCCATCTCCAAGCTTCATTTGGTAAGATGAATCTAACCTCAATCTACCTCCATTCTTCATTTCAAATGGTAGCTAATGTTCTCCTCTTTCTCATCCTCAAAAAACGTGAGCTAGGAATAAGGTGGAGGAGGACTTCACTCCATATCAACCAAGGGGCAAGCTAAGGAAAGTCTCTAAGCTCTAAGGAGGCAAGTATACTCTAGCCAATCTTGCCTTATTTGTGAAGTGCATGCTTGAATGACTAGCCATTTTTAAGTTATGAATCTTAGTTGAAGATTCTAAGAACAAGACATGAAAGAAAAGTGTTGATATGAAAAAGTGACATGTCCTAAGCATGTATGGCAAGACTGTTGGTATGAGTAATGTGTAGCCTAAAAGAGTTATGAGACTTGGTATAACTATGTTTTAAATGTGTATTTGATGTATAGTAAGTCATCTTAATGAATGAAGTTGGTAGAAGAATGCGTGGACAATAAAAAGGTGAAGAAGTGCTGAAACTACTGGGGGCTGGCAGATTTGTGTTGCTGATTGTGTGACTTGAGAACGAACCTTAGAAGTAGTTTCAATTAGCTAAATTTTTGACATACACTAGCTCTGTGTGTGGTAGTACAAGTGAGAGTTGGATTGCAGTAAAAAGAGTTATGGTTTATTTTTAATAATCTTTTGGTAAAACTGCTCAAGAAGAAATTACTGGAACTGGGCAGAACAGTATGACGTTTTGCATGACCTGAAAATGAATCTTAGGAGTATTTACATTGGCTAATTTTTGGTGTGATGTTAGCCTCATATGTATATGAAATGTGTGAGTTTGAATTTCAATGAAAGGAGTTGTGGTTTGTCCTTAATGAAGTTTTTAGTAAGAAGTGGTCAAACAGAAGCACTAGAGATGAGCAGTTTTATGTTGTCATGTTGAACGACCTGAAAAAGAACCTTAGGAAGGTGCAATTGACTAAATTTTGGCATGGTGATTAGATTTGTAACATATGAAATGTGAGAGTTGGAATCTCATTAAAAGGAGTTGTAGTTTGTCCTAAATGAAATGCTTAGTAAGAATTGGTCGAACAGAAGTACTGGAGCTGGACAGATTTATGTTGCTTGTTGAACGACATGAAAAGGGGCCTTAGGAGTGTTAAAATGGGCTAATTTTTGGTATGATGATAGCATTATATGTTTATGAAATGTGTGAGTTGGAATTGTAGTAAAAGAAGTTGTGGATTATTTTTTAATGAAGTTCTTGGTAAAACTGCTCAAACAGAGTCGCTGGAACAGGACAGTTTTGAGTAGTAAGTTGTGTGGCTCGAAATGCACCTTAGGAATGTTCAAATGAGCTGATTTTGTGTATGCATGATACCTTGATGTGTGTATGACATCTGTGAGTTGGAATTTTGGTAAAAGGATATGTGTTGGTCACAATTCATTCGTGATACAACTGGTCATTCCAGTTTCTGCATGTACCCATTTTGGGAAAGTAATTAGATAACCCCTTTAAGTTTATTGGATTGCCTTGGAAATTTTACGGTAGTTACTTAAGGTATAGATGTACATGTTCATGTAAATAAATCAGCATAAAACCACCATTTTGATGGTTAACAACTGAGTTGAAGTTAGTGGTACAAAACTGGAAAACAGGACAGTTTGATGTCATAAGTTGTAAGGCTTCGATCTTGCTCTTTTAAGCTTAAATGTGATGTTAGCCTTAGGAATATTGTTCCGTGGTATGTTAGCTATTGTTCTCTAGGTGTTGGATCAAATTTATTAAGGTTTTATGATCCATGAAAATGAAGTAAGAGGCGGTATTGCCCTGCTGATTTCAGCAGTACCTTTATGTACTTGATTGTTTTGAGGGTCGTTAGACATTTCGGAATGTTGCGAAATTTTTATGGCATTTGTCTAAGACTTCATTATGCATGTGTATGATATGAGTTGATGACAAATGAGCACGAATTGATGAGGCATGAGGCTGTATGAACAGAGTATGATTGCTGGACAGTTTTTCCAGCTTAAGAGATGTGTCAGCATATGAGTATTATGGATGTATTTGTTCACGAGTCGCATGTTGCATATCATACATCGCATTGTCCTGTTCATTACAGTTTCACGAAACTGATTTTATGAAAAAGAATGAATGAATGAGAAAGACCTTTGAAAAGAAGTTTTCTGTTTTGAAAGAATTCCGTCCCTTCTGGCCAGCTTAAACCGTCACAGATCCGGGGTTAATTGATCTGAAAAGTTATAAGAACCGATCCAGGCCCGGTATAATAGGTCTGAAGATGATCCGATTATAAGAACCGATCCAGGCCCGGTTTATAATAGGTCTGAAGATTTTAAGAACCGATCCAGGCCCGGTATAATAGGTCCCTGATGAGTATAAGAACCGTGCCAGGTCCGGTATAATAGATCTGAAGGTGATCATGTTATAAGAACCGAGTCATGCCCGGTATAATAGGCTGACACACTCTCTTGTTTTATGATGAGCATGATTTGAAAGAAAGAAAGAAAGTTCAAGTATTATCATGATTGAAAGAAAGAATGTTTTCCGTTGCATTTGCATTGCATACGCATTCATACGCATTATGCATTTGCATACTCATACACTGCGTATGGTCATGAGCATGATGTCGAGGTGCCCTGAGTTGTGTCTTTACGTGCTACATGACTAAGTTATGATTTTATTGCTTTAGTGGCTATTGATGGAAGGGATGAGATGTTAGCTAAACGCTAGACGAAATGTTACTTAGGTCATGATCTTTCGTTACTTAAGTTACGATCTTATTGTTGTTGTTATGTAAGCTATGATCTTATTCCCTTTATGATCAAGTGATGCTTCTGTTACCTTGGTGGCATTTGAATGGAAAGACAGGTATGATGACCAAATTTTTGGGGGTTCGGTTCTTGTATGTACTTTCCATTTAATGCATGATTGTTTATGGTGTACTTGCTGGCGACTTTGTCGCTCACCCCCCTTATTTTTCCTCCAGAGTTTACAGGAAACGGGGTAGCAAGGATTTATGACGAGCATAGGATCCCACATCCGTGAGAACACGAGTGGATGACAGCTTAGGGATTCTATTATGATGGATTCATAGTATGACGGATTTATGTTGGAAGCGATGATTGCAGAAGCACACATGTAATGAATGTGGTTGTAAAACTTATGACGGATGTATAGAATGATTTATGTAAAAGTTTCAAATTCTGCCGTATTTTTATCTACCTGTTAAGATCGTGACTTTGTAATCCATGTTTATCCATGGGTTTTACGAGTTAAGTATCGACGCTTTGTACTTTTCTGAAAGGGAAGGTACGGCGGGTGCACCGTACGAGGGTAGCCGAGTACGGGGCGCTACATGAAATCCATCACCAAAATGGATGAATTGATTGGCTCACTCAAGGTATATGAAGCAAAAATGAATCAAAGAAAATCTAAGACTTCAAAACAATCCGGTAAGGCTATTGCTTTCAAAACTACCGAATCTTCACATGTGAGCATTGACGAAGAAAATGATGATAGTGAGTTAGATGATGATTTAATTTTAGTAGCGAGAAAATTGAGAAGATCTTTTAAACGTACAAATAGAAAACAATCTTCTTGTACTCATTCTCAACTTAAAAGAAATAATTCTTCTAAAAATGAGAATAATAAAAAATGGTATAACAAAGAGTTGAAATACTATGAATGTGGACAAAAGAGACATATTTCTTATGATTGTCCAAACAAGAACAAGCAAACAAAAGAGACTCAAAGGAATAAATAAAAGGAGTCAAAGCCAAAGAAAGGCAAAAGAGCAATGAAGGATAGCACTTGAAGTGACTCATCCGACTCAGAATCCGAGCAATCCGAAGATGAAGAAGCACAAGTATGCTTTGTCTCAAAAGAGATATCTTCTTTTAATTTAGATTCT
>AP025075.1:18088358-18124203 GCA_036186865.1 Eustoma russellianum | reverse complement strand
TACGTGTCAATCCATAGGAACCAACTTAATCTCTTGGTTTTCTAAGAAACAAGCTAGTGTAGCTCTTCCTACCATCGAAGCCTAGTATATAGCCTTAAGTTTATGCACTACACAAATATTTTGGCTTAAACAACAACTTAGTGACTTTGGCATTATAATGAATAAGATTCCAATTTTCTATGATAGCATGAGTGCTATCAATCTTTCTTGGAATCCGGTACTTCATTCTAAGGCCAAACACATAGAAGTTAAATATCATTTCTTCCATGACCATGTTCAAAATGAGGATATAGTCATAAACTATGTAAGAAATGATCATCAGGTTGCTGATATATTTACTAAACCCCTTAGTCAAGCCACTTTTGAAAACTTACAAGCCAAGTTAGGTATGGTGACCTATGATTGCGTGATTCTATCTTTGCATGATTTGTAAAATAAAAGGGAGATAGATATAAGAACATGATTTCAGTTGTTAAGTCATGATTTTAAGGTTGAATGATAAGTTTTCAATTGGTATAAGTTTTGATTGGTGTTTAATTGGTTATGAGCATAAGTTAAGGGGGGAGAATATAAGTTTGAGGGGGAGCACATATGTTAAAAACATGTATCTAAAAAGAATTTGAAAACAATTGGTATAGAATTGGTGAGTTTTTCAAAATAATTGGTAAGTATGTGATAACAATTGCTAAAAAATTTGTGACATTAAAATCATGTAGAGTTATTTTGAAAATCATCCAAAAGAGGGAGAATGTTGAAAAATATGTTTGGATAATTTTCACAGTTATGATTTTAAGTGTTGAATACATAAGAAAGTGTCACACTTATTAAACATGTGAGAAAATGTTGGTGTATGATTTGGTTTTGATGATTTGCATAAGTATTATACGGTAAAGCTTATAAAGCGCTTCATCTTTCAGAAAGTCTAAACAGAAACTTTAGTTTGAACATTGAACGCTTCATAAAGCGCTTCATCTTTCAGAAATTTTAAACAAAAACTTTAGATCAAACATTGAACGCTACATAGAGCGCTTTATCGTATTTAAACCCGGACCAGAGAGTTTTGGTGTAACATTGAACGCTACATAAAGCGCTCCATCTTTTGAAAATTCTGAACAGAGAGTTCTGGTGTAACATTGAATCCTACATAAAGCGCTTCATCTTTTAGAAATTCTAAACAGAGAGTTCTGATGGTAACATGAAACGCTACATAAAACGCTTAATCTATAAAGAATATTATTATGTGTTATTTCACTCTCGTAACAAAGTGTTTCATGTTATCTAAAATGTGATAAATAGTTGTTTTCATTGACATATATGTTCTTAGTTTTTCATACATGATGTTGGTGATTTTATTATTTTATTATTTGATGAATATTATTATGTCTTGTAACTAATATGCCATGGAAGTTATACGACTTACCAAAAAGGGCAAAAGTGGAATTTTAAGTCTTGCAGGTACATTGTCTTCGTATATTCTATAATATGTTACTATGTAACATGATATTATCGTCAAAACTATCTCTATAACATTTGTCATAATTATTTCAAGACAAGACTATCTTTCTCATGAAATGCTATCAAGGGATTATCGTCATTTTATCCTTGGAGCATATCATGACGACTTCACTATGATTATTTCTCAAGGATATTATTATCATTATTATGGACTTCTTACGGAATCCTTGAAGTAGCAACATCAAGATTATTATTGTTATATTTGGGTTTCGGTATTCTCGGGATTTCTCATTATGTGAAATTTATTTTGTCACACTCTTTGGTCATCTTATGATATCATTATAAGACTTATTCTCAGATTATTTTGCAGTAATTTCATGTCATAATTGACATGGTAAATTGTTACGACTTTCAAAGAAATAAAGGTGGAAATAGTTTTGACTATTTTCTACTTAAATCTAGCCATTCATTTTGAATTCAAGAGCTGATATTAACTCTTATTTTTCTCATCAAAATGATGCATTTACATGTGTACAAGATGATTATCTCATGTGATGACAAGTGTACAAGGAAATTATGCTAGAACCAATCAAAACTCAAGGCTTATACTTGGTGGCAAAAAAAGTTGTCAACATGGCACACACATGGCCATATGGACGATTTCTATGGCACAATGGAGTTCAAATTTCTGAATGTGCTAATATGGTGGAACAAACTTGGTTAATTTTTGAGAGTTTTACTCATCATTTATGTCATCATTTATCTTCCTTTAAATCTGAAATTTCCATGTCATATAATGCTGAAAAAGTTGATAACATAGATAGACAAATCACATTGCTTGAATGTGCCAAGTGTGCAAAGTCTTGAAGACAAAAACCAATAGTGTAAAGACAAATATGTTTGATGACATTGAAGGTGACAAATGGTAATCTTATCAACAAGGGATGCCTCATACTATAAATAGAGGTTGAAGTGAAGAGTTGAAGACACACACCTCTCTTGCTATCTTCATCTTCTTTTACTTCTCTATTCTTATTGTGCAGCTTGTGGTGAAATATTTGAAGCATTGTAGTGTTGCTTAGATACACCTTATTGTGGTAGAATTGTTGTAATTGATAAACCAAGTTTATAAGGCTTTATCAAAAGATGAAAAGGTGTATGAGGTGTGATAGTGTTGAAATTCTATAAAGGTGTTGTGAATAGCTTGAATAGTGTTGGTGTGAAGCCCAAGGATTGAGCTAAGGTGTAACTCTGTGATACTAGTAATAGTGAATACCGAGGAAGGTGTCTTCGAAGACTGGAGTAGGCACATTTGGTCGAACCAGTATAAAATTTTTGGTATTCTTTACTTTCCGTACTTTACACTTTCAGTTTTCTATTCTTTTTTGTTTTGTAAACACGTTTTGTAAATTCTGAAAAAAAATAGTAAACGGTTTTCAAAATTGTTAAAATTTTACAGAGACATACTTTATTCTCTTAGCTTTCATTTGAAACCAATTTGACTCAATTTGGATAAGTTTAGAATGATCAAAAGTCCAAAATTCTGCAACTGCTACAATCTGTTTTTCAGATTTGCAGAAGTTGATAAAAGTGACTTGGTTGACTAACTTCCCAAAGGAATTTTTCAAAACTGTTTCAATCTATTATTATACATATCTTAAGGGTTATTTTGTTAAATTTTCAAATGTTTTGGACTTGGGGATTGACGGAAAAAAATTTGTGAAGTTGAGTCAATTTCTGAACTCTGTTCTGTAATTCTGTGTAGACAAAAAGTTTTTGATTAGTTGAAGGTCTTAAAAATTTTATTTTGACTTGAAATTTTTACAGGAGTTAGAAAACATCTTGAAGTGTGTTTCTAAAAAGCTTCATAACTTTTGGAAGTGTTTTTAAAGTCAGAAAAATATTTTCAAAAAACAGCTTCTGTTTTCTGAGTTTCAGATTTCATAACTGAGGGGTTTTGAAAAGGATTTAAAATAGTGTGCTTTACGCTAACCACTATTCACTCCCCTCTAGTGGTGTTTGTGCAGGGATTTCGATCCAACAAATGTTTCAGTTTTTCTTATAAAGACAATCAAATCTTAAATACTTATAAACAATAAATTACTTACTACTTCTTCTTCTTTTCTTAAGCTTTCATACGGTATTTGTTGTTTTATAAGTATTTAAGATTTGAGAGTCAATGTTTCAATTTTTCCTAAAACAAACAAATCTTAAATACTTACAAAACAATAAATAACTACTTTCATTATTTTCTGTTTTCTTAAGTAAACTTTCATTCATAAATAGCATGTACAACATCCGGAGATCATTCTTGTTCTCTAATAAGTACTATTATTTTAGACAAATTATGTCATCACATTATTTGTCATTTTAAGATATTTTTTAATGTCGTTGAGATATACAGGATATGATTGATAATACAAAAATACTTCTGGAATATAGTTAACGTGGTGGTTGAAATAGTTTGATTAGTAACATAGAACAACGATCAGATGACAAAATGTAACAACCTATATTAAAATAACCACTGTAATGCATATGACAATATCTTATTTGTTAGTTTAAATATGGCATATGAAAAGAATATGACAACATCACATCAACAACAACAACATTACTCTATCGACTTAGAATTCCCGTCTATGACGTGGTATGGAGGGACCAGATATATACAACTATATCTATGTATTAGAAACACATAGAAATGGTTTTTCGATTACTCATATCTGGCTAAAAATTTGACACGTGAAAGAATCTATGGGGAGGTAGAATTAACGAAGATAGACAACATTTTCGTTGTGTTTAGTATGTTAAAGAGATAATTACCTTTGCCTCCCTGTGGTTTGGCTAATTCGTCAAAAATTTCTCTGTGTTTTGAAAATAGACCTTTACCTCCCCTTTAGTTTGGGTTAAAGTAGTTTTCGGCCAACTCCGTCCAAACCATAGGGGGCTGTGTTGGCCGGAAACCACTTTAACCCAAACTAGAGGGGGTAAAAGTCTATTTAGCCAAACCACAGGAGAGGTAAAGGTAATTATCCCTTAAAATATTGTCACAGTTGATTTTTTCAATATATCGTATTATATTATTTTATAAAATAAAATAAAATAAAATAAATAATACATGCATTGTAATACCAATATACAAATGTTCATATATGCTTACACGCGACACTCTTATTTTCTTTCCATCAATATCAATGTGTACCACGACAAATTTTACTACCACGATTTGATGACTCCTAGATGAAAAAGCTAAGAATGTAGTCAAATTCAGAATGCATATTGTAAAACATTATGTAACAAAAATCCATAGGTCCACAACTCATGCAAAAAGCTCATAAATGGGTTGCCAAATCATGATGTGGTGGCATGCACCCATTGGAAGGAAGCAAATATTCTGGACAGGAAGATGTACGATGATACATATACAACAGTGTTGCTATTCCTTTCACGTGGTTATCACATTACCTTTGTTTGATTGCTTCGTGTTGAGTTGAGCACAAATCTTACTACATACTCCATGAATTTCAGAAATACATATTAATAATTTAACATGTAGAAATTACAAATATAAAAAAATTAAAATAAACAGAATAATAGATACCTGTCAATAGTTTATCAGACATGAAAGTGAACAAGGATAATGGGACATTGACTAGGCATTCTCCTAAAAAGCAGCTGATAATTGGTCTATAAAACGTTGTTCTCGCTGCACTAGTCTTTTGCATTTGCACAGGGTTTGGAGAAGGGCCGGATCACTTCGCGATCTGATGTATGCAGTCTTACTCTATACTTTATGCAAGAGGGTGTTTCCGCAGCTCAAATCTGTGATCTCAATGTCACAAACACAGGTTTAATCAATGGAGGGTAGCTAGGATGAGAACTAAATCAAAGTCGATGAAAAGTAACCTCTAAAGTGGGGTAGCTAGTGAGCAGTAGTTTATAGTTTTAAAGTTAATAATTATGGATAATTACCTTTACCTTCCATGTGGTTTGGCTAATTCGCCAAAAATTTTCCTGTGGTTTGGCTAAATAAACTTTTACATCCCCTCTACTTTGGGTTAAAGTGGTTTCTGGCCAACACAACCCCCTATGGTTTGGACGGAGTTGGCCGGAAACCACTTTAACCCAAACTAGAAGGGAGATACAAGTATATTTTTAAAACACGGATAAATTTTTGGCGAATTAGCCAAACCACAAGGGAAGTAAAGGTAATTATCCATATGTTAAAAGATGACATATAAAAAAGAATAGTGAATATGTTACGTTAAACGGTTAAAAGAGTGTTTATGAAAAGAGCAGTATGTAAACGATAGAATAACCATTTCGAACACATTTTTTTATTATCTCATCTTTGTAACAAAAAATCTTGAACCGTCAAAAAATGTTTCGTTTTAAAAAGCAAAAGATCAGAAGCTCTCCTGATACAAATGATAAAATAACAGACGTACACAATATTTTCTGTCATGAATAGCTACAGGCTGATCTGAGTAGATGAGTCGGGACAAAATTTTATTATAGTAAACTTTTCATTTTAAAAATATTGTTTTGCTTTCTAATTTTCTTTGTTCAATAAATATTTTTTTAGTTTAAGTATAAAAATATATTAATGCTAAAATTTTTTAATATGCTTTTTTAATTTATATAATTAAATAACTATATGTATAATAAAAATATGTTTTTTAGTTTATATGAATTAACTAACTATATGTATAATAAAAATAATGCATAAATTATATTAAAATCAAACTATAATAATATATTCAAAATAACAACAATAATCATACCCAGTATATCGCAACGACAGTAAAAGCTGTCGCTAGAGTATAATAAAAATAATGCGTCAATTATATTCAAACCAAACTATAATAATATATTCAAACGTAAAGGATAAATAATAATAGACATATTCTAGGTACACCATAACGAATATCCTGAAACATAAAAATTTAATTTAATTTAATTTAAAGCCCAGAGTCATTCATAAATCACCATAAAATTACTATATAATAAATTGCGAAATGGTCCCCGGAGGAAATGAGAAATCCTTCTTCTTCATCAGTCAAACCGTCGTCGTCCACCAGACAATCAGTCATCCTCTTCGTCATCCTCATCCTCATCCTCATCCTCGTAGTAGTAGGAAAGAGGAGGTGCAAATAAGTAAGTCCAAAAGTAGAGAATAAAACGCCCTAGCTGTCGAAGAGGGAAAATTATAACCAGATCCAACAATTCTTCCCCTGCTATTCTCTCTCCTCTCCTAAACACGCCATTATTTGCCAAGCCTCTGCGCTTAATTTGGCTGCCGAAATCACCATTGCACCGTTGAAAACCATCTTCTTTTTCCTTTCCTTTTTTGAAATCAGTTATTTTTGCTTTTGAATGCAGAAATGATTCGGGATCAGCTGGGTAATTGCGTGAGTTTGCAGTTGACTCAGGCCCCCCGCATATTTAAGGTTCAAAATGGAAGAGGACGTTTTGGATTAACATATAGCCCAATCATAAATAAAAGGGTTGCCCCTTAGGAGGTATCCCGGTATTAGCCAGACTAAATCCCCCTCGCCCTTGGGTCAGCACACGAAGTGGTAAAGGGCTGGCCACAGCTAGCACACGAAGTGGTAAAGGGCTGGCCAGCTGGCACCTTTTATGCGCACAGAAGCGAAGGAGCGATTCTTGCATCAGGGGAATCGAACCGTCGCCACTTGCTTAAAGGACGAGGTGCTGAACCACCACGCCAGCCACGCTGGTTGCCCAATCATAAATAAATATTTTTCTTGATAAATATACGTTTTTGATATTTTTAAGTCAATGATTTTATGTCATCATTTTTCATTGACCAAATAAAACGTTGTGTATTTATAAAAAAAATGTGTATTTATTATTGGTCTCATACAAATTTAAAAGTACTACGGGAGTAACATTTTTGTAGTTATAGACATATGGAGACCGACCCTTTGCTTCCATCTTAATCACCAAAATGGTATGACTTTCCTCATATTATTTTTTTAACCCGAAAAATTTAGTTTTATTGATGTAAATCTCCCTTGTAACGGAGAAAAACCATATTACACAAAAGAGCAGTGATCATATGCGAAATGTGAGTATAGTGCCGTTAAAGGACATATGGAGACTAACCCTTTGGTATGACTTTCCTCATATTATATATATATATATATATATATATAGATATGTATATATATATGTATATATATATATAGTATATATGTATATATGTATATATATGTATATATATGTATATATATATGTGTATCTATATACATATATATATATACATATATATATATACATATATATATATATATATATATATATATATATTTGATGGAAAAATGGCAGCGGCTCTGGCGATTTCTTTTACGGCGCATCACCATGGAAAAAGATCTTGCCTTTGATCTCAATTCTCTGCAATACTATTTCATTTATCAACTGCACTGCCCGTTTCGTTCGAATTTGCATCTTTGTTCACAGAATTTTTCATATTTCAATTTTTCTGGACTGATCCGATAATGTCGGATACCCCTGCGATCAAGAAAACTTTTGCGGAGGCTTTAGCCCCGACTGCAATGGAGTCCGTTGCAGCAATCCGAACTATATCACGCTACAAAGGTATGCCTTCTATATCATTCACAAAGATGAAGTTGATCGTTATTCATTGCCATACAAATATACATTGGTTGGTTCCTTCTGGCATGGACGTCCAAATATGAAACAATTAGCTGCTTGTATGGAACGGATTGGATTTAAAACGACTCCTAAGTTAGAATTACTTGATGATTAGCTTATTCTTACTTTTCAACAACCGGATGATTACCATAGATGCTTTTTACGACGATCATGGACGGTTAATGGCTATATTATGAGGGTGACAAAGTGGACACCAGATTTTGATCCCAAGATTGATAAACCCATTGTTCCAATTTGGGTTTTCATACGAGGCATTCCCCTATATTTGCAAAATAAATCAGCCCTATGGGATATTGCTCATATGATTGGATTGCCATTGAAAATGGACTCCGCTACATCTAATGGATTGAGACCTTCGGTGGTTCAATTATGCATTGAAGTGGATATATCCAAGTCACTACTAGCTCGCCTTCATATTCAATGGGGAGACCATGAAATATATCCTACAGTGGAATATGAAAATGTTGCTCTATTCTGTACTACCTGCCGCATATTGGGACATGAAGCCAAAAATTGTAAATCAGTTGGAGATGAGCATCAAGAAAAAGAGCAAGATCCAGTAGTCATCCCTATCAAACCAAAGGAAAAAGCTAAAAGATGGACACCAAAGAAAAATAATCCCGCGCAGACTGTGATGGTGGAAGATGAGGAGGATGATTACGCCCTACCAGATGATAACCCAAACGAAGTGCAACCAAATTCAGCAAATGATATTCAGGATGATAATGCTATAATACAATCAATTTCTGAACAGCAAGATTTATCAAAAACTGGTGTGTCATTGGATCACATTGTGGAGGAAAATGATGATGTTTTAGATGCCACACGATCTGACTCTGAATTATTGATACATGATCCACATATGCCTCCTGTTACCATGCAACAACCAAATATAATCACAGGAGTTTTACCACCGGATATTGCTAACATCCATGAAGGACATGCGGTAGCAACAGATGCACAGACAAACAGTATGGGTACAAATGAATCCTTCGCTAAATCCACAGATCAACTGCTGCAAGAACTAGAGGATCCAAATCCCATAACACGACGACGTCGTACAAAACAAAAAATGGTAGCCACATACACCCAGGCTTCTGAAAGGCTAACCCGATCTTCACACTTATCCTCCTCATCTTCTCAATGAATTGTCTAATTTGGAATGTTCGAGGAATTGCGACCTCAATGGTTCGCATTCGGAAACTTGTAAAAATTCATAAACTGCATCTACTTGTCATTATTGAACTAAAGAAAGACGCTGCAAACCTGGCTCATTTACAAAGTTGAAGTTTTCGCATGCTGAATCAGTTTGTCGAGGAAAAATATGGATATTTTGGGCAAGCAACTCTCTCAAAATAATCTCTACAGTCTATGACGAACAATGCTCTCACTTTAAATTCCAGTTAGTTGGCACGGAAGTATCTTCTGGTTCACTCCAGTATATGGACTGCATACTGTGACTGAGCGCCGTAGATTATGGCTTGCATTACAACATCACCATAGTACTTATACAGATCCATGGTTAATAGGAGGGGACTTCAACACATTCTTAACGGTCACAGAACATGATGGCCTATCTTCCCCTTCGATGTCCTCGTTAGAGGATTTTAATGATTTTGTTTCTTATTCTGAATTGATAGACTTGCCATATGAGGGTTCCATGTATACTTGGACAAGTGGTCGTGGATTGGGAATAGTTCGTCGCCGGTTGGATCGCATGTTATGCTCAGAATCATACAACGCTTTATTTCCAAACCTTCGAGTTACTCATCTTCTGCGATTAACCTCAGATCATGCTCCATTGCTATTACGCTCTACACATTCAGCATTCAGCGGACCTAAATCTTTTCGTTTTCAGAATATGTGGGTAGAACATCAGGAGTTTCACAAATGTGTGAAATCGTCATGGGAGTCATATCCCACAATAGGAGGAATGCATGGTCTATATAACAAGCTACAGCAGTTGAAAAAGGATCTTTAAGCATGGAATAAAAATGTATTTGGAAATATTTTTGATCAAGTATCACATTTGGAACAGGAACTAACTTGATGTGAAGCCTGTTTCGACGCACAACCTTCACCAGAAACCCGCATGAAATATCATAAAGTTCAGGCACACTACAAGACAGCAGAACGCAAGAGACTGTTATTTTGGGCTCAGAAAGCGAGACAGAAATGGATAGCAGAAGGAGATGCAAATACATCGTTTTTCCACAACATTGTAAAAGATAGGCATTCGTGGCAGACAATCAACCAAATAAGATGAGGAGGGTATTGTCATCGACACACAGAGCAGTATTCAACAGCAGAGGTAGATTATTACAAAAGATTGTTTTCGACAGAACCAATTTCTGATGATAATTCTATTTTGGATCATATACCGCAACTCATATCTCCGTCTGATAACCAGCTGCTAACGGCTTTAACATCACATGCATAGGTGAAAGAAGCAGTTTGGTCACTTGATCCAAAAAGTGCACCTGGTCCAGATGGATATAATGACCATTTCTTCCGCAATTGTTGGGATATAGTCCGAAATGATGTTCACAAAGCAATGCAGGAATTCTTTCTGGGCATCCCTATCCCGAAGGCAATGGGTAGTACATTAATAATACTGCTGCCAAAGACTCCTACTCCACGCACATTTTCTGATTATCGTCCAATTAGTCTAGCTAACTTCGTATCCAAGTTGGCAACACGTATTATTGCAACGCGAATACAACCGCTGCTTTAGAAACTTATTACAGTAGAGCAGGCCGGATTTGTGAAAGGAAGAGATATATCGGATCAGATTCTTATGGCTCGCGAAATGGTCCACTTGCTGCACATGAAGGCTAGAGGTTCCAATGTTATCATAAAGCTTGACATGATGAAAGCGTTTGATAGGGTCAACTGGACTTTTGTCTCGAAACTGCTATCAAAATTTGGCTTTGCAGAAAGATTTATCAATCTTATCTTTAATCATCTCAAAGGCACATACATTTCGATATTGGTCAATGGAGTACCTTCGGGTTTTTTCCAACCATCAAGAGGAGTCAAGCAAGGAGACCCATTATCCCCCATCTTATTTATACTAGCATCAGAGGCATTTTCAAGGGGCATTAACAATTTGGTTGAGTAAGGGATCATCATGCCATTTACGGCAGGAAGACCAAAAACTGTTACCCATTTAGCTTTTGCTGGTGATCTATTGGTGTTTATCAATGGCGGACTGAGGAACCTAAGGAAATTCAGAAAATTCTTGGAATTATATCAAGCAACCTCAGGACAGGCAGCAAACTTTCAGAAAAGTCACTTTGTTCCAGCAACCTATCTCTCTTGCATGCAGATTAGTCGGATGGAACAGGTATTACATATGACAGCAGTTAGTTTGCCAAAAATACTTAGGAGACCAGTTGCATAAAGGTAAAGAAAGAGCAGCGCATTTTGCTAGTCTCCTCTCTTCAATACAAGCAAAACTCTCTATGTGGAAAATAAGTTCCTTAATCAAGCTGGCAGATTAATCTTAATCAAACATGTTCTCGCCACAATACCATTATACATACTATCAGCGTGCCAGTTACCGCAGAGTCTCATCCGAGTAATAAAGAGATTGATGATTAAATATTTTGGGGAAGCACAAACAATAGGACTTGCCATTCTTGGGTTTCAAGCGAGACACTCTTTGGACCAACGGCTGAGGGTGGTCTAGGATTAAGAAAGCTAGAAGATCTTCAGACAGCCTACTCTTGCAGATTATGGTGGAGATATCAAGCGAACAATTTGTTGAGAAATATGTTTGGATAATTTTCAAAGTCATGATTTTAAGTGATGAATACTTAAAAATGTTACACATGGTGTTATATGTGATTAAAAGTTAAAAAAGTTGAACAAGTTGACATCGATCTCTCAGGTTGTTGCACATCGATCGTTCTACGTACATAGATCTCTCACATCGATCGATCTATGTAAGGCAGAAAAGTTTAAGACCTTTATGTGAGACATCGATCTACGAAGCTGAGGCACTTCGATCGATCGATATATAGGGTTTTTAGAAATAATTTTCTAAAATGTGTTAAAATGATTTTTTTCATTTGTATATGAATTATACATGTTCATTATGTGCTTATTATGTGTTTTGGGTGATTATTATTGTCTTGTGACTAACGTGCCTTGGAAGTTTCTACAACTTACCAAAAAGGGCAAAATTGGTATTTTGAGTTTTGTAGGAACATCATATGGTGAAAATATGTCAAGTGCATATTATTATCTTATTTATCATAACAAAGGTGGTATTGCGATTATCTCTGGCCATCGGGGGCATTTCTGGAGTTTTCTCACACAAGGGGTATTTTGGTCATTTTACGCCCAAGGGTATTTTTGGTATTTTTCACTCAAGGAATCTCTTGAGCATATTATTATCTTCATTCTGGAGCTGTGTTATTATTATTTTGAAGATTATATGGTGATCTTATATCTTATTCTCTCAACCGATGATTATTGACTATAGTTGGATATGTGACGATTTGAGATGTCACATTCTATTTTTTCTTGAAGACACTCTTATATATGTTATAAGAGGATATTAATAATCATCTTTTAGAGATTACAAGGTGTCCTTGGTGCAAGATTCATCACAATATGTAAAGGAGAAGAAAGTAGGAATTTTGGTGTTATATGTTGACATAATCTTGTCAACACTTATTCATTATTTTTATTCACAAAATTTGAGTTGGTATACATACATACAACATCAAAAACGTCTATAAACAGGTGGAGAAGGTGGTATATTCATTTTATAACTTTTGGGCAAGTGGACAAATTCAAAAACAAGCTAGTTGGCAAAAGTTGTCTACTTGAAATTTCAAATTTGAAGTTAATGGAGACAAGGTTATTGGAGCTGATTTTGGATGTTCTTTAATTCAAAATTCTCAGCCATCACATGGTCTAAAAGTTGGAGAGAATATGCCATCTATTCACGCTATAAATAAGAGGCAAGGTGAAGAAGAGAAGACACACACTTGAAAAGCAAAATTGAAGATTGTTGTCTTTCTATTCTCTTCTCATATTTTCGTTCATACTTTGTGTAGCTAAGATGTTCCAATTTTTTTTGTCCAGTTACATTATACACACCTTCTTGGGTTGGATTTGTATGATTGATTAGCCAAATTTATAAGGCTACATCAATAGGTGATAGAGGTGTTGTAACCAAGAGTTGCATAGAGGTGATTATCCAAGTCTTGAATAGGATTGGTGTATAACCTAAGGATCAAGCTTGGCTCTTGTTGTAAGGTGTTCATTTGATAGTGAAATCCAAGGTAAGGTGTTCCTTGGGACTGGAGTAGGTCACATTGACCAAACCAGGGTAAATCCTCGGTGTTCTTCTCTTGTTTCTTTATTTCTGTTTTTGCCTGTTTCTGACTGCAGTTTTCACACAACTTCTCACAATTTGAAACAATAGCTAAACATTTTCAAAATTCGTGATTTTTGGTGGAGTTATACTTCAGACTGTTATCTTTCATTTTCAACAAGAATCACTTGATTTGAGCAATTAGTCTTTTAGTCTTTGCAAGATAACTGCTCCAATCTGGCTGCAATCTGATCAGTTTTGAGAAAACTTGAATTCTGTATTTATCCAGAATTGTTTGAGGTCAGGGCCTTTTGGAAAAATCAACTAGACTTTCTAAGGAGTGTTTTGATATAAAGATCAATCTTTTTGTTCAAGTATTCAAAGAGAAACACGTTTTGCAAAATCAGCAACATTCTGTCCAATTCTGTCCTGTTTGACCATCTCAATCTTTTTATTTGTTTGAAGGGTCAAACGATCTTATTTGTATCTGATTTTTGGACAGAGTCTTTCTAACACATTGAAGTTCAATTATGGAAAGTTTCACAATTTTTAGAGTTGTGTACATTTATTTGTGGATTTTTTTAAAAATGGGTTCTTAATCTGAGGTGGTCTCAGATTCTGTTTTCAAAGGGGATTTTAACAAAGGGTTGTAGTGTAATTTCCGCTAACCACTATTCACCCCTCCCTCTAGTGGTGTTTATTGCAGGTGCACGGTCCGACACAATTCCCTATGGAGTATATTTTTACACGCACGATATGCCAGCCGAAATTCTTATGACATACGGATCACAGATTCCCCAGTCTGGAAACGGATATGTCGAGTCCACTCGTTTTGCCTCAATAATCTGGACTTTGATCAATACACCATTCGAACTGCTTATGATCATATCCGTACTGTGAGAAACTATCGTATCTCCTATAAATTCATATGGCATAAACACATTCCCCCCCACATCCGTGTTTTTCTGTGGCGCCTGTATTGGAATGCAACTCCTCTTCCTAAAAACTTGCATAAGTTTGTCTCTATTCATCCTACTCAATGTCCTTTCTGTCTGAAGTCGCAAATCACAGTAGTTCATATATTCATGGAATGCTCAGAAATTGTCGGAATCTGGAATATATATGCAGCTTACTTGGATGGCCCTTCTACCAATGTTCGAACACTGCAGCAAAAATTAATTCAATGGTGGATGTCAACCAAAGGAAATACACTTAAAGGTATTCTCAGAATCGTAGCCCCGTCCTGCATTGTATGGGAATTATGGAAAGCTTACACATCGATAACTTATGGGGATGAACGATGGAGAAAAAGAACTGTGCTAGAAAACATTCGACGTTCGTTGTATGATTGGTCATCCACACAAAGAGGAAAGAAATTCGCAATATCAGACCACGGCTTAATTGATCTTGGCTTATCTCCACAGCTACACCCGCCCAGATGCATCATCATCAGATGGATCCATCCTCCACCGGGTAGATTGAAGCTGAACGTGGATGCGGCTCATGGAAGATTCTCCGCAGCAGCTGGAGCAATCTTGCGTGACAGTAATGGTACATTCTTGGGAGCAATCTCTTATCACCTTCCATTAGCTACACCAGTCACAGCAGAATTTCAAGTAGCATATTTTGGGTACTTATATTTTGCAACACAATGGGGTTCTATTGACGTTGAGGTTGATGCATACAGAGTAATTTCAGCAGTTCAGAATAATATGGATCTACATGCTTCCATATTCCGCGAACTGTTACTATCAACATCATCTGAGTTAACACACATTCCTCGGGAGGCAAATCAGCCGACGCATTTTTTAGCTCAATATGGCCAATTCCATCAACAACTTACAGTTTTTCCCACAGTAGCTGCGTTGCCACCAATAGTGCGGGCATGTTACCATACAGAAAACACACCACATCTTAGACATGGTTTCGGCTCATGATCAAAATTGTTGCCCATATCACAAGATATGGGCAACATGGGTAAGCTTCACACTCTACTTTATACTACCTCTTTGCGTCATACTCACTCCACAGCCAGCACTTTTAAATTTAACGTTGCCCATATCATCGGATATGGGTAACATGGGTA
Organism: Eustoma russellianum; assembly: GCA_036186865.1. Taxonomy (NCBI): domain Eukaryota; kingdom Viridiplantae; phylum Streptophyta; class Magnoliopsida; order Gentianales; family Gentianaceae; genus Eustoma; species Eustoma russellianum. Next base: position 18,108,631 of record AP025075.1, on the reverse strand, counting down.
AATTATTACAAATATATTTTGATGCAATTCGCGTGCTCCTGCTTATCTCACATTCTGACGATTATCTATATTCACTAACTTACATTCTTTTCTATGCATGATTTTATGGCCACAACAACACTTGCGGAGGGACTTGCTCTTGAAGATCCAGCCGACAATGCACCAAAATCAACTTCGGAAAGCTGCAATCATCATATGAATTTTTCCTTTATATTCATATACTCACTCCTTTCATATAAATATGTACGCTTTTTCCTTCGCCAAGGTTTTATCCACAATGGTGGTTTTACTTGGCAAGGTTTTAATGCGGCATATCATATATGATTGGAGAATAGAAATTATATGCTCATTGTATTATTATTATTCGTATATTGATAACCTTTGTAATATGGTTTTCCTCCGCCATAAGTGAGGCATAATAGAATATTCCCTTTATTGCTCAAATATATATATATATATATATATATATATAATAATATATATATATTTGATTAAAGGGCAAATGTACAGGTTATTTATTAATAAAACCTCACTTATGACGGAGGAAAACCCAAAATACAACACAAATCCTTAACATTACAAAGTAAATCTCTACTTAACAAAAGAAAGAAACTATGATGCCTAAAAACAAAACCTACAAATTGTCTAAGTTCTAGGGGTAAGGGGAACTGCCTACCCTGCATATGATATACCTCATTAAAACCTTGTCAGACAAAACTATCCTTGTGGATAAAATCCTGCTCGAAGGAAAAGGAGTACATATTTATCCAGCATGGGACAACAAAGGGAATTCTAAAATAAGGAGTGTATACAAGAAGAGACATGGTACACCGCATCCAACATGCCAAATCCGCTCCAGCAATGCAACATGCAATGAAAGACAAAATCAGCCATTCAATACCAACCCCATACCGATGTGTAAGAAAGCAGGGAAAATCAAAACTCAAACACGTACCCAGCCTAGGCAATACCATGAGAGTGTTGTCAATCCATATAGAAGACTAGTCCGGCACCAGTCACAATAGCTCCGTTCGAGCCTCAGAAGCAAATAATAGAGAGCAGTGAGCCACAACGTAAAATCAACAAGCAATATATATGCAAAAGTGACTCAAGCGAAAGTGAGACATTACCCGAGCTGCCCATGACCATAAAATGGTAGGGCAGAAAAGAGGAAGGTAACACAATCCATCTCAAGCACGTAAAATGCGTATGAAGTCAGTGAGAGGGCAGCCTCGCGCAACCAGTGGAAACTCTGAAGGTTGATATGCTCAGCACAAGAAGAAAGCGATAAACCAAAAGACGCAAGGTGATGTGGGTAAAGAAAGATCTGATCCTGTGAGATGAAGGAAGGCAAAGAGACGATGCATATCATCTTTGAGATCTCCTATCAATGAAGATAGATCGGCAAGAAGACGAGAGAAAGCCAGATAGTCTGTCTTTAAAATAAACCTGCTAAACTTTGTCAAATAAAAGATAAACATCAATAGGTGATAGAGGTATTGCAACCAAGAGTTGCATAGAGGTGTACATCCAAGTCTTGAATAGGTTGGTGTTTAACCCAAGGATCAAGCTTGGTTCTTGTTGTAATTTGGTTCATACCATAGTGAAATCCAAGGAAAGGTGTACCTTGGGACTGGAGTAGGTCACATTGACCGAACCAGGATAAATCCTTGGTGTTTTTGTCTTCTTTACAATTTTCTGTTTTCTGTTTGTTTTCACTGCAGATTTCACACAAATTCTCACGTTTTGAAAAAAATATCTAAACACTTTCAAAATTCGTGATTTTGGTGGAGTTATACTTTAGACGTTAGCTTTCATTTTCAACAAGAATCACTTGTATTTAAGCAAGGAAAAGTTAGTCTTTCAGTCGTTTCAAGATAACTGCTCCAATCTGGCTACAATCTGACCAGTTTTGAGAAAACTTGAATTCTGCTTTAACCAAGAATTTTTTAAGGTCAGGACCTTTTGGAAACATAAACTAGACATCCTAAGGAGTGTTTTGACATAAAGATCAATCTTTTTGGTTGAGTATTCAAAGTGAAACACGTTTTCCAATCTCAGCAACATCTGTCTAGATTCCATCTGAATTTTTTTTGTATGAAGGAGGAAGTGGTCTTATTTTGTCTAATTTTTGGACAAAGTCTTGTCAAGCATCGAAGTCAAGTTCTGAAAATTTTCATAATTTTTGGAGTCGTATACAAGTATTTTTGAATTTTTCAAAACCAGGTTATGAATCTGAGGTGGTCTCAAATTCTGTTTCCAACGGGGATTTTAACCAAGGGTAGTAGGTGTAATTTCCGCTAACCACTATTCACTCCCCCCTAGGGGTTTATTACAGGTGCACGGTCCAACACTCGTCGCCCATTATGGGATGATCTGACAATATTTCGGACAGGGACCGATGTCCCTTGGTTAATTGGTGGTGATTTAACACATTTCTTGCATTGGACGAGCATAAGGGAATTTCTACGCCAGATTTACAGACATTAGCATATTTAAGCACTTTGTTGAATCTTATGAGTTGCTGGACCTACCCTTTCAAGGGTCTCGGTTTACTTGGTCTGATGGGCGTGGACCGGGTGGTAAGGTGTGGCGTCGCTTGGATCGTTTCTTCTGTACACAGGGTTTCTTTGATCTCTTCGGTAATAGTCGGAGCGGCATTTACACCAAGCTACATCTGATCATTCTACTCTATTGTTAAAGTGCAAATTAGTTGATCTACAAGTCCATTATCTTTTCGATATCTTGATGTCTGGTTGACACATGATGATTTTGATGGCTTCGTGCACTCCTATTGGCGGTCATATCCAACAATAGGAGACATGTATGGATTCATGATAAGCTGCGGTGACTTAAGGCAGATCTACAGACATGGAATAAAGGTGTCTTGGTAAATCTTTAGTGACTTACTGGCGGCGGAGGAGGAGGACAGTACAGGCAGAGAAAGTTTATGATGACACGCCATCGATTGTTACTCGGGAATCATATCATCTTGCAAAGCACGTCTTTTGAAGATACAATCTCGCGCATATCTCTATTAGAAACAGAAAGTCAATATTAAGTGGATAAAGGAAGGAGATGCTAATAATGCTTATTCCATCAAACGGTCAAGGCCAAGGAGACAACGACAGGCTATTATCAATCTGCAGGCAAGACGGAACCGAACGTGACACAGTTCAACTATTCAGACTAAGGCGTCAGATTTTTTGAAGGCCTATTCAGTGCAAACCTACATTTGATCATGACATTATTGCAATATATTCCCTAGGTTTTAACAGAGAAAGATAATGAAGGTCTATTAATACTACCACGGGCTAACGAAGTTCGAAGAGCAGCAGTGGTATTTAAGTTCCTCCAGTGCATCTGACCTGATGGTTTTCCAGGCTCCTTTTATAGGCATTTTTGGAATGTCTTGGACTTAGATGTGCTACTTGTAGTCTGAGATTTTTTTAGGTATTCGAGTCCCAAGTGCAATAGCAGCATCCTTGATTAGTTTGATTCCCAAGACGAGCAATCCTTGTACTTTTGCATATTTTCGGCCCATTCTTGACAAAGTTTCTTCTAAGGTGGTCACTCGAATTACTCCTCTCGACTCTCCATATTATTGCCTAAACTGAGATCGCCGGAACAAGCTGGATTTGTGCCAGGACGCGGTATTTCTGAGCAGGATCTGATGGTCGAAGGAGATGGTCCATATTATAGATCGTAAGTGCCGAGGTGGGTAGGTTTGATTAGTTGGACATGACCAAGGCCTTTGATCGAGTATCCTGGCTATATCTGGAGCAATTACTTTTATGCTTTGGTTTTCATACATGGTTTGTAAGGATATCATGAATAATTTGGACTCTACACGCTGTTCGATGTTGATTAACGACAAACCTTGCGGCTTCTTCTGGCCATCCGAGGGGTGATGAAGCAAGGAGATCCCTTGTCGCCCATACTCTTTTCTAGCATTTGAGGGATTCTCTAGGGGACTAACCTCTTTATTCCAGACTGGCAGTTTACGGAGATTCATGAGTGGCCGAGCTCAGGGTGGTTTCACATCTTGCTTTTGATGTGACTTGTTGATCTTTTGAATGGTTCAATTGGTATTTTGCAAACATTCAAGACTTTTCTGGAGCAATATCAGTGGGCCTTGGGACAATTGGTTAATTATCACAAAAGTCAGTTTGTCGTTGGTGGTTGTGTATCTTCTCAACGAGTGGCGGTAGCCTTGAGCATGCAGATTATACTACCAATAAAATACCTGGCATCATATCTCTTTAAAGGTATTAATCGCTCTCAATATTGTACAGCTTTGCTTGAGCATTTCGTTACTCGATTAATAGGTTGGTCTTAAAGACTCTTGAGTATGGCGAGTAGATTGACACTTATTCAATCGGTTCGCTCCGCCATGCCTTTGCATATAATGGCAACAACCCGTCTCCCCAAAAGTGTCATAGCAGAATGAATCAAAAAATGCCAAATTTTTATGGCGGCAGCGGCACCGGCACCATTGGCAGGCCTTGACCGCCATATGTTATCCAAAGACGGAGGGTGGTTTTGGGAATTCGCAACCTAGATGCATTACAGAAGTCCTATGAATGTAAGTTGTGGTGGACATATCAGACATCGAATTCAATTTGGGTACAATATCTTAGGTAGAAGTATGAGACTAGGCATGGGTTACAAGTATTTGTTTATGGTTCCTCTGATTGGAAGAGATTATGTCGTATTTATTCCTTCTGTGCCGTGCGTGTGCAAGACACCCAGGACAAATTATCTTGGTCAAACGATGTACATGGACAATTCAGCCTTCGAAGTGAATATGAATCCTGTCGTCCACAGGGAATCCACTTTTCATTATCCCGCTATATCTGGTGGAAAGGTACTCCTACTCAAGGTCAAGTGTTTTTATGGAGATTATGGTATAATGCACTTCCTAAGCCGGATAATACCTGTACTCGGCTGTGGGTTTTCGTTCATGTTGTGTTTTTTGTCACCGCGAGTCAGCGATACAGAATCATTTTCTTATACCTGCCCAGTATTTCGGACACTATGGACTAACCTATCTTTCGTTTTCTGTGGCCCAACTCCCACTGAGTTGAATTTCAGACAGTATTTACGCGGGTATTGGCGTCAAGCACGTAGCACTACTATAGTCGGCCAGCTCTCAGCGTGGTTTTCTTGCTTGCTTCTTGGGTCATCTGGAAAGAATATGCAGCAATACAATTTGGGGAAGATGGTTTTTCATTATCTCATCTTAGGGAGCGTATCCGAGTTGGAATATTCTCATGGTGCTCATTTATTTCTGGGCATAAATTTGCTCATTCACTTCAGGTTTACTATATGCTCATTATTTGCCTCCTTTATGTTCTAGACATATAAGAGTTATTAGATGGAGATTACCACCCACGTGCAAGTTAAAGCTTAATATAGGTGCTGTTGCAGGCCACAGAGGGGCGGCTGGAGGGCGGTCCTGTGTAATGATGCAGCCCAACCAATTCGAGCCATTTGTTTCCTCTACCGGTATTACTGTCCATGCATGCAGAGGGCAGGCTCTGTTATTCTAACTTATTTACTTCGTGACAGCAGGTTACTTTGATCTACATCTTGAGATAGATTGTATATCTTTGCTAAATGTATTAATGGCTCGGTTACACTTCAACACACTTGGGCATAGATACGAACGTCTGAACTATTCTTGAGCCTCATGAGTGAAACGCTATCATATCTACTGTGAGAGGATAATTTGGTAGCCCATTTTGTAGCCCAGTATGGACTTATCGAGGTCAACGTGCGTTTTAACAGTCTCTTGGAGCTTCCTCCTATTGCTGGTAGCTTTCAGACAGATATTCATACAGCATACATTCGATCATAAGGTTTTCATGGCAGGCATCAATCATACACTTACTTTCCTGCATCATTTTGATGCAGCCGGCCTGGATATGTACCCATTATGCTTATTCTCTATGTGTTTCACAATTTGTCAACTACCTGATGTCATATATCTCTTATTGGCTGAGGTACGTGATACATCCCATGGGGCTTGACTGTGCTTTAACTGGTACATGCTGGAATAGATTACAATTATTGTTGCCTGTACCTATCTTGGATACGGGCAAGGTATAATTAAATCCTTTTTCATTCACCTTTTGGATTTACTTGGCATCTCACATATGTAACAATTTACATGTTTGCTTTTTGAGGTACAACAATTCTCAGCGGCATTGGCTTTCGTGTTGGGGACTCGGCAGTATTTCACCACCTCCAGACCCTGCTATAACTCTCTTCACACTGGATTAGATTTTATTGGCAATTTTTTCGATCTATAATTTATTGTTATCTTGTATTTTTTGGTTTTTATGCATATACTCTTATCTGTTGTTCTTATTTTGGGAGAGACTCCCTCCATAGGTAAGAGCGTTATGTAACCACGGTAATCCTCCGCCATAAGTGATGGTTTATATATTAATAAAACGCCCAGACGGCCGTCCGTCCTTCACCCCAATATATGTAATATATATATTTATACACACACACACACACACATAATATAATATATATATATATAATATATATGCATATATATATATATATATGTGTGTGTGTGTGTGTGGTGTGTATAGACACACAGACGCATAACATACACGTCATACATCTATACATAATCACTCGTTTACACAATCACTTATACATAGTATGATCCTCAAGTTTGTACAAAATATGCCTACAAATTTCGCCTACAAATTTTTCGCAAAAACAGAACGAATATAAAGAGGTTACTTACATGTACTTGTATTAGACTACACAGTTGATCACTCCTAAGCTTGGCTAAAAAAATTTCTGTTTTCTTTTTCGTATGGGGTGGCGGCCAAATTGAGTGAAAAAGGTTGGGTTCAAGTAAGGTTTTGAGTAAATTATAGGTGGTTAGGTATTTGGTGGATGAAAGGAACATGCTATTTTAAACCAATCACTTAAGATTTGATTTTTATCCTTTATTTATCATAACCAAAATATCATCTTAATCAACAATTATCTTATATTTATATTATATATTTTCCTTTTTATTTTCTTCTTTTAAAAATACGGATATAACACAATTGGGATGGAGACCATCATATCTATGAAAGAGTTTATTAGATGGTCCGAAAGTGTTGGAGCTTGGTAAGGTACATCATTGGATGGTGAAAAGGTTCGTATTGGCAGAGATCGTTGACTTCCCAAGCCCTCTTTTTTGTGTGGCTTCATTCAACCAACATCTGCTTCCGAGTGGCACGGTATACGGTCTTAATGATCAGGATCTCATTAGCTGGAATGAAACATTGTTACGCACCCTGTTCTTTCCATATGAAGTGGAGGAAATACTTAAAATCCCTTCGAGGACATATGGGGGAAAAGAAAAGAATCGAGCTTGCACTTTAATGAGGCCTCTTCTTCAGGTAATGGCGTGGGCTGGCTTCTGGACATAGTTATGGTGTTTGGATTTGCAGAATTGCAGATCAATGATCTTTTGTTTGTGTTTTCATTGATAATATGTATTGTGCAAGGTTTTCCTACTTATAACCGCATTGTTCTTATATACAAGGAAACAACAATCACCTAATGATTTCCTAATCAATCATCTAGCTAATTAGTTTCTAATCAATCAAATCAATCTATACAAGGTAATTACAATTACATAATGATGGAAACAATTCTATCGTGAATTTCTTAACACTCCCCTTCAAGTTGAACGGTAGCGTCTATAACGTTCAACTTGCATAGAGTACTGGCAAGATTCGTCCGTTAACCGTCTTGGTGAATATGTTGTGAGTGGTCCTCTGATCGAAAGAACGTATGGTGATGATACCACTATCAAGTTTTTCCTTAATGAAATGACGGTCAATCTCGATATGCTAGTCTTGTCGTGCTGAACCGGTTCTCTGAGATACTGATCGAGGCTTTGTTATCATATCTTAAACATGTTGGTCCTTCTGCCAGAAGACCAAGTTCTCCTATAAGCTTTGCGCAACCATAGAGCTTCAGTGATCCCTCTAACTATCCCCCAAAACTCTGCCTCCGCACTGGAAAGAGCGACCACTGATTGTTTTTTTACTTCGCCAAGTAACTAAATTGCCTCCAACCAACGTAAGATATCTGAGGTAGACCGTTTATCTACACATTTGCGGCCCAATCTGCATCTGTGTATGCTTCGATGTTGAGATGTCCATGGTTCTGAAATAAGATCCTCGTCCAGGTGTGCCTTGAGGTATCTCAGGATTCTAAAAACTGCTTCCAGGTGATGTTTATGTGGACTGTGCATGAACTGACTTACTACTCCAACAGCGTGGGCACATGTCTGGTCTGGTGTGTGAGAGGTAAATCAGTTTTCCAACCAGACTCTGATACTGTTCCAGTTCCACCAATGGAGCCCTGAACAATTCCAGCTTCTGATTTTGGATCATTAGAGTATCCACAGGTTTGCGTCCAGCAAACCCGACTTCAGTCAATAGGTCCAGAATGTATTTCCGCTGGGATATGTAGATGCCTTCTGATGACCTTAGCACTTCAATTCCCAAGAAATATTTTAGACCCCCGAGATCCTTCATTCGAACTGTGTGAACAAGTGGTCCCTGAGACGAGAGATTTATTGTTCATTTCTAGTAATAATCATATCAACCATAAATGATAAGACAAGTAATACAACTTCCCTGTTATTTAAAGAAGAGGGTGTGATCAGTATGCTTGTTTATATCCGTCCTTCTTCATAACCGTAGTGAACCGCCCGAACCATGCTCGGGGTGACTGTTTCAGTCCATATAATACCTTTTTTAATCGACACACTTGACGGTTCCAACTCATCAGAGAAGCCCGGAGGAGGCTCCATGTACACTTCTTCTGTAGTTCTCCATGTAGGAAAGCGTTTTCACATCGAACTATAGCAGGGGCGCAGTCTTGTTTGCAGCAATAGAGAACAGAACTCGAATTGTATCAATCCTGGCCACAGGAGAGATGTTTCTGAATAATTGATGCGGTACGTTTGCGTGTACCCTTTCGCGACTAGTCTTGCTTTGTGTCGGTCAATACTTCTATCTGCCTTGTATTGTTTGATGGTGAACACCCTCTGCAACCCACGGTCTTTTTTCCACCAGGCAATTGACACTTTTCCACGTTTGATTCTTTTTAATGAACTCATTCTTTTTCCATGGCCTCCTTCCCTGTGGTAACTTACAAGCCTCACTCACGGTACGATAGGGTATTTTTCAGAACATATTGTCACAAAAAGAAACTGTGTGCTAATTTTGAAGCATTCTTACATGTATTCTTTATTGGATACCTTGACGCTTGGGCTATTTTGGTGGGAGAGTACCGTCAGTCGGAATGCCCCTGGTTTTCCTGGGTGTAGTTATTTCACCCCTGATTCCCTGAGAAATGGTCAATATGGTCCACACGATTTTCAGAAAGTGGGATCACTAGTCTCAATAGAAGAATCAAATAGATTAGGACACAAATCAGGATCAGGATCAGATTTAGGATAGAGTCAGGATTGTCAATATGTATACTGTCACTTACTCTTGCGGAACTTCACTTGAGGAACATCGTTGGTTGGTACTAGAGAGATAGTTCTTTATCATGGTCAGCTGCTATGTAATCGGCACTTCATCTTTGCCGTGTTGGTTCAGTCGTCGGCCAGTGTGACTCTGACAGCCAATCAGGAGTATCATCGCTAGCTATCTCCCCTGAGATTGGAGGGGTGTCAAAAATGGTTTAGTTTCAAGAAAGATACAGTTCATTGTACTGTGGATTCTCCGGGTACGAGGGTTGTAAACATCGGTAGCCTTTCTGGGAAGGTGAGTAGCCAACAAAGGCACACTCTCAGCATAGGGGTAAGTTTGTCACTTTGGGTTTTTGGGACGTGGACAAAAATAGTACAACCAAAGACTTTTGGAGGTAGGTAAGGACAGATGGATTGTGTCTGAGTGGTTAAACACTGGAGTGGTGTCTGGTGGTTAGTATAGAAGTTGGGAGTTGATTCTAAGATAAATTGTTGTGGACCACTGCCTCCGGCCAAAAAAATCTAAGGTACATTGGCATCAATTATCATGGCTCGTGTCATCTGAAAAGTGTTCGAATTTTTCGTTCTGCTACTTCGTTTTGTTCCGGAGTGCCTGGGCAAGAGTTGGTAAAGCATGCCATGAAGGATAAGAACTGTTTTAGTGTCCCGTCAAGATATTCCCCTCCATTATCTGATCGAAGAATTTTGATGGACGGATTGAATTGGGTTTTAATCATTGGTGGAACTCTATAACTTTTTTAGTGACTTCTGATTTGTGTTTAAGAATATACATCCAAGTCATTCAGGAAAAATCATCTGTTGGACCGTGCACCTGCAATAAACACCACTAGAGGGGGGTGAATAGTGGTTAGCGGAAATTACACTACTACCCTTTGTTAAAATCCCCTTTGAAAACAAATCTGAAACCACCTCAGATTCAGAACCCGTTTTTCAAAAATTCACAAAAATTGTACACAACTCCAAAAATTATGAAAACTCCAGAATTTAACTTCAATGAGTTAACAAGACTCTATCCAAAAATCAGATAAAAATAAGATCGTTTGACCTTTCAAACAAATAAAAAGATTCAGATGGTCAATCTGGACAGAATTGGACAGAATGTTGCTGATTTTGCAAAACGTGTTTCTCTTTGAATACTCAACCAAAAAGGTTGATCTTTATATCAAAACACTCCTTAGATGTAGATAAGTTTCCAAAAGGCCTGACCTTAAACAATTCTTGAAAAATACAGAATTTAAGTTTTCTCAAAACTGGTCAGATTGCAGCCAGATTGGAGCAGTTATCTTGCAAAGACTGAAAGACTAACTTTCCCTTGCTCAAATCAAGTGATTCTTGTTGCAAATGAAAGCTAACAGTCTGAAGTATAACTCCACCAAAAATCACGAATTTTGAAAATGTTTAGTATTTTTTCAAATGTGAGAAGTTGTGTGAAAACTGCAGTCAAAAACGGGCAGAAAACAGAAATAAAGAAACAAGAGAAGAACACCGAGAATTTATCCTGGTTCGGTCAATGTGACCTACTCCAGTCCCAAGGAACACCTTTCCTTGGATTTCACTATGGTATGAACCAAATTACAGCAAGAACCAAGCTTGATCCTTGGTTAAACACCAACCCTATTCAAGACTTGGATGAACACCTTTATGCAACTCTTGGTTGCAACACCTCTATCACCTATTGATGTAGCCTTATAGATTTGGCTAATCAATCTTACAAATAAAACACAAGAAGGTGTGTATAGTGTAGCTGGACAACAACTAGAAATGGAACACCTTAGCTACACAAAGTATGAACGAAAATATGAGAAGAGAATAGCAAGACAACAATCTTCAATTTTTGCTTTCAAGTGTGTGTCTTCTCTTCTTCACCTTGCCTTCTATTTATAGAGTGAATTGATGGCATATTCCCTCCAACTTTTAGACCATGTGATGGCTGAGAATTTTGAATTAAAACACCTCCATAATCATCTCCAACAACCTTGTCCCATTAACTTCAAATTTGAAATTTCAAGTTGACAACTTTTGCCAATTAGCTTGCTTTTGGTTTGTCTTCTTGTCTCCAACTCATAAAATGAGAAAAACATCATCTCCACCTATAATCACGTTTTGGAGGCTGTATATGTATACCAACTCAGATTTTGAGGAGAAATCAACAAATAATAGTTGACAAGGTTATGTCAACATATAATATCAAAATTCATTTCTCCTTGACATATTGTGATGAATCTTGCACCAAGGACACCTTGTAATCTCTGAAAGATGATGATTAAGAACCTCCAATAACAATATATAAGAGTCTTCAAGAGAAAATAGAACGTGACATCGAATACCGTCACATATCCCGATACCGTCGATAAAATCATCAAATGAGAGAATAAAATAGAAAACCACCAAATAATCTTCAAGAATATACTAAATGAACTCCAGAATGAATATAATAAGATACTCAAGAGATTCCTTGAGTAAAAATACCGAACTGTCTTCGGGGGTAAAATGACCAAAATGCCCCTAGTGAGATAAAACTCCAGTTCATAATTAAATATAATAACACCTTCTTGATAATAAATAAGATGATAATATCTTCTTGAATCATATTCACCATGTCGAGTACCTACAAAACTCAAAATACCACTTTTGCCCTTTTTGGTAAGTTGTAGAAATTCGAGGGCATATTAGTCACAAGATATTATCATCATAAAAATCACATAATCACAACATGATAAACATATATAAATCATGTAAAATAAAAAAACTATTTATCACATTTTAGAAAAATATTTCTAACAACCCTAGACATCGTGTCATTTTTCTTCACTTATTCAACTCTTTCATTTATAACACCATATGTGACATTTTTAAGTATTCATCACTTAAAATCATGACTTTGAAAATTATCCAAACATATTTCTCAACATTCTCTCCTTTTGGATGATTTTCAAAATAACCTAACATGATTTTAATGTCACAACTTATAACCAAAAGTTTAACCAAATGTTTAACCAAAAGTTTAACCAAATGTTTTCAACTATGTTTCAACGTTTAAATAGTATGCTGCTCCCCCTCAACTCATACTCTCCCCCTTAACCTATGCTCCAAAATTTATACCAATAAAAACTTAGCATATGATTCATCATGACTTACCAACTAAAACATGACTTACCAACTAAAATCATGTTCTCATTTCTATCTCTCCCCCCCTTTATTTTGCAAATCATGCAAAAGATAGAACTATACAATGGTATCGTAAGTCATCATTCCTAATTTGGCTCGTAAGTTTTCAAAAGTGGCTTGATTAAGGGGTTTGGTGAAGATGTCAGCGATTTGGTGATCAGTTCTTATATGGTTTCACTATGTCCTCATTTTGAACATGATCGCGAAGAAAGTGGTATCGCACCTCAATGTGTTTGGCCTTAGAATGAAGTACCGGATTCCGGGAAAGATTGATTGCACTTGTGCTATCGCAGAAAATTGGAATCTTATTCATTTTAATGCCAAAATCACTAAGTTGCTGTTTAAGCCAAAGTATTTGGGTAGTACATAAACTCAAAGCAATATACTCGGCTTCAGTGGTAGAAAGAGCTACACTAGCTTGCTTTTTAGAAAACCAAGAGATCAAATTGGTTCCTATAAATTGACATGTACCGCTAGTGGATTTTCTATCTAACCTGCAACCACCATAATCAGCATCACTATATGCGTGTAATTCCAACTTAGCGTTTCTATCATACCACAATCCTAAGTGAGGTGTATGCTTAAGATATCTAAAGATCTTTTTCACTGCATTGTAATGTGATACCTTAGGACAAGATTGAAACCTAGCACACATACACACACTAAACATAATATCAGGTCTTGATGCAGTTAAGTATAACAATGAGCCAATCATAGACCTATAAAGTGTGTCATCAAAAGGTTTACCATTTTCATCCTTATCAAGTTTGGTACTAACACTCATAGGCGGTTGTAGGTTTCAACTCTTCAAAGCCAAACTTCTTAATCATATCATTGACATACTTAAGTTGGCTAATGTGAATTCCTTGAGGGGTTTGTTTGATTTGAAGTCCTAAGAAATAATTCAACTCTCCTACCATTGACATTTCAAACTCTGACTTCATACATTCTTCGAAGTCTTTTACTAAAGTAGGGTTGGTTGAACCAAAGATTATATCATCTACGTATATTTGAACTATTAACAAATCATTACCTTTTCTTCTTAGGAATAATGTGTTGTCGATGGTCCCCCTTTGATAATTATTTGCAATAAGAAAGTTTGCAAATCTATCATACCAAGCTCTTGGAGCTTGTTTTAAACCATATAGAGCTTTCTTAAGCTTATAAACATGGTTCGGATTCTTCGGATCTTCGAATCCAGGAGGTTGTTTGACAAACACTTCTTCTTGGATGTATCCATTCAAGAACGCACTCTTGACATCCATTTGGAAGAGCTTAATTTTGCTTATACTTGCAATCGCAAGTAACAATCTAATTGCTTCTAGTCGTGCAACGGGTGCAAAGGTTTCTTCATAATCTATTCCTTCTTGTTGATTATAACCTTGTGCGACTAGTCTAGCCTTATTCCTTGTAATATTTCCTTGTTCATCCATTTTATTCCTGAAAACCCATTTAGTTCCTATGATAGACTTGTCTTCAGGTTTAGGTACTAAGTCCCACACGTTGTTCCTTGTGAATTGATTTAATTCCTCATGCATAGCATCTATCCATGATATGTCACCTAAGGCTTCCTTTACGTTCTTAGGTTCTAATTCTGAGATTAAGCTATGTCCTTCAAGTTGACTTATGTTTCTACGTGTTCTAACCCCAACACTTGGATCACCAATGATTAGCTCTTTAGGGTGTTTATGTTTATCTTCTATAAGCCACCAATTCCTAAGTTGACTAGGTTCACCTTCTTCTAGTTCAAATGTTTCATTCGTGTGAACATTTTCATATACAATTGGAACATCCTGTAAGTTAGATAGATTATCTTCCAATTGTAAAATTTCTTGATTTATTTCACCTAAAGGTTCATGCACATCTTGTTCAGGGGAAGTTGGTTCTAGATGATCATGAACAGGCTCAAGTAATATCATCATCATCAAACATATTTTCAACATTATTCTCTTGTTTCTTTTTATCACTTACATCAAAATATGCATTCTCATTGAATTTCACATGTATAGATTCAATTATTTTTTAGATGCATGATTATAACACCTATATGCCTTTGAGTTAGTTGAATATCCAACAAATATGCATTCAATAGACTTTTGTTCAAATTTATCTAGATTATCTTTGGTATTAAGTACAAAACATTTACACCCAAATACTCTAAGATAATCTACCTTAGGTTGTCTATTATTCAATAACTCATATGGTGTTTTATTTAATTTCTTTCTAATAGAAAGCCTATTTATTATATAACATGCACAACTAACAGCTTCAGCCCACAAATATCTAGGTACTTTGTTTTCACACAACATAGTTCTAGCTATTTCTTGTAGTGTTCTATTTTTACGTTCAACAACTCCATTAAGTTGTGGTGTTCTTGGTGGTGAGAATTCATGTTTTATTCCATGTAATTCACAAAACTTAATTATATCTTTGTTTTTAAATTCTCCACCTCTATCACTTCTAATTCTTTTAACATTTTCTTCATAAAGATTTTCAAGTTGCTTAATAAGATTTTCGATTACCAATGGAGCATCGTCTTTGTGTGTTAAGAACAATGTCCATGTGTATCGTGAGTAATCATCTACTATGACACACACATAGTAGTGTCCACCTAGACTTCTTGTCCTACTTGGACCAAATAAGTCTAAGTGAAGCAGTTCTAGTACATGACTAGTACTCACTTCATGTTTTGATTTCATTGTCTCTTTTATATGTTTTCCTTTAATACATGTTTCACATAATTGAAAATTATGTAAGTCTAACTTAGGCATTCCTCTAATTAGATTCTTCTTAGATAATCTTTCTATGGTTGAAACTCCTATATGGCCTAGTCGTCTATGCCATAAGTTCACATCTAAGTCATGTGATACTAAACACTTAATCCTAGCATTTAATATGTTATTTAGTGATAGTGTGTAAATGTTACCATCCCTATTTCCTTTTAGTACAATTTCTCCTTTTCATTTATTATATCACAACAATTAGGAAGAAAAGAGACATGATAACCAGAATCTATAAGTTGCGAAATACTTAATAAATTGTAAGAAAGATTGCTTACTAACAACACATTTCGTATTTGAAATGTGTTAGGGTCCCCAATTGTTCCTTTTCCAATAACCTTGCCTTGGTTGTTGTCACCGAATGTCACCTTTCCTCCATTATCGATTTGTTCCAGTTCGGTGAATAGTTTGGGGTTGCCCGTCATGTGCCTTGAACACCCGCTATCTAAAAACCATTTGGTTTTTAGATTCTTTGACTTTGTCTCCTTGCATTCCTTGCGTTTATCCTACAATGAAGACAAAGTTTTAGGTACCCTTTATTTGGGTCCTTGAATGTTAGGGGCACTATTCTTGTTTAGATATCCCTTAGGTATCCAAACTTGAATATACCTTTTAGGCACATTTTTAGCATTGTTATAATTTGGAAAATAAGAAGAATTAGTATATACATGATTATTCCACATAAGTGAAGATACATTGTTATACATATTGTGCCATGGTTGATAATCATTATAGGATGACCGAATTTTATAATGTGCATAAAGGCATGCGATTTTGTTCTTATATGGCGCTATATAAGTGTGTTTGTAGGCATTTCTATAAGACTTATAAGAGTGTTGCCTATATTTAGGTTCATAATAAGTTGTATGCATTTTATTCGGTCTAGTTGCATTTGTATACATGTAGGCATAATTTCTAGATTGTCTAGATGCAAAGTTTGGCCTAGATGTATAGTTATGCGTGTGTGTTTTATGGGTGCATGCTGCATTTTTATCTTTGAATAAGAAGAAGAAGGAGTAGAAGAAGATTTAGCAGACAAGTTTGTTTTTATAACTTTATAAGGTTGTTTCGTAGTTGATGATACAAACTTAGTCTTTTTATCTAATTTTTCATCTTCTTCTTTATATCCCAATCCAGTTTTATCATTTCCATACTTTTGTGATGATATAAGTGTATCTAACATATTTGCACCAGATTTAAATTGTTCTATCATTTTTTCTAAGGTAAATTTAGAAGACTTCAGTTGTACTATTTCATTTTCACAACTTTCTAACTTGGATTTTAATATTTTATTTTCCATTTGTAACTTTTGTTCATCTTTCCTATATGATTCAATTTTATTCTCTAAAGAATCAAGAGTATTAGTAGACTCTTGTTTAAGAGATTCTAGTTGATCGGAGAATTCCAAGTTGGACGTCTTCAACTTGTCATTTTCTTCAACTAGTTTCTTTTTCTTTAGAGAGCCTCTTACAGTGAGCATGCATTCTTAAGAATTCTTCATACATTTCATCAAATGTCATGTCACTATCGGAATCACTATCAGAAGAAGAACATACCTCGTTGGATACGAAGCAGACTTGAGCTTCCTCAGTTTCGGATTCTGAGTCGGATGAGTCGCTCCATGTGCTCACCTTCATTGCTCGTTTCCCTTTTCTTGCCTTAGACTCTTTTGCCTTTGTCGTTTGAGCCTCCTTATCCTTGGCTTGTTTTTATTGTTGTTATTGTTATTATTTTCTTCGTGGGACAGTCATATGAAATATGTCCTTTTTGACCGCATTCATAACACTTTAATTCTTTATTATACCATTTGTTTGTGTATTCTTCCTAGGTTGAGAAGAAGAAGAAGAAAAGGAAGAATTACGTTGTCTATTCCTATTTGGACGTTTGAAAAACTTTCTAAGTTTTCTAGCTATCAATATCAAGTCATCATCTAATTCAGTATCACTATTACTATCATCGTTACTAGCATGTGTTTCGATTGTTTTGAAAGCTATTGACTTACCGGATGACTTAGACGATTCAGACTTTCGTTGGTTTAATTTAACCTCGTAAACTTTAAGAGACCCGATCAATTCATCCATCTTAGTGATTGACTTTGTCTCCTCGATTGCAGTCACCTTTGGATCCCATTCAGCAGGGAGGCTTCGTAACACCTTTTGAACCTTTTCACTGTTCGAAAATGACTTTCCTAAAGCTTCAAGGGCATTGAAAATATTAGTAATCCTCAAATCCATAGATGTTATGGATTCGTTTGGCAACATTTTGAAAGTCTCTAATTCAGTCATAAGCATGTTTATTTTTGACTCTTTAACACCACTAGTACCTTCATGCTTTAATACAAGTGATTTCCACATGTCGTGTGCGCTTGTGCAATTTGACACATATCCTGCTTCAGAAGTTGTAAGTCCATTCAAAAGTAATTGCATAGCTTTAGCATTCATGGACATTTTTTTTTATCATCTGATGACCATTCACTTTTACATTTTCTACTTCTTGTGTAACTTCATTAACTTTTTCAATTTTCGTTGGAATGTACGGCCCATCTTCAACTATAGACCATAAATCAATGTCTATAGCCATTAAGAATAGCCTCATCCTCAGTTTCCAATGAACAAAATTATTACCGTCAAAAAGAGGAGGGCGTTGGGTAGACATACCTTCCATTTCACCTTTGTGAGAAACAATAGCCATAGTATGTACCTTGGATTTGAGACAAGTAGTATATAGTGAATCGTTGTTTCTTGGCCTTGTATGGTGTTGAATCTTGCTTCTTTTTAGTGGTGTTGGTCTGGCTCTGATACCAAATGTTGGACCGTGCACCTGCAATAAACACCACTAGAGGGGGGTGAATAGTGGTTAGCGGAAATTACACTACTACCCTTTGTTAAAATCCCCTTTGAAAACAGAATCTGAAACCACCTCAGATTCAGAACCCGTTTTTCAAAAATTCACAAATAATTGTACACAACTCCAAAAATTATGAAATCTCCAGAATTTAACTTCAATGAGTTAACAAGACTCTGTCCAAAAATCAGATAAAAATAAGATCGTTTGACCTTTCAAACAAATAAAAAGATTCAGATGGTCAATCTGGACAGAATTGGACAGAATGTTGCTGATTTTGCAAAACGTATTTCTCTTTGAATACTCAACCAAAAAGGTTGATCTTTATATCAAAACACTCCTTAGGATGTGTAGATAAGTTTCCAAAAGGCCCTGACCTTAAACAATTCTTGAAAAATACAGAATTTAAGTTTTCTCAAAACTGGTCAGATTGCAGCCAGATTGGAGCAGTTATCTTGCAAAGACTGAAAGACTAACTTTCCCTTGCTCAAATCAAGTGATTCTTGTTGCAAATGAAAGCTAACAGTCTGAAGTATAACTCCACCAAAAATCACGAATTTTGAAAATGTTTAGCTATTTTTTCAAATTGTGAGAAGTTGTGTGAAAACTGCAGTCAAAAACGGGCAGAAAACAGAAATAAAGAAACAAGAGAAGAACACCGAGAATTTATCCTGGTTCGGTCAATGTGACCTACTCCAGTCCCAAGGAACACCTTTCCTTGGATTTCACTATGGTATGAACCAAATTACAGCAAGAACCAAGCTTGATCCTTGGGTTAAACACCAACCCTATTCAAGACTTGGATGAACACCTTTATGCAACTCTTGGTTGCAAACCTCTATCACCTATTGATGTAGCCTTATAGATTTGGCTAATCAATCTTACAAATAAAACACAAGAAGGTGTGTATAGTGTAGCTGGACAACAACTAGAAATGGAACACCTTAGCTACACAAAGTATGAACGAAAATATGAGAAGAGAATAGCAAGACAACAATCTTCAATTTTTGCTTTCAAGTGTGTGTCTTCTCTTCTTCACCTTGCCTTCTATTTATAGAGTGAATTGATGGCATATTCCCTCCAACTTTTAGACCATGTGATGGCTGAGAATTTTGAATTAAAACACCTCCATAATCATCTCCAACAACCTTGTCTCCATTAACTTCAAATTTGAAATTTCAAGTTGACAACTTTTGCCAATTAGCTTGCTTGTGGTTTGTCTTCTTGTCTCCAACTCATAAAATGAGAAAAACATCATCTCCACCTGTATAATCACGTTTTGTAGGCTGTGTATATGTATACCAACTCAGATTTTTTAGGAGAAATCAACAAATAATAGTTGACAAGGTTATGTCACATATAATATCAAAATTCTCATTTCTCCTTGACATATTGTGATGAATCTTGCACCAAGGACACCTTTTAATCTCTGAAAGATGATGATTAAGAACCTCCAATAACATATATATAAGAGTCTTCAAGAAAAAATAGAACGTGACATCGAATACCGTCACATATCCCGATACCGTCGATAAAAATCATCAAATGAGAGAATAAAATAGAAAACCACCAATAATCATTCAAGATATACTAAATGAACTCCAGAATGAATATAATAAGATACTCAAGAGATTCCTTGAGTAAAAATACCGAAACTGTCTTCGGGGGTAAAATGACCAAAATGCCCCTAGTGAGATAAAACTCCAGTTCATAATTAAATATAATAACACCTTCTTGATAATAAATAAGATGATAATATCTTCTTGAATCATATTCACCATGTCGAGTACCTACAAAACTCAAAATACTACTTTTACCCTTTTTAGTAAGTTGTAGAAACTTCGAGGGCATATTAGTCACAAGATATTATCATCATAAAAATCACATAATCACAACATGATAAACATATATAAATCATGTAAAAATAAAAACAACTATTTTAT
>AP025075.1:18059336-18083400 GCA_036186865.1 Eustoma russellianum | reverse complement strand
GAGCTCGGCTCGAGTAGGGGATATCCGAACCGAGTCTGAACTGCGTTCGGTGTTCGTTTATTATTTGAACGAGCTCGAGTTGTGCTCGTGAACAACTCGACTCGGTCAACTTTATAATTACCAAAATCCAAAAATACCCGTCCCTTTTTTTTTACATAATTTCCACTTTCCCAATCTTCTCTCTCACTTCGATTTCTCCTCTGCCTCAAGCCCTCGTCTCTCAGTCTGCCTTCACACGCCGAGTCGCTGACGCTGTGCAGTCTTTCCCAACTCCGACGTCGTCTCTCAAGGTTACCGGATTCCTTCCCACCTCCGACGCAGTCGTCTGCAACTGCAAGCGGTAGGATTCGAGGCTTTTCTTACTCCTTTGCGCATTTCTAGGGTTTCGTAGGCATCTTGATTTGCTTTCATTTGTTTGTCTGTTGAATGTAGGTGGAAATTTCTACTAAATAAGCATGTTAAATTTCAGTGTTGGAGTCAAACTTTCACTCCATCAACATTTAGAATTTCGGATTAATCAACCGATGATTGTGCTTTAGATATATGTGCCTCGTGAATTATATTAATCTTTATTTATCTTTTTCAATAGTTCTGTTCGTGGGAATATGTGGCTCTGAAAGCATAATTGTTTTTATTTTGTGCAGTACAAGCTAGAAATATGAATCTTAAAATTGTCTCAAGGATGTTGAATTTGTTGATACATACACTTGGAATGTGGCAACATCTTGTTCTTTTATTTTTTGCTCTTTCCACACTTTTTATAGAAACGTGATTGACTATGAAAACACTCTTGCATTGGCTGTTTGTCCAGCAACTGGACAAAAGGGAATAAAAATTTGAATCAGTAGTTTTTGAAATTGAGATAAATATTTCGGGCTCAGCATTTTTAATGAGAATGATTGAGAAAACTTAATGGACAAATACGAATACTCATGAGCGTCATCTGCAGCACCATTTTTATGCATCTGTGTAGTCAATCAGACCAGTAACCAGCACAAAATGTAAGTGAATATGAGTTCCCAGATCAATAAGTTTTTTTTTCCTTTTTTTTTCCTGTTCTCCCATGCGGAGATAATCCCATGGCTTTGGCCTTCGTGATAGAAGATTATATATGTGTTGCTCATTGCTGATGTCTACCTGGTTCTTTGTGTTGCTCATTGCTTTGAACTTATCTCTAGGATATTCAGCCTATGTGTCTTTATCCATTGGGCTAACCTGTTTTGCTTTTCACTGTTACTCTTGAATTTGAATTGTAGTATCACTGACTCGTCAAAGAGAAGGTTTTATAAGCCATGCTATTGAAAGTACTCCTTCATCCTCAAGTGTTCCATCAGTTGGCAAGGCTATCTGCCACGTAAGACCCTCCATTGCATACATTGAAAGAAACTTGTTTGAGGACTCAATAGGTTGGGTATGCATTAGAATGATTATTGATGGAAACACAAAATTTTCTGTTGAAAGCAATATAAGGCATTTATAGTGTTACATTTCAGGATTGATAGGTTTAATACTTACGTAATTTGATCATTAACTTGGGCATAAAATAGTGCGATTGCATAGAATTCCTGCCATCCGTAGAATTCTCGTCCAGCTCTTATGTTCCCAAAACTCAACTTAGAAATTATTCATGATCGGTTGGCTTCCTGTTGTATACAGAGTGTGTCTCCCGTTGTTATTATTCTTGAACTTGATCAATAACATCTGCTTAGTTACTTCTGTTACATTTGCTTGCTAATTTGATGTTATTCCATAGGACTTCACTATTGTTTTGGCGTTCATTAGAAATCTCTCTCCCCCCCCCTTAAATTTTAATCTTTACTATTAGAAGTAATTTTGACTCGTTAAAAACTTTGATTTCATTACTCTGCATCTGATCCTCGTATCAGTAAACGAAACAACTTAGCCCTCTTCTGGACTTGCGGTTTTGGGATGGCTTTTTATTTGAAGTTTGCCAATTATTCTTGATATTTTAGTGGCCGAATGACAAGATCAATTGACATCCTAGAAGAAAATTAGGGAATCGACAGTAAGTGTTGATTGATTGAGGAGTATCGTTACTGGGTTGCAACTAGACTTGTAGTTGTAGCATATTAATTAGTTTTATGATGTTTTTACAGATTACATAATCATGTCATCACACGACGTGCAAAATGTTGATAGTATTGAACGAGAAATTGATAACACTGATGTGATGTCAGAAGATGAAGTAAACAGCCCCCAAAGGAGGGGTGAAGAAGCTGTTGATGTTGAGTGTGAGGAAGGATTTAAAAAGAAGAAGAGAAAGAAAACCTCTAAGGTGTGGGAGCACATGACAAAGGTTGTGGTTAACGGTGTGGATATGGTGCAATGCAAGCATTGCAAGAGAAACCTTAGGAAGAATAAGGACGGGACTACTACACAATTTAGTCGGCATTTGAATATTTGTCTCGGTGTTGGAAAGAAGGATGCGGGCTCTTCCGGAAGTATGCAACAAATTTTGCAATTTAAAGAGGGAGGGAGGAGTGAGGAGAATGAAGTTATCAATTTCAAGTACGATCATTCTAAGGTACGAGAGGCTGTAGCTCGTATGATTCTTATGCATGAGTATCCATTCAACTTAGTTGAGCATGTGGGCTTCAACGATGTCATGAAGACTGCTTGTCCATGGTACATAAAGATTAGTAGAAATTCGGCGAGGGAAGATTGTTTTACGGTTTACAATATGGAGAAGAAGAAGATGATGGATACATTAAAACAGGTTGGTAGAGTTGGCATCACCACTGACTTGTGGAAGTCATGCCAGAAGACACAATACATGGTGGTGACGGCACATTTTATAGATTTGGATTGGAAGTTGCAAAAGAAGGTGTTGAACTTTTGCAATGTGCCACCACCGCAAACTGGAGAGTTAATTGCCGAAGCATTGGCAAAGTGTTTAAGCGATTGGGATCTTAATGACAAGCTTTCTAGCATTACAGTGGATAATGCTTCCTATAATTACAAATGCATAAGAAATTTGAAAAGAGATTTCATGTTGCGGAAAGCCCTTCTCATTAGTGGTAAATTGTTCCATGTGCGTTGTTGTGCGCACATACTTAATTTGTTGGTCCAAGATGGATTGGAGGAGATCAAGGACATAATTGACACAATTAGAGATGCAGTGAAATATCTGAATGCGTCAGAGTCACGTCTTAGAGGTTTTGGCAACATTGTGAAGCAATACAATGTTGCTAATAAAAAACTTATTTTGGATTGTCCCACCCGATGGAACAGCACATACATGATGTTGGCTGCTGCTTTACCTGTTAAAGCTGCCTTTGGGAGATATGCTGGTGTTCATAAAGGGTTTGAGAAGTTTGCACCATCTATGTGCGAGTGGGATAAAGTCGGCGAGGTCTGTGAATTTCTGAAGCTTTTCTATTCCATAACCAATACTATTTCTGCTGTTGCATATCCTACCTCGAATATGTTTCTTATAGAATTAGCTCGGATTAAAAGGTTGTTGGATGAGAAGAAGCATGATGGCTCTGATAGTATCAAGGACATGGCTAATGTGATGTTAATGAAGTTTGATAAATGTTGGGGGGAATGCAATGTCTTGCTTTCTTTGGCTGCTCTTCTTGATCCTAGGCTAAAGAAGGATATTGTCACGCATTGTTTCAAAATTATTTTCAGGGAAAATTCATATCAAAAGCATGTGGATGACATGGTTGCATTGTTGAAGGAATTGTTTGAAGAGTACAGGGTTACAGATGCAAGTATAAGTGCGGCAACACTTTCGTCGTCAGAAAGAGGTTTGGGTGTTGCTTCATCCAGTGACGTACGTAAATCCGGAATGTGTTGGGAAGGGCTTGGGGAGATCGATGATCTAAGCGACGATGATTCATGTGGTACTATTTCTGAGGTGGACATTTATTTGAACGAGAAGAGATTAAAGGGCGAACAAGATTTAGATGTGTTGTTGTGGTGGAGAATGAACAGTGGTCGATTTAGTATTCTTTCTAAGGTTGCTCGTGATCTTTTGTCTATTCCGGTTAGTACTGTTGCCTCAGAGTCTACCTTCAGCGCTGGTGGACGCATCATAGATGATTACCGATCCAGTCTATCAGTGGAGACGGTGGAGATGCTCTTGTGTGCCGGCGATTGGGTACGACAAGCGAGGAATGCAAAGAAGGTAAATTATACTATTATTTGTAATATTTTGTTTACTTAATATGTTATAATACTTGTTGTAACTATTCATTATTTTTTAGGCGGACACGGATGATCAGTATGCATGCGAGATTATATTACCGTATTGAGATTGAATATGTAAATGACTAAATGCAATGTAAGCACTTTCTTCTATTGCATGTATGCTTTATTGTTTCTGATTTTTTTCAAGTAAGTCATAAACTGTTTTTTGTTATTTTAGTGTTGTGATGTGCCTGTGGGCAATGGAATTGGAAGCTATCTCCTGCGTTTTTTCAAGTAAGTCATATCTTGATGTGTGTATTTCTGATTGGAAAGTTCAAAGTTGTAGTAAATACTTTCTTTGATTGAGATTTTGGAATTTTGCATTTGCTAATTGCAGGAAACTTGCTTGAATGTGATATTGAATGTGATGTTGGGTGTTGAATGTTTATCATCATTGAAACTTTGAGGGCGTGGATGTTGGGTGTTGGATCATCAGAAGCAGTGGGCTCAATATAGTTATTTTGTTATTTTGAGGGCGTGGATGCTTATGTCTTTGAACTTGGACCTTGGTAGCTCTCCTGCCTTATATAGTTATTTTGTGACATGCACCACTTTCAGCAGTTTTCAGGGACCCAACGGCCAACACCTTTCTCTCTGTTTTTTCTTTTATTATTTTATTGGATATTGTGTTTTATGTGATTGATTGTCTTGCGGCGAGGACACATTTAAAGCACCAGAAGCTTCTGGCAGAGGACTTTCCTGTATTTTTTTCTCAATCTCCATTCTAATTTGTTGCGAGGAAACAGCCAAGTTGGTGCCTGCAAACCGAGCCGATCGGGTGGTTGGGCTCGTTTGAATCGAGCTCGTCTCGAGTTCGACTCGACTAGCAGCACATCAGTTATCTTACCGAGCCGACACCGAGCGGCTCGTGAACCATCACGAGCTGAGTACGATCGCGTATTATCTGTTCGTTTATATAATCGAGCAGCTCGGCTCGTTCGAATACATAAACGAACCGAGTTCGAGCTAAGTAAAACTCGGCTCGCTCGGTTCGTTTACAGGCCTATGCATGGTTACAGTTGATGATCATAATGGGCGAAACCAGACCGGTCCAAAAGGAAGCTGGAGATTGCTCCGCTTTACATTTCGGCCCAAAAAAGACCAGCATACCTTTTCAGTATATAACTCACAGGCAAATTACATCTTTTTCAGAAATTCAAACATCTTCCGTATTTTTCTTTATTTATTTATTTTTTTTTGTTGATTCTTTACATATAATACACAATTGACACGCTCTTCTACCAAGATTCTCTTCTGCATCATATTCATAATTTCATAGTACATAAATTCACAAAAATTAATCATTAATATAACATCAAGCGTAGTGCCGGTTTTACATGATACTCAAATAACATAACATGACTTCGCATCGTACATTCAATAATTTTACTTTTAAACATATAACTACGTAATACACCTGCGACTTCTTTCACCGTGATTCGGTGTCAACATCATATGTTGACCAAAAATATATTTACACATCATATCCATAATTCGATAACACATAAAATAATCATAATATAACAGCAACTGTAATATTTTTTTCAAATGATACTCAAATAACACAGTATAAGAATAACCTCATTCGCCGTAATTTGGTTTCCACATCAGACATTCAATATTTTAAATTTCAATAACTAAATATTACAAACACAATTCCATTCAACGTAACTCGGTGTCAACCCCATATATTAACCAATAATATGCTTACAAAAAATGGCTAACTTTTACTGTCCAATAATCGTACACATGGTGATCAATTCTATCGCAAAAAAGGCGTTCCCCTGCACTAAGTTTAGGACCTGTATAGCATCACTAGAAGGCAGTTGAATAGTGAGTGCGGAAAATTCAGTTTTTAAAAAATTTAATAGACCAAATAACTCACTTCTGAAAACAGTTTCTGTTTTCATATCCTGATTCGAATTAACTAGTTGACCAGGTTGTAGACCTCCAAAAATTATGAAATTTGGTGACAATGTGCTCTTAGATGTTGTTAGTGTGTCACCAAAATTTCAGATTACAATTCTAAGTGTAACCCCTTGCAAAACCGTTTTTCCACAGATTGTGTCAATCTGACAAAACTCGTGCTCCAAAATGAAAAATTTATTTCTATTAATTGAAAACTCTAAATGACCTGAAAATTTTATGGTATGACCCTCAGATGTTTAATTTAAGGGGTTAAAACAGTTTTTCAAAATTCTCTTGGTAAGTATGTCAACCACGTTGATATTCTCAACCTTTGCAGATCTGAGAATCAGATTGCACTAGTCTCAGAACTATGAGTTTGACTAACTTATACTTATCCAAATGTGATGAAACTTGTCCCAAATGAAAGCTAGAATGTGTAGCTATGTGTTTGCAAAATTTTGTGATTTTTGGAAAATGTTTGCTATTTTTTCCGTGAGTATGCAAACGGTGTAGAAAACTAAAAACTGAATGTAAAAGTGCTTAAAGTAAATAACACCGAGATTTTTATACTGATTCGGTTAAATCAACCTACTCCAGTATTCGAGGACACCTTCCCGGTATTCACTAAATACAAACAACATCTTGACACAAGGGTTACTGGAGTTATACATCAACTCCACTCTTTTACAACGAACAAATGAAAACAACAACATAAATACCACCATCGAACAAATGAAGGTATGATCATACCTTGATCAACCTTGTACAAGAAGTGAACGTATGTGGGTGGTATAATCAAAGCCTATATAGCATATGGAATATAAGAATGATAGGCTTGAGGCTAAGAGCAAAAGAAAAGAATAAGAGAAGAAAAGAATAGTCTTGCTTGATCTTTAATGAATACGAATTTTGGCTTAGCGTTGCTTGAATCATCTTGCCCCTTTTTATAGTTGGTTGGTCATCCCCTAGGGTTGTAGTCTTCCTTGAAAATTATCTTGAATACCCTTGGAAGATTACTTTATATAAATGATGACACAACCTTGCTTACTTGGCGCAATACGATTGGACGAATGACTTGTCTTCGACTAGTTGTCACTTCTTGTTAGGTCATTGCTTATCCACCTTGGCACTCCATAAAACCGTTGAAAATTCCATCAGAAAATTTGAAACACATGCTTAAAATCAAGGTGGTTAATTACCAATTAATCATGATATAATTCTCCAACAAATTTAGAAGAAAATTGGTGCAAGAATGAATGCAAAAACCGGTCAGCACATGTCCATGTGCTGAAATTTTAGCATGTGTTGTATTTTGAAATGTTTCCTTGTGTCTTGCCCTCTTCAATGTCACCAATCATGTTTGGCTTATCCTCCACCAATTAAAGTGCCAAACAAGATCCACCTAGGGTCCAAGAAGTTGAAATAGGCGTGTCACACCTCAGCTGCATGTGCTGAAATTGTCTTTTGAAAATTTGTTACATAATGATGTACAATCTTAACAGACACGGTAAATTGCAATCAACCCTAAATTGATTTTTCTATAACACTCTAATATGTCTTGAATGTGTAAAAAGTGTCTAGATACATGTTATATACACACCAAAACTGGCCCATATATGTAGAGGTGTAGAAAACCAAATTTTCAAATTTCATCGATTACGTGATTTTTCTCCGATAAACTCAAACTTCTTAGACATGTAATATATATTATGTCACACATAATATACATAAAATAAGGTGTATATTCAGCTCCAATGGCTGAATGAAAAACGCCCCCATGTGACAAAAGGAGTTGAATTTGAATATTTCACAAATTAAGGCTAAATTATGGATGATTGATGTGTGTAAACATGATATGAATTTGGGGCTGAATATGACATGTAGAGCAACAAAATATTTGAGTATGTTTAGTGTATATTGGCTGGCCATCTTTATATGGTAAGTACGTGACATGTCGGTGAAGGTTCGATAGTCACCCGATACGATCATTTTCGGTTTATGACCTCGTGACATATCGTTATAATTTTGATGGCAATATGACTTGTAATATATGATATAAGACCTGTAAATACTCATAAATATGAGGTGTATATAGTGATGAAACGTCGACGTACGTTTATAATACATATGACGTGTCGATGGAACGTCGGAATATAAGTATATAGTTTGTCGTAAAAAATATGGATATATGATATACATATATACGTGGCGTGTATATAGGTTTGGAAAGAAAACTTTCTATTCCAAATTTGTTGCCAAATAGCTCTCTCCAAATATGTCTCAAATATATCTTGATTTAATGAACTATTTAATTCATCTCCTTAAGTACTTCACTTAATGAACTAGTTTAATTCATTAATTATGGCACCTGAAAATAGTATAAAGACACCAAATGTTTGTCATATGATGTAAGACTTAATGCTTCATGGTATATTAGTATGACAACATTATATATAAACATGTAAAGCATTTTTATCACGTGCATATATCAAGTAACATTAATTTCATGCATTGCGTAAACATGCAACATTTAAATAATGTATTTTCAAATCATTCAAATCCGATTTCTCAACACCAAGCTCCCGTGCTTGCACTGGGTCCGAGGAGGGGTCGGATCGCTTCGCGATCTGATGTACGCAGTCGTACCCTATACTTTATGCAAGAGGCTGTTTCTGCAACTTGAACCTATGACCTCAAAGTCACAAAGCAGTAACCTTACCATTTGCTCTAAGGCTCGTCCTCACTTCTATCACAAAAACAAAGTAATAATACTGCAATGACCAACTATATCCAATCACTAGATAATCATCAGCAGGATATGATTATGTTCGCATATAAAAAGATGATAGGTGAACAAGATGTTTCTATTCGCACAAATATAGAAGGTGTTTTTGCAACATTGGTAATTGGTCTTTTGCGAACACAAGCATCTCCTTCACCTAGCATCAGTATAACATATACTCTCGAACATATACCAAAAACTTCTCTATGTCTTTACAAATACCACTATTGATCAGTTGTACTTCTATAATATCTTGTTTCTCTTCTACTTCTATCATTTTGGTGTTAGAGCACTATATACGCATCCCACTTATGTCTTTTGAGAATATGAAATGATTGCTTATTCATACATCTGTCACACTAAATGTGGTGTTTCTCTCTAGGAGACAGTTCAATATATTCCACTAAATAAGTCCTCATTACACTTCCTCTCATAGCGGAAGCATTTTTTTTCTATTCAATATATGAATATTAGTCTTCAAGTGACATAGTAATACATGCATTTACACCTTCTTAGATAATGCCAGCATCTTTTTTTACATTTACTAAATATCACCATGCAAGTGTTATCATAATACGGTGTTCGGAACATCCACTTATGTATACCGTAGTAGGGTATAGATTTTAACACACTATATGCTTCTCAACCGCAATTAATTTGTATATCTCTCTATATTTTTCACTAATAATTTATCCTCATTATAAAATTTTCTCTTATTATCTTATCTTAAATAAATCACTCATTTACGTAACATGTAATCTCTTAAATGCATTTCTATCTATTTATGGACAAACTTGAAATAAAAAAGAATGCCATTTAACGTACCGCGTTGAAAGCCTTCCGCTCAATTTCGGCCTTCCCTTATATATTTGTGCACAATTCCCTCTAATATATAACCAAACGGGCCCAGATGTTGATTAACTACTAAGACAATGACTACCACAAATGGGCCCAGATGTTAATATAAACTTTTTATTACTAGTTCTCTCTCTAGGGTTTCTCTCTCCTGCAACGTTCTCTCGTTCGAACTGTACACAACGGCGGGCCGCAGCCTCCTTGGCGCCTCCTCCACGCAAGGAGGAGCTAGATTTACTGCTGGCAGGGGTCACACACTGTTTGCGGAGGATAATGATAACCCCATCCGAAGTACGAAGAAGAGCAAAAGAGACACAGAAGGGAACTTGGTCAACCATGACACTGGTGAACAACTGGAACACCAACAGCAGGCCTGCTGGTCGACGAGGAGTTTTGCAGAAGCGCTACAACAAGGACAGAATAAGGGCCCCATATATATGGGCGAGGATGAAGATGATTTCTGGGAGAACGAAATGTTTGAGTTACTCAAAGCGGATAGAACTGAAATGGCAGGGGATGTAGGCAACTGGCCGGAAATTAGCGTTACAAGAAGCATATGCATAGATCTGTGGCAGCCATGGAAGAGAGCTTTGGTTATTAAACTGCTGGGAAAAAATATTAGCTACAAAGTACTGTCGGATAGACTAAAGGAACTCTGGAAGCTACAGAAAGGTATGTAACTTACGGATCTAGATGATAACTATTTCTTGGTCTGTTTCTATGAAAGGGGAGATTACATACATGTGTTGGAGGGGGGGCCCTGGACCATTATGGGACGTTATCTGACTATCGCCAAATGGCAGCCCTATTTTAATCCTACAAACAGTAAGATTGAGAACACGATGGTTTTGGCTGAGACTGCCAGGTCTCCCGGTCGAGTTTTTTAACAAAGAGCTGCTACTGGAAATTGGAAGCGTGATAGGTAGACCTGTGAAAGTGGATGACTACACTATGAGTGGAAGTCGTGGGAAGTACGCACGTATTTGCGTTGAGATTGATTTGGCCAAAACTTTAGTACCACAGATTCGGCTGCAAGGCCCTAAGACCATCATACAGAAAGTGGAATACGAAGAATTGCATTCGATCTGCTTTGAATGCGGTAAATATGGACATAAGGAAGAACAATGTGGACTAAAAACTATGAATGGTGACAAGGAAGTTAACGCAATGACGGATACCGGAATGAAACAACCCTCTCCAGAAAAACCATTTGGCCCCCGGTTAATCCCAGTTAATTCCAGAAGAAGGAGGGCTGAAGCGGGTAAGGGTGCTGTGCCTTTGGAAGATAACTTACACAGAGCTGAAATAGTGCAAAAGGGTGCAAGGAAAGGGCAAGAGATGAAGAGGGGAGAATGGGCTGTGAGTAGGATGAGAGGGCTCCAGAGACCCCCTCAGGAGCAAGAGATGCAGGAAAGGAAAGGGATACATGGATCAAGATTCTCTATCTTAGAGGAAGAAGAGGAAGGTACGGCAGAGCCAAACGAGGATATACAGGAGCTGGTTAGAAGACTCTCCTCGACATATCAAGAGGAAGATACATTGGGCTTTAATACTTTCACCAAAGCACAAACAACACATGAGGTAAATAAACCGAAGAGGGGTATCCATGTGAAAAGTAAGCCCAAAACTAGAAATATACCACAGAGCAAAGTGTCACAACTTACAGTGCATAAAGTTAGTGAGGAGAACTCTAACCCTAATTATCCTCTTTCAAATATACAGGACTTATCTTGTACGGGGGCTCAACCATATCGATGCCCAAACCAAAAAAACGAGGATCTTACTACTTTTGTTCGAACGAATGCCAAGGGAGATGGGTAATGACAAAGGTGAGGGAATGATCCAGACATGTGGTTTGGATCATAACCCTCACGATATGGAGCAATATTATAAGGCTCAACCACCGGATCTGGTTGATACGCCCATTCAACTGACGGGAATGGGCAGAGACAAGAATATGGATACAATGCCCCTGATGGCAGCAATGGGGACAGAAAGAAGGATGATGAGAAGGATACACCTAGCATGAGTGAGGAAACAGAGCAGGCATCCCTGTAAGAAAACGACATGTGTTCTTAATGAAGATGATTTTGTGGAATTGTAGAGGTGCGGCTTCAGCTAGATGCCTCTGACACGTGAATGAACTGGTTAGAGCTCAGAAACCTGTGCTTCTTTGTTTAGTGGAGACACGGGCACATAGTAGATATGGCAGAAAGATATTGAAACGATGGAATTTTACTCACCTGGTGGTGGTGGAAGCTCAAGGATTCAAAGGCGGGATTTGGTGTTTTTGGGATCAAAATAAGATCAATCTGAAACCCATTAGCGGGGATAAACAACATCTAAACATGGCTGTTTATAAGGACGATAAAGTTGATTGGGTTTTGTCACTTATTTACGCGTCGCCAAACAAGAGGGAGAGACATGAACTGTGGGACTTCATCAAGAGTGTGGGTCGTGGAATGAGTGCTCCTTGGTGCTTGCTGGGG
Source organism: Eustoma russellianum (assembly GCA_036186865.1). Lineage (NCBI taxonomy): Eukaryota > Viridiplantae > Streptophyta > Magnoliopsida > Gentianales > Gentianaceae > Eustoma > Eustoma russellianum. Next base: position 18,071,151 of record AP025075.1, on the reverse strand, counting down.
GACTTTAATGAAGTTGTGAGTCAGGATGACAAAAGGGGTGGCAGGGTGGTAAGAATCCACCGGGAGAAAGGGCTATGGAATATGGTGTCTACGTGTGGACTTCTGGATCTTGGCTTCTCTGGACCTGCATTTACTTGGTCTAACCTGAGAGACGGTGACCACTGCATACAAGAAAGGCTTGACCAGGCATGGGCTTCACGAGCGTGGCAATTAAAATTCCTCGGAGCTCAAGTACACCACCTTCCTAAAACTCATTCGGATCATAATCCTGTGTGGAATAAGGTACAAATCGAAAGCTCCCTACAGGTTCCTACTTGTGTGGATGGAACATGGGTTGTTCGAAGAATTTGTCAGGAGAAACTGGGAGAGGGGGAAGGATATAACTAAAAACCTAAGGGAGTTCCAAAACAGGTCTCAGGTGTGGAATAGGGAGGTCTTCGGGAACATTTTTCATAGGAAGAACAAATGTTTGAGGAGATTACAGGGCATCCAGGATAAACTTGGCTCAACCAATGCTAGATCGCTGAAATGCCTGGAGGAACAGATACAAAAGGAATATGATGATGCGTTAAAACAAGAGGAATTGCTATGGCTGCAAAGATCAAATTTAAAGTGGTATGTCTATGGGGAGAGGAACACCAGGTATTTCCATCTGGTCACTGTTTGCAGAAGGAGAGGAAGTATAACTGCCAGACTTAAGATTGGTGACGAATGGTGTGACGAACAGGACAGATTGAAACAGGAGGTTCAGAGATTCTATACCGAATTGTATTCTAGTCAAGACTATGTGGAACTCTATGTGGATCAGATAAAGTTCCAAAGCATTACTAGGAATGAGCGGAGAAGACTGAACAGGGCACCCCTAAGAAAAGAGGTTGAGGACGCGGTGTTCCAGCTGAGATCTCTAAAGGCCCCAGGACCTGATGGCATTCCCCCTGTTTTCTATCAGAAGTATTGGCATATTGTGTGGAATGACATGGTGGATTTTGTGGAACAAGCTTTCAAGAAAAGGGAGTTTGACAACAAGCTCAACGGGGTGCTGCTGGCACTTATTCCTAAGAAGGAAATTCCTGAAACAATTGCTCAATTTCGTCCTATATCACTGTGTAATACGCTTGTAAAGGTGATATCTAAAGTTATTGCGAACAGGCTCAAGGCGTGTTACCAGTGCTTGTCAATGAGACCCAATGTAGCTTTATCCCGGGTAGACAAGGGGTGGATAACATAGTAATTGCGCAGGAGATGATCCATTCATTCAGAAAAAGAAAGGGGAGAAAGGGACTCATGGCTATTAAGACTGATCTTGAGAAGGACTACGATAGGGTGGACTGGAAGTATTTACGGGTCGTATTAGAAAGGGTGGGATTTGACAGGAACATGATTGAATTAATCATGTTCTGCCTCAAATCTGCGGCTCTTAGGGTTATATGGAATGGTGAACAATTAGACGATATTCGGCCCAACAGGGGATTATGGCAGGGAGATCCCCTAGCTCCCTACCTTTTTGTCCTGTGCATGGAACCCCTTAATCAACTTATTCAAGAGGAGGTTTGTAGGGGATCGTGGAAGGCGGTGAAGGTGTGTAGAAAGGGCCCTGCTATTTCCCATCTGTTCTTCGCAGACGACATTATTCTTTATGGTGAAGCTTCGGATACCCAATCCGAATGCATGAGGAGGACATTGCGGATGTTTTGTGAATGGTCTGGGCAGCGGGTGAACAGTGACAAATCCAGAGTGTTTTTCTCCCCTAATACTAACGGGGATCTTAGAAAGAAGATGTGCTCATTACTGGGTATTCAGGCCACGGATACTTTTGGGAAGTATCTGGGCACTCCCATCATACAAGGAAGGGTTACGAAAAACACCTTTGCGGAGGTGGTGAGTAAGGTGAGGGGAAAACTGCAGGGATGGAAAACAAAAGTCATGTCTAAGACAGCTAGACTGATTCTAATTCAATCTGTTGCCTCCACTATTCCATACTACTATATGCAAACTGGGAAAATCCTGATTTCCTCTTTGAAAGAAATCGAGAAGATGAACAGGGATTTTTTATGGGGTGACTCCGAGGGCTGCAAGCACCTCCATCCTCTGGCCTGGAAACTAGTCTGCAGGCCTAAACACTTGGGGGGCCTGGGACTTCGGAATCTATCGGATATGAACAAAGCCTTGCTGATTAAGTTTGGCTGGCGCATGATTCACCAAAAACAGGCTCTATGGGCCAACGTTCTTTGGTCTAAGTATGGGTGTCCAGTCCAAAGAACCAGGACACCACAAGACGCCTCCTATACTTGGAGGAGTGATAGATATGCCATGCAATATCTAACTACTGAAGATCTGGAGAAACTACATTTTAGTGAATCTAACGAATGCATGCAAGATACTGAGGAGGGGGATGTGATGGATAATTACCAGTTTTGCACCTCACAGGCCTACGAGGCTCTTCAGACAGCACAGGATGATCCCAACAAAGCTTTCTGGCAAAAGCTTTGGAGTATTTGTGGTCCTAGTAGTGCTAACCTCCTTCTCTGGCGAACTAGCCTGGCTAGACTTCCTTCGGCGAGCCTTCTGTTCCAAAGAAGGCGTCTGGAATCACCTGCATGCCCCGGATGCAATAATCAGAACGAGAATAATCTGCATGCAGTAAGAGATTGCAGGTATTCTGCTAATCTCTGGAAGAGAGTCCTGAGAACTCAGGATGTAGCAACTTTCTTCCAATACACCGATGAAAAAGGTTGGATTGATGGGAACTTATCTCATGGTGGTGACTCCTGGACCTTGATGTTCAGAGAGATGCTGAAGCAGATTTGGGTTAATAGAAATGAGCAGATTTTCTAGAAGGACCAGCAAGAAATTAGCCCGGACAAGATGGTTGAGATAGCAAAAAGGAATGTTCGTCTGATTCTTCAAGCGGAGGAGGTTAGAAGAACGGAATTGTGTCTAATGATGGAAAATGACCGGGGTGAATCGCCGGAGCATCATGGAGGGTTGATTGAGCAGTGTGTTTGCTTGGGAATGAATTGTCCCAGTGAATACGTCTGGGGAATGGAGAGGATGGTTGGGGAACCTGCTGGAACAGAGTAAATGCGGATGGGGTAGTTGTGTAGTTATGGTTGGAGGATTCTGGAGGCCGGATCCTTGACTGGATGGTTTTATGTCATTTGGGTTGGGCTTATTTTTGTCCGCAGCGTGTGCTGCCGGGATGGGGTTTGTTACAACCCGAGATTCCAGGCTAGTGGAAATGATGAAAATAGAACACAAATGCGATGTTGATGAAATTTCGGTAGAATTTAAATTTTATTTAGAATTAATAAAGACGTCAATATTAAATATCGGGGTTAGAAACACTCGGAAAAATAACCGTAAGATAAGTTAACGGGTATAACGAGACTGGATGAGACTAGCTAATGACTGTATCAGACATACAAAGTATTTAAATAAATTAGTTGGTAACAACATAAGTCGATAAATATAAATAAACCAAATAAAAATACCCGATACGATAACTTCAATACACACTTTTATCACATTTTCTCCTACCTTATCCTACATGGCATAATAGATAAAATCTCACCCTTTTTCTTTAAACTTTCGGCATGCTCCAAGAAAAGAAAGGGGAATATTGCTTTTTGTCTATTTAAAATACTCAATTCATTATTTTACTCCAACATGCCCTACCTTTCTTCACATGCCCACATGACCACATTCTCTTTCTTCTTTTCCTTGAGATTTTCGTATGACACCCAAGAAAGAGAGAATTATTCCCTTAGTTTAATCATTCTACCCACTCCATCTTTCAAACCCTATTATTTCTTTTACTTTTTTCTACCACTACACTCCATTATTCTTGCTCCTTCAACTCATGTTACCTTCTTCTTCTTGGCCTTACTGTGGCCGAAAGTTTCAAGAGAAGGACCCTCTCTCTTCTTGCTATTGTTTCATTTTACTACATCTTACATTTCAACTCAATTTCTTCTCTTTCCTTTACAATAGATAAGATGTTCATCATCTCCTTCACTTCTCATGGCCGAATTCCACAAGCAAGAGGAAAAATTGTTTTCTTTTCACTTCATCTCATTCTTCACAAAACCATTTACTAAAACATCTTCATACAACCAAACCTAAAGAATACAAGGTCGTTTGGAGTTAAGAACCAAGAATACTCAAGGTAAGAACACTAATTATATTAGATTATTTTTGTCCATTTCTTTATCTTTATGGTTGCACACTAAACTCCATTTTGACCTTTCAAAACCGTGGGTTTGCTAAGGTGAGGAGGAGAAGATTTTCTTCAAGCCAAGTGAAGAACACTACTTTGTAACAAAAGTGGTTAAGGCAAGTATTCTTCCTAGATCCTACATGGTTTTACAAATACTAAGTATTTATGTTCATATCAAAGTTGGATCATCATGTAGTATGTTCAAGATTTCTTCTCAAGAAAGTATAGATCTATATTTGAGTAATAGGTATTTACATATATACACTATATACATATACATACGCAAGCTATGTACATATATATACATCATATATAAACACGCACATATATACTTACTATAAAATAGATATGTTGATATATATATATGTATGTATAAGTGTATAGATCTACTTATGTATATACGGATCTACATATATATGGGTAAATATTTTTTTTTTAAAATCAAAGTGATCCGGAAATTATTGAACTAGATCGAGTAAAGCTTCATAAAATAGTCATCCCTTGACCTAAACTTGATCTGGCAAGAACCAATGCCAATTGACCAACAAGCTAACTCATTGTCCCTCCAAATGAAACTTAAGAGAAACCTTGACCTTTGCAAAGATCATGTCCATCCGGGAAAAAAAAGAAGAGTAAGAGAATCCCAGCAGTGCCATTTAAATTCTTAATAAAAAATGAAATGCCAATGTGAGAGGCACTACCAGAAAGAATTTGGCCAAAATTTCACATATTTGGACCAAAAATAGATTTTGCAACTATCCCAGTTGCCTCCATATAACGATCCACACACCTTGAGATACAACTGCTTTCGCTGCTGCTCAGAGAACTCCCAGGTTTGTTGATACACTTCTCAAAGCACTTCCCCCTGATATTCTCAAGGACTTCCTCAGCGTACGCCTGAGCAAGCTGAAGTTTAATCCCCTCGATGACATCCGCCGTCGACACCTGTGGCCCGGAGTTAGTTGACGGCGAAGAGAAAGAATCCATCTTTCCTCCTCAACACGACACCTTTTGAGGATTGTCTAAAACCCTAGTGCTTAGTCTTCTGTTATGGGTAAATATATATATATATATATATATATATATGTATGTATGTATGTATGTATGGATGTGTAGATGCATATATATAAACACATGGTTTTGTGTAAAAGTGTATATATATATAAATACGGATTTTTGATATATATGTATGTATGTATGTATAGATCTATATATATATATGGATATATATATATACGGTTTTGATGTATATATATATATACATACAGTTTATATATATATATATATATATATATATATATTTTAAAACATTTATTTCATTAAAAAAGGAAACCTCACTTATGGCGGAGGAAAACCATATTACAAGAGTTCAGAGTAAGTAAACAAATGATATAACGAACTAAGAAGTACATATCTCCAGTCATATACGATATGCCGCATTAAAACCTTGCTAGGAAAAACCACCCTTGTGGATAAAACCCTAGCGAAGGAAAAAGCGTACATATTTATACGACCATCATTGAAATGTATAGTATGGAAATATGAATACAAATGTTGATATTCTTCCAGGTGGTGTAGATATCGGATAAAGTCGAAAGAATGCCGCAACAGTGTTCTCTCCAGTAGTTCCGGCGGATGAGACCAAAGCATGTGCTTGTCAATGAGTGTTGAGAACGCCAAGGCGAGCAAATCATTAGTCGTCAGCACCAGGTATAATCCAATACATGAAATAGCAGTCACTAAGAAGAAAATATGACACATTTGGAGAAAATATAAAACGCAGAGCAATTGATAAATAATCATACCGAGCCTGCCTGGATCCCTTAGGAAACAGGCAGGATGTGTCTGAAAACGCCAATCCCTGTGGAAGACGTACCGAGCTAGCCAACGGCAATGCCATCGCGCCACGTGGGAGTCCATCCAGGCATAGTCTAGTGCGTGAGATGAGTATAAAGCTTGAATGAAGCTCCCGAAAACAGCAAGAATCCCAGATTGCCAACACAGAGAAAGACATGCAGCAGCCAAATGAAAGTATATATCACATAGTCGTAGCAAAAGCAGCCCAAGAAAATAAACAGACAAGATAGTGAACCCACCAAGGCTGCCTGCATAGCGAACAGTACAGGCAGCAACAGTACACCTTTGCCCATCAATACAAACGTCCATGAGATTAATGTTTGCAACGCATAGTAATGGAGTATCTCCGCCAAGCATAAACCATGTGCATGGAAAAGCAAGATGTGTGTAAGCATGGCAAATGCCTATGAATAATAAATGAAAAAGAACAGCCAACATACTCTGCCTGCCTGTACTCAATCGAGCACAGGCAGAAAAAAGGTGAGCTTGCCAATCCATATGGAAGACGTTATGTTGACTGCCTACGCAAAGCAACTGACGTGAGGTCCAAAGAGACAGCAGCACAGACCAGTGATGGCAGGCTGGATGGCGTGAAGAAAGAAGTGCAAGGCGACTGCATTGCATGCTGCGCCAAATAATGTGCCGGCATATTTGCCTCTCTGAATACATGCTGAATTTCCAAATTATGACGAATGATCAACTGCTGTAAGAGTTTGAGATGGAAGTTTCCAAACACGGGTTGCTGTTTACGTAGACGTTGAATTAGCTGTGCACAGTCAGTCTCTAGAATCAGAGACCTGTATAGCGGCAAGAAATATAGCAAGCCAAACAGCGCCGTTTGAATCTCAGCCTGCAATGGTGGACAATATGGGAGGCGGAATGCTACTGCCCGCACACATGCTCCACATGAGTCGCGTAAAATTATACCTCCTGCCACATTGACGCGGCCAACCGCGGCATCCACATTAAGTTTAAAGCGACTCGATGGGGGAGTAAGCCATTTAACCACTTGTAAACGCGGAGGGCGAGGCATTGAAAGCCAGGGTAACGGCGTGGCAGGACCGGCGGCAAGCTTGGTACCTTGGAGTGAATGAACCCACATATGAAGCTCAAAATGGACTGTATTTCGGAGTGCAGATATAGAGAATGATGTCTGATCTCCATACACCATATTTGCATAACAACGCCATATATTATAGACCAAAATGCCAGGGACAACAATCTTGAGCACCCCATCAAATGAAGAAAAGGATGACCGGTACCACCAAGCTAATAAATACTATCGTATAGTTAATGTATTTGGAGATATACCCTGCAATTCCGAGGCAAAGAAAAGCCACATGGACTGTATTGCCGAACAATTCAAAAACACATGATCTACTGAGGAAGAATGGTGCTTGCAAAATGGGCACTGCGTGGGACGGGCAGTCAAATAAGAGCCTATATAGTCCTCAAATGGTAAAGCCGAATGAAATAAGCGCCAGAGGAATAATCTGATGGATGGTGAATGGTGTTTAAACCAAATGAACTTCGCGGAAAGCAATGTGGGTTTAGATGAACGACATATATTGTAAGCAGATTTAAGCGCAAATTCTCCCGATGGGGAGGGCTGCCAAGTGAGATGATTATTCGGCCCTTGGGTATGCATAACACAAACCTGATTGATGCGACAAATAAGCTTCCATACTGGCGAATCCGGCAGACGTGGTCGAAAGTCTCCCCTACGTCCATATTTAGCGTGCATATATCGGCTCCATAATGTATCTTGCTTATGATATAATCACCATATTCGGCAATGATATGCCTGCTGCAAGGAATTAAGATCACGTAGCCCCAATCCACCCTCCTCCATAGGCAATGTGATAGTGGACCATGAAACCCAATGATGACGATTCCCCCAATAAAAAGTAGCCATTTTCCGTTGAATCATTTTAATGACTGATTTGGGGAGCCCCCCTGCTGCCATGACATGCAGAGGGAGCGCAGAGATCACCGATCGCAGTAAGACCAAACGGCCTGCAGAAGATAATAGTTTGGAATGTCATCCTTGTAATTTATCATCAAAATGTTGCAATATAGTAGCACAGTATCTAGGATGGTTAATACCCTTGTGGAGATAAGATCCTAAATAGCGGAAAGGCAGTGACGAAAGCCTCATCCCAAGGATCTCCTGTAAATCTCGAACCCGCCGTTCTGAAAGCCGGACCGATGGTATCAGACTACTCTTGTTGACATTGACCTTTTGACCCGAACCTGCTTCGTAATCCGTTAAGAACCTTTTAAATCGTCGGATATTACGCTGTGTACCTTGCAGGAAAACAAGGAGATTGTCTGCATATGCCAAATGAGAGATGGCAAATGGGATACGACCAAGGCCGAACGATTGAATATTGCCTGATGCCACTAAAGATGATAATCCGCGGCTGAATCCCTCAGAAGACAGAATAAAAAGCAGAGGAGATAATGGATCCCCCTGTTTCACCCCCCGATATGGCCGGAAAGATGGCCATCAAAACGGATAACGTAGTGGCGCGGAGATGATTTAGGATCAACCTAGTGAAAAACCCCGAGAAGCCAAAACCCAACAACAGTCTCTCCAAATAATCCCAACTGACGCGATCATAAGCTTTCATCATATCCAATTTTAAACATAATTGTGAAGTGCCAGTATCCAACATATGTACCATTTCCCGAGCCAATAAAACTTGGGTGGAGATATCATACCCAGGGAGAAATCCTGTTTGTTCCGGAGATATCAACTTCGGTAGAAGTAGCCCCAAACGTGTTGCAATAATGCGTGTACATACCTTACTTAAGAAATTCGTCAAACAAATTGGGCGGAAGTCACTGAAAGTCTGTGGCGAGGAGGTTTTGGGGATCAAAGTAAGAACTGCACTTGCCATAATTGATGGCTGCGGAATACCAAGGAAGAACTCCTGTACTGCTTTTTCCACATCAGAATGTATGACTGACCAGCATGACCGATAAAACATACCGTGAAAACCATCTGGACCAGCAACACTGTGAGGATCCAAATGCCAGACTGCCTCTTTGATTTCGGCTGATGTAGGAAGCATGGTCAACCGTGTATTGTCCTCATCTGTAACCAACCGAGGAATGTATGATAATACAGCCGCATGATTTTGTGTAGCAGTCGGAGCAAACAAATCTTTATAAAAAGAAACCGCAGCCTCCATGATGTCTGATGGTTCTGTGAGCAAATGGCCCGCCGCATCATGTATTTGCTGTATACGTAATTGTGTCCTCTTTCCCTTTACTATAGAGTGAAAATATTGGGTATTAGCATCACCCTCTTGAAGCCATTTTACTCTAGCCTTTTGTTTCCAGAAACGTAATTCCGCGGCAGAGGCTTGCAGATATTCAGCCTTAGCCTTATGATAGTCGGCACGATGTTCCATTGTAGGGTGAGCATCGAAAGCTGCTTCAGCATGATTTAATTGAGTCTCCGCATACTTAAGATTATTAAAAATATTGCCAAAGACTTCAAGGTTCCACCGTTGGATATCTTTTTTGAATGAACGGAGCTTGGTATAAAAATCATACATATCACCCGTAGTAGGATAAGATTGCCATGTCTGCTTCATATAATTATGAAAGTTTGAATGATGCAACCACGGATCTAAAAATCTGAATGTGCGCCGAGAAAGACCTCCCTGTCGGCTTCATACGAACAATAAAGGCATATGATCTGAGGCAACCCTCGGTAAATGAGTCAACTGCAACGTCGGAAAGTTGGCTTGAAAAGTTGAATTGAGAAATAACCAATCTAATCTGCGACATATGCGACCAAGTCCTCTGCCATCTGTCCAAGTAAATCTGGAGCCTTGGTGAGGAGGAGCCATAAGAGAACAGTACTCAATACAGTCGTTAAAATCCTGTAGAGCTGATAATGATGGAACCGACCGACCACGATGATCTTCTAACGTGCGAAATGTATTAAAATCACCACCAACTAGCCAAGGTAGAGTACTCGAACGAGCAAAATCACACAGAGATTGCCAAAGGGGCCGTCGCTGAACAGGTGTAGTGCTGGCATAAACCACCAAAAGTACAAATTTCCATTGCAACGAGACGGAGTGTAGAGTAAAATGCACCACTTGACCCTGATCTTGAGTGTCAAGTAATTGAAACTCTGCATCCCGCCAAAATAACCAAATTCGATGTGAATTAGAGGCATATGAGTGTGTAAAACCAAGCTGCAACATAAAACGACAAATGCTTGAAGGTGCATGTTTGGGCTCTAATAAAGCTAGTAAATGTAAACGATGTTCCGTAATTAAATGTTTCAATCTAGGTAATGAGGCACGCATGCCCCGAATATTCCAGACTAAGAAATTCATTGAGTAAGAGAGGTACTTCCCTGAACCACGTGAGATGCACTGCGAGTTAAGATCGTAGAAGGCGGGAGAGGTGGTAAGTCCTTACGGGTGCGCCTCTTACGTCTGGGGACAACCGGTACAAAGTCAGCCTCAGACTGATTTTTCGCTTGGCGCAATAGCAGAATATCGTCATCCGGGGATGGGGGGATAGATTGCAATTTACGGGCAATTTCGTCCGTAACATCCAAGACATCCTCCATTGACCCTTCGATTGGCAAATCAGTATCCGAAGAATGACCTGTTTCATCATGTGTGGGATCGGCAGGTAGTGGATTATCTGCAGCATCGCAAAAGTCCTCTTCAGTCAAAGCTGCTGCAACCCGGTGCAGAGGAGAAGGAATCTGAGGAAATTCTTCCTCCGACTGCATGGCCGTTGTCAAATTCTGCTGATCCATCGGTTTAGGGCTGGCGGTACCCGTAGTCTCAACAAGTTCAGGCTGAGCCACACCTGAGTCCAACTTACCCTTTTTGATTGGTGTCCATCGCTGACGGGGAGGACGCAACGACTTCGGAGGAGGTGGCGGAGGCGGAGGAGGGGCCGTTGTAGGAGCCTGAGAATTGGATGTAGACGGACATGCATTTGCTGCATGTCCTAAACGACGGCAAGATGTGCAAAACATAGGTAAGTCCTCATATACTATAGATTGTAGTATCATTCTACCTTTCGCTTGCAGATACATTTTCTGAGACAATTCTTGCGAGACATCAACCTCGACACAAACGCGTGCTACTGATGGACGAAGGCCACCCGTAGTGGCGACATCCAGTTTCAATGGCGTACCAATCGGTTTAACCACCTCAAAAAGAGCTGCCTTATGATGAAGATGTATTGGCAAATACGGCAAAGCGACCCATATTGGAACAATAGGAACATCAGCACTTGGGTCAAAATCGACAGTCCACTTTGTAATCCGCATATGACAACCAGAAATCTGCCATGATCGGCGATAAAAGCAGCGCAAATAATCCGCTTCATTGTGGAAAGTGAGGAGGATATGCGATTTATCCAACAAGGTAATACGTAAATCTTGATTAAAACCGATTTTTTCAAACACATCACGTATAAATTTTATAGGAGGCCTGCCATACCAAAAAGTGCCAACCAAGGAGTACCTGTAGGGCTCAGCCAATGCATCAATCTCGTCATCGAGAAAGGAAACCAATGGGAGGCCTTTGTGATGAGAAACTGGCTTCGGTGCAATGTGGATGTCATCGGATTTGGAATGAGTGGCGCCGGTGACAAACGCCGCAAATGTCGGCGGCGCCGTCATGATAGCTACGAAAGGAAATCAGTTGTTGCGTAGAAGGAGAGGATATGGACGATCAGTAGAGCGAGAATGCA
>AP025075.1:17991483-18059326 GCA_036186865.1 Eustoma russellianum | reverse complement strand
TATATGTATTATATATATATATATATGTATAGGTGTATAGATCTATGTATGTGCATATACGGATCTATATGTATATATGCATATGTGTAATATATATTTTAAAGAGAGAAAATGAATAAGTATTTGTGTATTACATACTATTTAGTAAAAAGATTTTATAAATGTATATATAGTATATATACATGTTCGGCCTTTAGGGCCTTGATGACAAAATGATTTCATTATATTTTGTACAAGTATATATATGTATATATGATGAATATGTTGATCTATGAAAATGAATAAGTTTTAGATACTATACAATATATCATAAAATGATTTACATATATATACATACTCTATATATATTCGGCCATAGGCCTAAATGATAAAAATATTAATTTCATTGTATACAAGTATATATATATACGTATATATGATAAATATGTTAAGATATGAAAATGAATAAGTTTTGGATATTACATAATATATCACAAAATGATTTATATATGTATATATTATGTATATATATGTTCGGCCCTTAGGCCTTATTAACAAAGATGATTTCATCATATTTTTATAAGTATATATGTATATATGATGAATATGTTAAGTTATTAAAGTAGGCTAAGTATGTAATTTATGTATATGTTATGAAAAGTAGGAAACATAAATAGTTCATATTTATGTGTGCATAAGTATACGATTACTAACTTTTATAGTGTATGTATATGATATGTTACATGTTATGTATACTAACATAATAGGATATGATAAGATGTAAGTTATGAAATCTAAGATGAAATTTTAAGATAATTAGAATTTCATGATGTAGGCATTTAAGTTATGAATTATGATATGTATGTATGGAATAGATGCTACCAAATTATTGTGTGATGATAATAGAAAAAATGGTTGTTTTAGTATGATGGCTGGATGGTACTTATTTGTAGGTGAAAATGGTATTTTGTTTAAGTTGTGATGTGTAGAAAGAAATTAAGTGAGTGATGTTACTAGTGGTAGTATGGTAAGATACCCGTATTTGACCAAGTCTCACGTTGCATGAAAACAAGATTTGCAAAGTTATGTTGTCACATCTCATGTTTTTGAAAGTTCATATGTATAGGAATAATAAACACGAGACGAATGATTCCGATTAAACACGATATGTTATGTTATGTTCATGATCATGATTATGTTATGTTATGTTGAAGCGCTGTCCTGACATCGAGACCGGAGTGGTAGGTGTCAGGGGCCCATGTTTACGTTATGGATGAGTGTAACACTGGGTCTGAGACACGGGATCTCAGTCATAATGCGTCACCGTTAGCACATGTGCATATGATTCATGATGTTATGTCGCACATGTACTATATGGGGAATCATTTGGTATGTCGTGCGTTATTATTCTTATGAAAAGTGCTATAGCCAATGATGTAAATGTTATGTCTTCATGTTATGAAAAAGTCATGTTATGCAAGTTATGAATATGTCATGTTATGCAAGTTATGAAAATCATGTCATGATGATGAAAAGTCATGTTTACGAAAAGTCATTTTATGAAAAGTCATGTTTTATGCATCACGTCATGACCATGTCACCTTAGGTTTATGATTAAGAATTCTTTAAGTACATGATAGCACTACAGTGGACAATGTAGTGTTAAGCATGAGAATGTAGTACATGTAAGATATGTAAAGATGGTATAAGTTATGGATTAGAAGTTAAGTATGGATATAGTATGATGTTTCGGATTAAGCAGAATGAGATGCTGTTATGCTATGTATGCTTTGAAATCTTCCTAATTTATCTCTTTCAGTTTACAGCAGTTTACAGATATGATATGATACTTTACTTGTTAGAAAGGAGACGTGCTTATTATATTCAAAATTTATGATTATTATGATTTTCACCCCGTCTTCCCATGTATGATCCACATGTCGTATCTGGTAAGACTACTTGCTGAGCGATTAAAAGTCGGTGGCTATCGCTCATACTTGCCTCATTTATAATTTTCCAGATAACAGGTATCAATATACAAGCTCGTTGAAGACATGCTAGATAGCCCATTGATAACGAAGAGTATACTGAGAGATTATTTCGAAGGCATTAAGTTTCGGATTATGATGTATGATATATAATTTCAGTATTCTGTACATGATGATTGTATAGTTTATGATGTAGTACAGTGCATGTCGATGAAGATTTGTTTATGTTATGTTGCTTCCGCTTATCGATTCATTATTCGTGTCGACATGTACATGTATAGTATCGACGCTTTGTACTCTATGGAGTAGAGTAAGGCGGGTGCACTGAGCCGGAACCCTGGTTTCGGGCGGGGCGCTACAGTTGGTATCAGAGCAGTGGCTCTAGATCCACTGCGGACACATAAGTAAACAACGACATGAACTTAAGCAATGATCTTAGAATTTAAGAAATGATCATAGACGCAAGAAACGGTCTTAGATGAAAACGACAGCCTTAGTATAAGAGAAATAGAATGGTATTAGACAGATACGAGAAAACTAGAAAGTATAAGTAGGCCGTTTAGGCTTTCCGACATTTGTACAGGTCAAGTCACTAGAATACCTCAACGCTATTTTCTAGTTAGTAACATAGTAGTTATAAACCGTAATTTCCACAATTTCAGATTTAGTTTTAATTGGGATAACATTTGGGAGATAGTGATAGAATTTCTTAGGCTGATTAAGAAATGATATGTAGTAGGACTATAAGCAGTGATTTATATGAATTACGGTGATTAGAGTTTGGCAAATATATTGCACAAATAGTATGCGTATGAATAAGACGATGAAATTAGAAATTTTTAAAGTAGGTCAAGGATGTTAGTCGCATTAGGGATGTAAATTCATAGTGATAAGAGTACGATTATATAAATAGATATAAGTATATAATGAATCAGGCCACATTGGGAGCTAAATTATGAATTTAGAAAGTCGTCGGACTATCTGATTGGAATTAGTATGCGTAAGTTGAATCGGAATAGGCATGATTAGAATTAAAGTTGATATGATTTAACCGGATTAGGGTTAGTGGCTGAAAAATTGGTAAGTGTAAAAGTTATTGTAACACGCAGAGATATGAAGTTGTAGAATACCTAAGCAGTTAATAGGAGGTATACAAAAAAAATTTGTGAAATTAGAAAAATTTTATCATAAGTTGTCAAATTTTAAGTTGAATCATAGGCGATTAAGAAATGACGATAGGAATTAAGTATTTGAATCATTAAGGACAAAATCGATATAACCACTAAGTTTCGAGGACGAAACTTTTTATAAGGGGGGAAGAATGTTACGACCCGAGATTCCGGGCTAGTGGAAATGATGAAAATAGAACACAAATGCGATGTTGATGAAATTTCGGTAGAATTTAAATTTTATTTAGAATTAATAAAGACGTCAATATTAAATATCAGGGTTAGAAACACTCGGAAAAATAACCGTAAGATAAGTTAACGGGTATAACGAGACTGGATGAGACTAGCTAATGACTGTATCAGACATACAAAGTATTTAAATAAATTAGTCGGTAACAACATAAGTCGATAAATATAAATAAACCAAATAAAAATACCCGATACGATAACTTCAATACACACTTTTATCACATTTTCTCCTACCTTATCCTACATGGCATAATAGATAAAATCTCACCCTTTTTCTTTAAACTTTCGGCATGCTCCAAGAAAAAAAGGGGAATATTGCTTTTTGTCCATTTAAAATACTCAATTCATTATTTTACTCCAACATGCCCTACCTTTCTTCACATGCCCACATGACCACATTCTCTTTCCTCTTTTCCTTGAGATTTTCGTATGACACCCAAGAAAGAGAGAATTATTCCCTTAGTTTAATCATTCTACCCACTCCATCTTTCAAACCCTATTATTTCTTTTACTTTTTTTTGCCACTACACTCCATTATTCTTGCTCCTTCAACTCATGTTACCTTCTTCTTCTTGGCCTTACTGTGGCCGAAAGTTTCAAGAGAAGGACCCTCTCTCTTCTTGCTATTGTTTCATTTTACTACATCTTACATTTCAACTCAATTTCTTCTCTTTCCTTTACAATAGATAAGATGTTCATTATCTCCTTCACTTCTCATGGCCGAATTCTACAAGCAAGAGGAAAAATTGTTTTCTTTTCACTTCATCTCATTCTTCACAAAACCATTTACTAAAACATCTTCATACAACCAAACCTAAAGAATACAAGGTCATTTGGAGTTAAGAATCAAGAATACTCAAGGTAAGAACACTAATTATATTAGATTATTTTTGTCCATTTCTTTATCTTTATGGTTGCACACTAAACTCCATTTTGACCTTTCAAAACCGTGGGTTTGCTAAGGTGAGGAGGAGAAGATTTTCTTCAAGCCAAGTGAAGAACACTACTTTGTAACAAAAGTGGTTAAGGCAAGTATTCTTCCTAGATCCTACATGGTTTTACAAATACTAAGTATTTATGTTCATATCAAAGTTGGATCATCATGTAGTATGTTCAAGATTTCTTCTCAAGAAAGTATAGATCTATATTTGAGTAATAGGTATTTACATATATACACTATATACATATACATACGCAAGCTATGTACATATATATACATCATATATAAACACGCACATATATACTTACTATAAAATAGATATGTTGATATATATATATATATATATATGTATGTATGTATAAGTGTATAGATCTACTTATGTATATACGGATCTACATATATATGGGTAAATATATATATATATATATATATATATATATATATGTATGTATGTATGTATGTATGTATGTATGTATGGATGTGTAGATGCATATATATAAACACATGGTTTTGTGTAAAAGTGTATATATATATAAATACGGATTTTTGATATATATGTATGTATGTATGTATAGATCTATATATATATATGGATATATATATATACGGTTTTGATGTATATATATATATACATACAGTTTATATATATATATATGTGTGTGTGTGTGTGTGTGTGTGTGTATAGGTGTATAGATCTATGTATGTGCATATACGGATCTATATGTATATATGCATATGTGTAATATATATTTTAAACAGAGAAAATGAATAAGTATTTGTGTATTACATACTATATAGTAAAAAGATTTTATAAATGTATATATAGTATATATACATGTTCGGCCTTTAGGGTCTTGATGACAAAATGATTTCATTATATTTTGTACAAGTATATATATGTATGTATGATGAATATGTTGATCTATGAAAATGAATAAGTTTTAGATACTATAGAATATATCATAAAATGATTTACATATATATACATACTCTATATATATTCGGGCATAGGCCTAAATGATAAAAATATTAATTTCATTGTGTACAAGTATATATATATACGTATATATGATAAATATGTTAAGATATGAAAATGAATAAGTTTTGGATATTACATAATATATCACAAAATGATTTATATATGTATATATTATGTATATATATGTTCGGCCCTTAGGCCTTATTAACAAAGATGATTTCATCATATTTTTATAAGTATATATGTATATATGATGAATATGTTAAGTTATGAAAGTAGGCTAAGTATGTAATTTATGTATTATGTTATGAAAAGTAGGAAACATAAATAGTTGATATTTATGTGTGCATAAGTATAAGATTACTAACTTTTATAGTGTATGTATATGATATGTTACATGTTATGTATACTAACATAATAGCATATGATAAGATGTAAGTTATGAAATCTAAGATGAAATGTTAAGATAATTAGAATTTCATGATGTAGGCATTTAAGTTATGAATTATGATATGCATGTATGGAATAGATGCTACCAAATTATTGTGTGATGATAATAGAAAAAAGGGCTGTTTTAGTATGATGGCTGGATGGTACTTATTTGTAGGTGAAAATGGTATTTTGTTTAAGTTGTGATGTGTAGAAGGAAATTAAGTGAGTGATGTTACTAGCGGTAGTATGGTAAGATACCCGTATTTGACCAAGTCTCACGTTGCATGAAAACAAGATTTGCAAAGTTATGTTGTCACATCTCATGTTTTTGAAAGTTCATATGTATAGGAATAATAAACACGAGACGAATGATTCCGATGAGACACGATATGTTATGTTATGTTCATGATCATGATTATGTTATGTTATGTTGAAGCGCTGTCCTGACATCGGGACCGGAGTGGTAGGTGTCAGGGGCCCATGTTTACGTTATGGCTGAGTGTAACACTGGGTCTGGGACACGGGATCTCAGTCATAATGCGTCACTGTTAGCACATGTGCATATGATTCATGATGTTATGTCGCACATGTACTATATGGGGAATCATTCGGTATGTCGTGCGTTATTATTCTTATGAAAAGTGCTATAGCCAATGATGTAAATGTTATGTCTTCATGTTATGAAAAAGTCATGTTATGCAAGTTATGAATATGTCATGTTATGCAAGTTATGAAAATCATGTCATGATTATGAAAAGTCATGTTTACGAAAAGTCATTTTATGAAAAGTCATGTTTTATGCATCACGTCATGACCATGTCACCTTAGGTGTATGGTTAAGAATTCTTTAAGTACATGATAGCACTACAGTGGACAATGTAGTGTTAAGCATGAGAATGTAGTACATGTAAGATATGTAAAGATGGTATAAGTTATGGATTAGAAGTTAAGTATGGATATAGTATGATGTTTTGGATTAAGCAGAATGAAATGCTGTTATGCTATGTATGCTTTGAAATCTTCCTAATTTATCTGCTTTCAGTTTACAGCAGTTTACAGATATGATGTGATACTTTACTTGTTAGAAAGGAGACGTGCTTATTATATTCAAAATTTATGATTATTATGATTTTCACCCCGTCTTCCCATGTATGATCCACATGTCGTATCTGGTAAGACTACTTGCTGAGCGATTAAAAGTCGGTGGCTATCGCTCATACTTGCCTCATTTATAATTTTCCAGATAACAGGTATCAATATACAAGCTCGTTGAAGACATGCTAGATAGCCCATTGATAACGAAGAGTATACTGAGAGATTATTTCGAAGGCATTAAGTTTCGGATTATGATGTATGATATATAATTTCAGTATTCTGTACATGATGATGTATAGTTTATGATGTAGTACAGTGCATGTCGATGAAGATTTGTTTATGTTATGTTGCTTCCGCTTATCGATTCATTATTCATGTCGACATGTACATGTATAGTATCGACGCTTTGTACTCTATGGAGTAGAGTACGGCGGGTGCACTGAGCCGGAACCCTGGTTTCGGGCGGGGCGCTACAGGGTTGGTCATGTTTTTGGTTTTGTCCCCATTGTAGCCCATTGTAAATGTTTGATGATTTATAAAATCTGGTCCCTTTTTTTTTAAAAAAAAAAAAGAGAAATAAACTAATACATTTCTTGCTCAGCTACGTATCACCTCATCTTTTAAAGTGATAATGCTATAGATAGATCTGTAGTTGTGGACTGATTGAGTACAAACACCACCCTTCCGTCCGTATGTCCTACATTTGGGCTCACCTGTCCCCAGGACATAGCCCAACTAGTTCCGAGCAGAGGTTTTTAAAAAGGAGTTCATGGTTCAATTCTTGTCAAATGCAAGAGAGACTCTTTTTAGCAAGTGCATTATGTGAGAGCTTCTTTGGCCTGTAGGCTTTTGCCTGCAGTGCTGGGGCTCCGCTACTGTGTATATGATCAAGCTCCTGCTAGCGAGCCGTTGGATACCTGATTTACATTCCTACACTGCCTTTAGGACTGGATGTGACTGGGACCTTACTGGTTTGGGTTCAAATTACATTTGGGCTCACCTACCTCACGGGCTTGTTCGCTTTTAACAGTAACTTTTTCAGCTCCGGCTGACGGAGCTGCACGTGCCCACCAGTCTGCAACTCTGAAAAGCTGACGCCACTTAACGCCGTCAAATGTAACGTCTATAACTGCTAGTATTGGTTTTTTTCATTTAAAAAAGCCAGAACCAATGTAATACCCCCAAACAACTTGTCTTACATTGTAAATTTTGTTTCTAACTTTTTCTTTTATTTCTAAATTTTGATCTTGATTATGCAAAATATACAATATAAATTCTTAATATAGTATTTATTTTAATCTTTGTAACATGTTTGTTATTATAAACTAAATAATTTAATAAATAATGCTTTCATTTTACGCACAAATTACTCTTTTCATTGTGAAAGAGTGTAAAATTAAACAAAATGTATTTGGAAGTGTTCATAGTGAGAAACATAAAAAATAGGAAAAAAGAAACATAAACAAATGATAAAAAAAATCAAGTCATTGTCAGAATACAAACTCCCATACTATATATAGTCTAAATGTTATCCCTACCATATGTTTAGTATTGGCGTAACATGTTTCTTCTCTATGGTTTGAGTAGAATTTGTCACGCTTTATATCTATTGTTGAAGCTCCTTGCCTTTTTTTTTAATTTAAAATCCTGAAGCCTCCTTCTTTAATCAGTATTGTTTGAAGGTCGCCGTAAAATTTCGAATCTATTCAATTAAATAACATATTTAAATGTTTTTAATATTGTTCATCTAAATTTTGTTAATTAGTTTTTTATTTGGATGTCATTTCGTTGTTAATTATACAAATTGGTTTCTTTGTTAATAAAATTACCGATTTTGGAATAAATTGAATACTTTATGCATCCACCTTCAAGTATTCTGATATAAAATATTTTTTAATCGTTATAAACTAGATGGCTCATCCTAAGATGAACCAAGACTTCTACAAAGTAATGCCCCAGGAGCATAGTCCAGTGGTAAGTGACAAAGGTGATTGGGGCTAGAACCCCGACGTCCAGAGTTCGAGTCCGTGTAGAGACAATCCTTGTTGAAATATTACAAGGGTTCCCTCTGGGCTGGCTGAGTCTCGAGTGTTCTCTCCCTTTGCAGGGCTGCCGGTGGAGCACATCTCTCGATTTATATCCCACCTGACTAAGGGCCTCTGGTACAAGTGGGGAGAGAACCCACCCCTCATCAAAGACGGAGAAAGATTGTATGACGCGCGGTGCGGTGACGCAAATTTGACGCGGCCAATTATTGGTCGCCATGTGGCAGAAGAAAAATCAGTCTTTTTTTTAATTTTCACTTTTTTTATTTTATACAAAATAAAGTCTAAATTCACAATACCTAATTCCCTCTCTCTCGCCTACTTGCTTCCTCTCCTTCCAAACTCAGGCGAAAATCAAAGGTAACTAACCATCCAAACAAAGAGATTTTGTAGCAACGAGGGCATGCGGATTTAGGTCTGTAACCATTTTTCTCATTTGTGTTCAGAGCAAAAGATTTCTAGACACACATTTCAGAAAATTAAAGCCATTATTTAGTTCGATTTCAACAAGCTTGCAACCACTGAAAAAATTCTTTCCTTCTGCCAAAAATATTACTATTGATGAAGGGGATATACAGTACAGACCCCTGCCTGCGTGACATACCGTCCCAGCTCCACCGTCCCTCCGGCGACTCTGGGCGACTTAGGGCTCTTTTTAGAGGTGACTGCTGCTGCCTTTGCCTCTTGTATGGCTTGGTATGTGTTTTTCTAACCTTACCACAAATCCAGCAAACCCAAACGCCATCAATTTTTCTCCGCAGAAGACAAAGAAGAAGATTTCAGAGGAAAAAGAAGGATAATATACAGAAGGAGTAAAAGAGTAATTTTTACAAACATTTCATCCCCCTACCTTCATCACTATTTCTGTCCTCTATACTTCATTTCTGCACTGAGTCGCCCCAGTAGCTTTAAATTAGAAGATCAGATTATTTTTCCCTTCCTCCTCCCTTTCTTTTTTCTCGTCATCTCCATCTACGTATTTTGGTGAGCACTGAGCACAGCTATTATATTTCTAAATTTCGTTTTTTCTTTCGTATTTTTCATTTTTCTGTAGTTGTTTGATTGTATTTAGTATACATGTGCACCGTTTTCATTTATCTGCAGGAAACTAAATTTTATTTTTGCCACGTGGCAGCCAATAATTTGTCGCGTCAAATCGGCGTCACCCCGGTGCGCGTCATGCAATCTTCTCCCATCAAAGACTTCTACAAAGTACAATAAAAATGACTATTTTTTTAGAAAACGATGAGAGAGAAATATAGAGAGTGAAACTCTCTGAGCCAAATCCCTAACTTCTTCTCGTCTTTCTCCCTTACATCTGAACTTCCAATTTCTGTAAATAAATCGTGTGAAAATGGTGGAAAGCAAGCTAATCAGTAAGGAAGTGCAAGGCTACAGCAAAGCTCCTTTTTACATTGAAGACAGGGATCTTGTTTCTCCTCCGCTGGCGGAGAAACACACAGTGGATAAACCTATGACGGAAAAACAAAAATCAGTAGTAGACCTGGAGCTGATGGAAGAAATTACAGAAGGGAATACTGACAAGAGGGAGGAGACTATGTAAGAATCAATTATAATTAATATAATTGATGGCAAGAATATCGTGATTTATTTGTAAATCATTAATATGGATCACATTTATAACGTACGTGTACGTTATATGGGCTAGATACGTTGCAATTATTGACTGCATTAATTATCTGATTTGATTCTGATTCATTGACAATTATTAAGTTTCCTTGATGGAAGGAAGTAATTGTCAGTCAAATAAGGAAAAGAGTCTCTGGCCTAGTCTATAAATATAGGGCATGTGATATTCCATCAATCATAGCTATATAGCATTCAGATAGGCATATGCTGTTGGAAAATTGCAAAGAATATTGGCAACATAAAATTGTAGAACAGCCGAGACGTGACGGATTGTCACTGTCCTTAAAGCAATTTTGTCTATACCAAAGAGCAAGGTATACTTCTAGCAAATGCTTCCCAGGATATAACGGCTTACTTCCTTTCTATTTCTCCTAGAGAGAAAGTATTGAACTTGTTTAGTAGAAGAGAATGATAGTGAAAGATAAAGAAGAATGCTGCAGAATTTTTTCACAAGAATTCAAAAGTTTTTCATGTATGTTTTGAAGATAGCAAAGCCTACTATTTATAGGCTTTGAGACAAGTTCAAAAGACCCTTTTTCTGTAGATTTTTCCTCCATGGATTGGTTATGGACGTTCAATATGAAAGGAGATGTCATTTGGAGAAGAAGATGCATCTTTTGTGAACAGTCGGGTCACATTAGGCGCCTAATGTCACTTCAAACGACTGTACAAAATGACATCGAACGACTGTACAAAATGACATAGGAGCTTCATGTGACATCGAACGATACATTAGGCGCCTAATGTCACTTCGAACGACTGTAAAAAATGACATCGAACGGCTGTACAAAATGACATAGGAGCTTCATGTGACATCGAACGACACATTAGGCGCCTAATGTCACTTCGAACGACTGTACAAAGTGACATTAGGCGATTCATGTCACATTGAACGCCTATACAAGGCGTTCGAAGTGTTCTGGAAGTGTTCCCGAACACTTCGAACGCCTACATTAGGCGCTTCAAGTGTCTGGAAGTATTCCAGAACACTTCGAACGCCTACTTTAGGCGCATAAAGTGTTTGGAACGCCCCCATTTCCTTCCATTCTTCATAAAACACTCCGAACTTCATCCAATCTCCTATACAAGGTTGGATCACAAGATTTAAAGTACTTTTAAGTACTTTTCCAACAATCCCCCACATGATCCAAGCTTGTATAGTTTCAAACGAACGAACATAAACCAATCTTTTCACTATCAAACGAAGATAATGACACATAACGGAGCAGTGACAAACGTATTGAACTGGCCGGTAGTACAATTTGCAGTTATATAAACGGAAATAGGGTGACAGTCGTCTTGAACCACATATTTCACTACTGTTTATATGAACACACAAATGACATGCCATTATCTAACTTCTTACAAGTTCGCGGTGTGGTTCATTAAAGGCCCTGCACCCAATCCCAGGATTCATAAGCGCTCTAGAGAGTTTTCCAGGCTCTCATAGGAAGCGGCCCCACTTCCACACTTATATAGGTGATATTCATCAAGTGTGTACTGCAACACACCACCATCCTTGATGGCTATGAATTATCCATTAAGAGATTTACATCTCACCCTCAAACATGCAGTGATTACTATCCTCGAACATTAACATAGGAAGGGACATATGTGATAGTACTTAACAGAACTCTTCTATGACGTGTTTTTACCACATTGAACTCCGTTTGTAGGATCTCTACTAATAGTAAGTTGGGTTCCTGTCATAGAGAATTCACATCCAACGGAACAAGTCTCATTCCTCTCGATGTTTTAAGAACCATTTTCCGGTTCAACCCTTTAGTTAAGGGATCCGCCAGGTTTAACTCGGTTTTTATGTATTCCAAGTTAACCACCCCAGAACTAATCAAGTCACGCACAATATTGTGCCTCAAGCGGATATGCCGGCTCTTTCCATTATATATTTTGTTCCTTGCTCGAGCAATAGCTGCCTGTGAGTCACAATGAAAAAAAACAGACGGCATAGGCTTAGTCCACAAAGGAATATCAACTAGTAAATTCCTTAACCATTCTGCCTCTGAACAAGCAAGTTCTAAAGCAACAAATTCATATTCCATTGTTGATTTAGCTTTACAAGTTTGTTTAGAGGATTTCCATGAAATGGCACCACCACCCAAAGTAAACACATACCCGCTGGTGGAGTTTATTTCATCGTTATCTGTGACCCAGTTAGCGTCACAATAACCTTCTAGAACTGCAAGACTACCGGTAAAGGTAAGTCCTAAGTCCATAATACCCCTTAGATATCTCAATAGTCGTTTCAAAACATCCCAATGCTCTTTACTTGGACTATGAGTATATCTAGCCAAACGATTAACTGAATATGCAATATCTGGCCTAGTACAATTCATGAGATACATGACACTACCAATGATCTTTGCATACTCGCACTGAGACACACCATTACGTTTATTCTTTTCCAATCTTATAGATGCATCATATGGGGTACTAACAGGCTTGACATCATAATGATTAAATTTCCTCAAAATCTTTTCAACATAATGAGATTGAGAAAGCATATAACCCCCACATTCTTCTATCAATCTAAGACCAAGAATTAAATCTGCTTTTCCCATGTCTTTCATTTCAAAAACAGATGATAGAAACGCTTTATTACTATTTACAACATCAAGACTTGTACCAAAAATTAACAAATCATCAACATATAAACAAACAATAACACCATCAAGATTCTCAAATTTACTGTAAATGCATCTATCACTTTCATTTACAACATATCCATTAGACAACATGGCATTATAAAACTTCTCATGCCATTGCTTAGGTGCTTGTTTTAGTCCATATAAAGAATTTTTCAACCGACAAACTTTATGCTCTTGTCCTTTAGCTATCATCCCTTCGGGTTGCTTCATGTAAATTTCTTCTTCTAAATCTCCATTTAAAAACGCTGTTTTAACATCCATTTGATGTACAACTAACTTATAAATGGAGGCTAAAGCTATTAACACTCTAATAGAGGTAATCCTAGCAACAGGAGAATAGGTGTCAAAGAAATTTATTCCTTCTTGTTGGGTAAATCCTTTAGCCACAAGCCTAGCCTTAAACTTATCAATTGTACCGTCCGCCTTTAGTTTCTTTCTAAAGACCCATTTACAACTGATAGGTTTACAACCTCTAGGCAAGTCTACGAGCTTCCAAGTATTATTGCTAAGTATAGATTCAAGTTCGCTATTGATAGCCTCTTTCCAAAACTTAGAATCTATAGACATTACCGCTTCTTGATATGTAGTCGGGTCATTTTCTAAAATGAATGCAGTAACAAAGTCATTTCCAAAAGACTTTTCTACTCTTTTTCTCTTACTTCTTCTAGGTGACGTGTCATTACTAGACGTTTTGCTAGACTCACCTTTTTCAAATTTAGGACTAACTAATGACTCTTTTTTCATAGGAAAAATATGCTCAAAAAACTCAGCATTCTTAGATTCAACGATAGAACCATTATCAACCAACATGAATCTATATGCAGCACTATTTTGAGCATATCCTATGAAAACACAATCATTAGTCTTAGGACCAATTTTACTTCTTTTGAACTCTGGCATACCAACCTTGGCTAAGCACCTCCACACTTTGAAGTAATTCAAGTTAGGTGCGTAACCTCTCCAAAGTTCATAAGGAGTTTTATTGGTCTTTTTATGTGGGATTCTATTCAAGATATGACATGCCGAAAGGATTGCCTCTCCCCACATATTGTTAGGCAAACCTGAACTTATAAGCATAGCATTCATCATATCCTTGAGTGTTCTATTTTTTCTTTCAGCGACTCCGTTAGATTGAGGTGTGTAAGGAGGAGTGAATTCATGTATAATTCCATTATCTTCACAAAACCTTTGTAAAGATAACACATTATCCTCACCACCCCTATCCGTCCTCAATCTTTTAATTTTCCTGTCTAGTTGATTTTCAACTTCATTTTTATACCTGATGAACATGCTTTCAGATTCGTCTTTATGTGCTAGCAAGTAAACTCTAGTGTATCTAGTGAAATCATCAATAAAAGTAATGTAATACTCTTTACCACCTTTACTTGTATAACCTCTAAAGTCACCAAGATCACTATGTATGAGTTCCAACTTATCTGTTGTTCTTTCAACAGATTTAAACGACTTCTTGTGATGTTTTGCTTCTACACAAAACTCACACTTTCCAAAGTCATCTTCACATACATACGAGATTAGGTTGGTGAACTTTAGTCTTTTTAATGCATCTTTATTAACATGTCCTAATCTTGCATGCCAAATATTCAAAGAGTCAACAATGTAAGCAGAACTAGATGCATTCTTATTATTCATAATACACACAGCATCTAATACAAGTAAACCCCCGGAGCAATAACTTTTCCCGACAAACTCCCCATTTCTAGAAAGTATAAGCTTATCAGACTCAAGAACAAGTTTAATGCTAGCCTTGTTCAGTAGTACTCCGGAAATCAAGTTCCTACGCATCGCAGGAACATGCAACACATTGTTCAACTCCAGTCTCTTGCCAGAAGTCAACTTGAGGAGCACCTTTCCTTTACCAAGAACCTTGATACCATGTGCATCTCCCAAGAAAACTTGCTCGCCATCATCTATTTCTTGATATTCAAAAAATAGATCCTTACTGGTAGCAATGTGCTTGGTAGCCCCAGTGTCTACCACCCATTCCGAAGCACTACCGATAAGGTTTACCTCAGATAAGACGACCGCAGCAATGACTTCGTCGGTTGTCTTTGAGAACTCTACCAGATGTGCTTGATTGCTCGCTTGGCCTTTCCGTTGGTTGCATTTAGCCGCTCTGTGTCCAAGCTTTCTGCACACCCAGCACGTTCCTTTCATCTTTTTCTGTCCTTGTCCCTGCACAAATGTCTTACCTTTACCACTGTGCTGAGTCTTTTGTTTCTTGGGTTTGTGCTCCACCACGTTCGCTTGAGAGTTCCTTTTATCTCGTCCATTGTCATCAAGCCGATTATTATCCTCAATGCGGATGTGCTTGATGACTCCATCCAAGGTCAACTTGGCATCATCATGCTTACCTCTCTTCTTGTATTTACACCAAGAAGAAGGTAGCTTTTCCAACAAGGAGGCTGCTTGAAAGGTTTCATCAACTTTGATGCCTTCTTGCTCCATGTTATCGACCAACTGTTGATATTGGTGGATTTGATCATTGATCGGTATGTGGTCCACCATTTGGAATTTTAGAAACTCGCTGACCACATACTTTCTTTTGCCAACATCTTCAGAACCGTATTTGCTCTGAAGTGCTGCCCAAATATCCTTTGCTGACGTGAATTTGACATAAATGTCAAATAGAGAGTTGGAGAGTAAGTGCAGAATATGTCCTGTACACGTAGTATTGTCAGCATCATACTTTTTGCCTTCTGTTTTATCTGTTGGTCTGTCTTTAGTAAGCACATATAACAAGAAGAACAACACCTTTGCTGCCCAACGCTTGAAGAATTTACCATCGAATGGCTCCATTTTGGACATGTCAGGAATAGGTGCTTGTCTTGTTGCCATATTCTCAACAGAAATTGCTTTAAGAATGTTGGAAAATTGCAAAGAATATTGGAAACACAAAATTGTAGAACAGCCGAGACGTGACGGATTGTCACTGTCCTTAATTCAATTTTGCCTATACCAAAGAGCAATGTATACTTCTAGCAAATGCTTCCCAGGATATAACGGCTTACTTCCTTTCTATTGCTCTTAGAGAGAAAGTATTGAACTTGTTTAGTAGAAGAGAATGATAGTGAAAGATAGAAGAAGAATGCTGCAGAATTTTTTCACAAGAATTCAAGAGTTTTTCATGTATGTTTTGAAGATAGCAAAGCCTACTATTTATAGGCTTTGAGACAAGTTCAAAAGACCCTTTTTCTGTAGATTTTTCCTCCATGGATCGGTTATGGACGTTCAATATGAAAGGAGATGTTATTTGGAGAAGAAGATGCATCTTTTGTGAACAGTCGGGTCACATTAGGCGCCTAATGTCACTTCGAACGACTGTACAAAATGACATCGGACGACTGTACAAAATGACATAGGAGCTTCATGTGACATCGAACGACACATTAGGCGCCTAATGTCACTTCGAACGACTGTACAAAATGACATCGAACGACTGTACAAAATGACATAGGAGCTTCATGTGACATCGAACGACACATTAGGCGCCTAATGTCACTTCAAACGACTGTACAAAGTGACATTAGGCGCTTCATGTCACATTGAACGCCTATACAAGGCGTTTGAAGTGTTCTGGAAGTGTTCTCGAACACTTCGAACGCCTACATTAGGCGCTTCAAGTGTCTGGAAGTATTCCAGAACACTTCGAACGCCTACATTAGGCGCTTCAAGTGTTTGGAACGCCCCCATTTCCATCCATTCTTCATAAAACACTCCAAACTTCATCCAATCTCCTATACAAGGTTGGATCACAAGATTTAAAGTACTTTTAAGTACTTTTCCAACATAGGCTGGAAGGCTCTATTTCCGCAAGGATTCTTTTCTGCAGCAGGCTTCCGATTCGAAGGCGACGACTAAGCGATAATGGCCGGAGGTAACTTTTATGCTTCTTCAATTTATTTTGGCCTAACATTTGGTATCAGAACCACCTCTGACCATATCCTTTGTATTTAGAAAACTTTCTTCCGTACCGTTTAATGCATTCTAATCGTTCAAAGGTTACGAAATTATAGTTTTCGAGGCCTTCACTATTCAATTGATTGTACCGTTATCCTGCGGAAATTGCTATAGCCAATTATGTTTTCTCGAAGTAGGAACACGGATTAATGCTGTTTGTCAATATCCCTTAAGACCTTTTGTTTTCAGATCATGAATTATACATTTAATGGATTTTTTTTCTTGATGGATGTTGATTGTTAAAATGGATATTGGAAATTTTGTCCTAGTAATCTATTTTCGTGCTATCAACTTCACGGCTCAGGCAATATGCGACATGCTTGACAGAATACTGGAGATGGACTGATCAAGATAAATTGGCTCTTTTTAATTTTGTGGTGCCACAATATACTTTGTGTATTTATTTAAATTTCTTTCTTTC
This sequence comes from Eustoma russellianum, assembly GCA_036186865.1. NCBI lineage: Eukaryota > Viridiplantae > Streptophyta > Magnoliopsida > Gentianales > Gentianaceae > Eustoma > Eustoma russellianum. The sequence goes on along the minus strand of AP025075.1, from coordinate 18,041,735 downwards.
TTGTCACCATATTCAATTGAAGTTCATAAATTTCCTGGGGCTATGCTGATTAGTGAACCTCTCTAAATGTTAGGACTTCATTAGTTAAAACTCTCAATTAATTGTCTGGGTGAGCCATAAGCATCTCGATGTGCTGGATGGCCAAAAGGGTGTACCTTTAGGTGTTAATTCTGAGTAAATGTTGGAATTGGGCGAAAATTTGGGAAGAAGATAAAAAACAAAAACTTATTTAGTATTTCTTGCTTCAATTATTGAAATACTTAGTCATTGTACATCATAATGGTAACTATATATAGGGATGTACATCATAATGGTAACTATATATAAACCCGAGGTCTCACTGGAAGCAGACTCTCTATCCCTTTGGATAGAGGTATTGTCTGCCTACCACTTACCCTCCCCAGACCCTAACGATAGCATTTGCTGTCGTTGGGATATACTGAGTCCGGATGATGATGATGATGATATAGGGATGCGCAGTATTTATATATTCGGTCATCACAATCAATTTGTTTTCTTTTTAGTATGATCACTATACATGCGGTGACCGTATCCTAGATTATCTCCATATGTTTTTCTCCTCGTTTTGTATATATTTATGGTCAGTGTGATTTTATCTGTTTTATATGACAATACTTATTGGGAATTGTAAGGTTATCTATTTGACAAAATTTGTGGCAAATACAAAGGTGAATTTTTGAAAGTGTGATAAATACACCGTGCACGTAATCTCTGTCTAGAAAGTCGGTACTTAAGCGGGACCGTTGGGGACTCCACCGCACGGCTTGAGATTTTACTTGGAATGGTAATACCTATCTAGGAAATTGATTCATGATTTTTTTAGGGTATTGCTGAATCGGTCCACTTCACATTTTTATTATGATTTCATATTTTGTTGATGTCATATACAGAGTTTTCAAGTTGATGACATATAAAGAATTATTTTCTTAATTTTAAGATTAGCCACAGCATCTTAAAATTGTACGTTATAAAAAAATAAAATGTCATCATACCTATGGTTTTGATTAATAAGGTAGTCACTCTGCCCCACAGGGAAGTAGTTATTTTATTAATAAAGAAAATTAAACATAAACTTTTCCTATGCCCACAGGTACGGAAATATTTTGGCTTGTTTAATTTTCATACCATTTTAAGTATATTCTATGCATGAGTGCGACCTCTACCCATAGGAAGGTTTAGAATATACTATTTGAATTAACTTGATTAATTCATTCTGGTTATATATGTTCATAGCATGATATGTGTTTCTTTGGTTATGCAGTTATTCTCACTAATGCTTTATTTGATTATGCTAAAACTCTAATGCTGACTGGTGACAATTTTACTGAATGGAAGGATAATATCCTTTTGACGTTGGGATGTATGGACTTAGACCTGGCAATCCGTGAGGAAAAACACCAAATACCACGGAATCAAGTACGCCATCTGAGAGGTCTAGTTACGAACGCTGGGAGCGATCTAATCGCCTCAGCATGATGCTCATCAAGTCTCGTATAAGTCCAAGCATTAGGGGTTCTATCCCTAATCTTGATAATGTCAAAGCTTACATAAAAGCCATTGATGAACAATTCGTAAGCTCTGACAAGGAGGTTTCCAGCACCCTTATGAAGAGGCTTTCAAACATGACCCATGACAGAAGTCGTGGTGTGCGCGAGCACATCATGGAGATGAGGGACATTGTTGCTAAATTAAGCTCCCTAAAGGTTGAAATCTCAGAGTCATTCCTGGTGCATTTCATATTCAACTATCTCCCTTCGGAGTTCACTCCATTTAAGATCTCCTACAACACACATAAAGAAAACTGGTCAATTAATGAACTTCTGACCATGTGTGTTCAAGATGAGCAGAGGTTAAAGAAAGAGTCCATTGAGTCTGTGCATCTTGCGACTCATTTTAAGAGAAATGCAAAGAAGGGCAAAGGTGTTCCAATGAAGAAAACTGGCAATAAAGACACATGTCGGTTTTGTAAGAAAAAGGGACACTGGAAGAAAGATTGCCTGAAATATAAGGGATGGCTGGAGAAGAAAGGTAATTTTTCCTTTGTGTGTCATGAATCTAATTTTACTGAGGTTTCTGATAATACATGGTGGATTTATTGTAGTTCTACAATTCACATTGCGAAAACCATGCAGGGCTTTCTAAACCTGAGGAAGCCAAATGAAAGTGAGCAATGCATCTATTCTGAAAACCGGATGCGCTCTACTGTTGAAGGAGTGAGATCTTATAGGCTCATTTTGAAAACTGGTTTTCAACTTGATTTAGAAAACACTTTTTATGTACCTTCTTTTTCCAGAAATTTAGTTTCACTTTCAAGACTTTCGATTATTGGATATGATTTCTATTCACATCTATTTGTAATGAATGTATTGAAAGAGAATAAAGTTATTGGTTCTGCGAAATTGAATGGTTTTTCGTTTTAACTTGAGTTAGATCCCATTTACGGGCATACTCTTTTTAACAGAAACTAGTACAAAGCATTGTATTATCAATGAGAATTCATCAAGTCTTTGGCACAAAAGATTGGGACATATCTCAATCGAAAGAATGAAAAGATTGGTGAATGAAGGAGTTTTACAAACTTTAGACTTTACTGATTTAGGTACTTGTGTGGGATGCATATAAGACAAGCAAACCAACAAGACCATTAAGGGTGTCAAAATAAGTTCTTAACCTCTTGAAATCATACACACGGATATCTGTGGACCTTTTCATACACCTTGCTTGAATGGTCAGAAATACTTTATTTCATCTATCGACGACTATTCAAGGTTCATGTATCTCTATCTTCTATTTGAAAAATCTGAAGCACTTGATGCGTTCAAAATCTTAAAATTAAAAGTAGAGAAACAAAAGAAGAAGACAATTAAAATTGTCCGATCCGATAGAGGTGGTGAATTTTATGGACGTTCCACAGAAAAAGGACAAATGATTGGTCCAGTTGCTGAGTTCCTTCAAAAGGAGGGTATTGTTGCTCAATACATCATGCCTGACACACCACAACAAAATGGTGTTGCTGAAAGAAGGAATCAGACTCTTATGGACATGGTCAGGAGCATGATTAGCACAACGAATTTGCCTATATCCTTTTGGAGTGAAGCTCTCAAAACCGCTGTGTATGTTTTAAATAGGATTCCATCTAAGGTCGTTCCTAAAACACCTTTCGAGTTGTAAAATGGTTGGAAACCAAGTGTAAAACATTTGCACATATGGGGTTGTCTAGTTGAAGTTAGGGTATACAACCCAAGCATAAAGAAACTGGATGAACAAACGAAAAGTGGTTATTTTATTGGATATGCAGTTAACTCCAAAGGATATAGATTTTACTGCCCCTCACATACTCCAAAAGTGGTTGAAGCTAGAAATGCTAAGTTTCTAGAGGATCATGAAGTCAGTGGGAGTGATTCGAATCGAGAATTCAATTTTGAGGAAGTAAGGGATACACATATTGTACCTTTATATATAGACAATTTGGTTGCTATTCATCATAATGAAGAGCCACCAATTGTGCAACCTCAAATTGAAGAATCACATCAAGAACAAGCTGAACTCACTAATCCCACATCTACTGAACCAGTGGGAGTACGAAGATCCTCAAAAACTAAAAGGCCAGCAATTTCTAGCGATTATGTTGTATATCTTCAAGAGTCCGACTATGATATTGGACTAAATCATGACCCTATCTCGTCTTCACAAGCCATGAGTTGTGACAAATCGTCACTATGGTACGATGCCATGAAAGAGGAGATGGAATCAGTGGCTAAAAAATGTCTGGGAACTTGTTTCGTTACTAAACAGAGCCTCTGTGGTGGGATGCAAATGGGTCTTTAAGACCAAAAGAGACTCGTTTGGTAACGTTGAACGATATAAAACCAGACTTGTAGCCAAAGGTTTCACTCAGAAAGAAGGCATTGATCACCATGAACCCTTCTCTCCAGTCTCAAAGAAGGATTCATTTCGGATAATCATGGGATTAGTAGCTCATTTTGATCTCGAGCTACATCAAATGGATGTGAAAACTGCGTTTTTGAATGGAGTTCTTGATGAAGAGGTATACATGCGTCAACCTGAAGGCTTTGTCAATTCTGATAATGATCAACTGGTTTGCAAATTGAATAAATCTGTATATGGGCTTAAACAGGCTTCACGTCAATGGAACATCAGGTTTCATGAGGTAATCTCTTCATTCGGTTTCGTAGAGAACATTGTTGATCAATGTATATACCTCAAGATGAGTGGGAGCAAATACACTTTCTTAGTCCTATATGTGGATGATATTCTACTGGAAAGCAGTGATCTTGGGTCACTGAATGAGACTAAGCGATTTCTCGCTTTGAACATTGATATGAAGGATATGGGTGAAGCCTCTTATGTCATTGGCATAGAGATTCACAGAGATAGAACAAGTAAATTACTTGGTCTTTCTCAGAAGGCCTACATCATCAAAGTACTTGAGAAATTTGCTATGCAGAATTGTGCGTCCATTACATCACCTATTGTCAAAGGAGAAATAAAGATTGAACATTATTGGTTCATTTATGATGGAAGCTAAGTTCATTGCATGCTATGAAGCTATGTCACAGGCCTTATGGATGAGAAATTTCATCAGTGGTCTTAAGTTATCGATATTGTTGATAGACCCATAAAGATTTTCTGCGATAATTCAGCTGTTGTGTTCTTTACGAAAAATAATAAAAGTAGGAGTCGCAGTAAACATATCGACATAAAGTATTTGAAGGTTAGAGATCATGTTAAACAAGGAGAAGTAAAGATTGAACACATTAGTACGGAGTCAATGGTTGCTGATCCTATGACTAAAGGATTACCGGTTAAAGTTTTCAGGGATCATGCTGCTAATATGAGACTTCTTAGTTCTCCTTGATTTGTTGTACTTTGATCTTATTTTGTCTAGACATTTGTTGACTTTGAATATGCGCATTTAAAGTTGTAGGATCTATTTGATCCATGGACGTGGACCCATTTTGAGATGATTTATAGTAAATCATTCATTTTATTCGATTGAGTGTATGATGCATTGTAATTCTTGGAAGGAAGTGCTTGACATCAAAGCATGACCGTCTTGATTCATGTGTTGTATTTTCAATCTAAGTTGGTATTCAATAGATCCAAGTGACAATAAAATTATGGCCATATTGTTTTGTCACTTATGTCTTGTTATCTAGCATTCGACATATGATCCAAGTGGGAGAATGTAAGAATCAATTATAATTAATATAATTGATTGCAAGAATCTCGTGATTTATTTGTAAATAACTAATGTGGATCACATGTATAACATACATGTACGTTATATTGGCTAGATACGTTGCAATTATTGACTGCATTAATTATCTGATTTGATTTTGATTGATTGGCAATTATTAAGTTTCCTTGATGGAAGGAATTAATTGTCAGTCAAATAAGGAAAGGGGTCCCTGGCTTAGCCTATAAATAGAGGGCCTGTGATATTCCATCAATCATAGCTATACAACATTCAGATAGGCATAGGTTGGAAGGCTCCATTTCCGCAAGGATTCTTCTCTGCAGCAGGCTTCCGATTCGAAGGCGACGACTAAGCGATAATGGCCAGAGGTAATTTTTATGCTTCCGCAATTTGTTTTGGCCTAACAGACTACACTGTTTTGTTCTGCTCCAGAAATGAGCTTGAAGGGCAGTAAAAAGCACAACGCGAATGGAGCTCCGGGACAGTAGGCGCATACAAGACCTCCCTGGGCTTCCTTGTTCAAAGATAACAGGAAAGAATGTAATGGTGTTAAACTGTCCAAGATGGAAACTAACCCAAATGGTCCAACTTTTGTTGAAGAGGATTTTGCAGATGAAAAGGGGTGGGAACTTTATTTAATCGGTTGCCTGGGAGGGACATTTCCTGGGTTAGGTCCGCTCAAGCAAGTAACTGGGAGTTGGAAAGGAAAACACAGGATGCAAATTCATGATTCTGGGTGGATAATTTTTCAGTTTGAGAATGTTGAAGATAGACTGCAGGTACTATCTGAAGGTCCCTATTTTGTCAACGGCAGGCCTCTTATGCTTAAACGAATGCCTAAATTCTTTAGTTTTGGTCATGAAGAGATGCATGAGGTACCAATTTGGGTTAGGTTCATTAATCTGCCCTTAATACTATGGAAGGCTAGATATCTCAGTCAGATAGCCTCATACCTGGGAAATCCAATCAATACGGACCAAGTAACAACAAGTAAAGGTAATTTCAATTATGCAAGAATCCTTATTGAGGTGGATATTTCAAAGGAGATGCCAAAATCGCTGGATATAACACTCCTGGATAGGGTTCACAAACAAGAGATCTTTTATGAAAGGTGCCATTGCATTGCTCCATTTGTGGTAGAATTGGTCATGCTTCTAAGGGACATGACTTATTCATGAAGGATGAAAGGCATATGAAAGACTGTGGAAGGAAAGGAATCCAACAGAATATTGTAAGGGTGCTCAACCCTTTGCGTTCAATTGGGGGGCTTGACAAGGACCTGGGGGTAGATGCGGGCATTGTGAAATCCAAACTCCCAACTGTACTTGGGGAAAGTGTTGTTCTCGTTCCACCGGATGGACAGAATCAAGCTGAGGTGTATATTCAAGTGCATAATCAAGAGATTATAGAAGCATTTCTCACAGAGGCTTTTAAGGGCATTGGCGGGGATTCCACAATAGATGTAATTCCAGAAGACACAGTACAAAACCAAATAGAGGAGGAAGCAGAAAATCATCTGGAGGAGAAAATAGATAATGATATGGAGCAGGATGAGAAATTTACCAAAGTAATGTCAAAGAAAGAAAGGAGGAAAATGTTGAGGGCTTTGAAGGACCACCCTTCAAAGTATAAGGATAAGGTATCTCTCTCCAACCGTGTCTAATGATTTATGCGTTTTGGAATGTTAGGGGGCTTGCAACCCCCCCACAAACAGGGTGAAGTTTTTGATTTCACCAAAAAGAATAAAATAGATGTGATAGGTCTTTTAGAGACAAAGTTAACGAATAAGACTTTTCAATACATGATTGGAACCGTCTTTAGAGGTTGAGAATATAACAACAATTTTGGTGTTTGTCCGAATAGTAGAATCTTGATTTTGTGGAATCCTGTTACAGTCAGTGTTGATATTTTGGGTATCAAGGATCAAGTAATAAATTGTAATGTAACCTCTTTGTTGGATGGTAAACAAGTCTCACTATCTTTTGTTTACGGCCACAATACAGTGGTTGAAAGGAGGAGTTTATGGACTTATCTTGAACAACACAGCTCATGATGCGTCCTTCCTTGGGATGTTCTAGGTGATTTCAAACACAATTTTTTCAGACGATCAGAAAATTAATGGCAGAGAAGTAACAAATTATGAGCTGAGAAATCCATTGGATTTTTGTATGAGGTGTTCTATGGTTGAATTGCCATTCTCAGGGTGCAAGTATACATGGACAAATGGAAGATTTAAAAATAGGTTGGACCATGTATTGGTTAACAACGTTTGGATGGACAACCTCAATACGTCTTTGGCGCATTTCCCCGTATCAGGTTGTGTATCAGATCATTCACCTGGAATCAATTGCACTGAACGGATTGAATCAAGGCCTAGAGTTAACTTCAAATTCCTTAATATGTGGTCCAAACATCTGAATTTTTTGACTTTGGTAAAGGAAGCTTGGGTCGGGAATCGCTACAGGAAGAAAATGTACATTGTTTGTAGAAAGCTGAAGTCCCTAAAACAACCTCTGAAGCAGCTGAATGCTAAGGATTTTGCCCACGTTTCTGAAAGGGTTGCTAAGGCCAAAGCACTACTGGAAGAGATGCAGTTGAAATCCTAGGAGGAACATGATGATGAGCATTTGCAGGAAAATCTCAGAGTGCAAAGAATATACACGAACAAGTTGATTAAATGGGAGAATAGTTTCTTCTCTCAATTAGCAAAGGGATTGGCTATCAGACTCAAGGACAAAAATACCAAATTTTTTTATTCTTGGGTGAAAAGAAGTCGGAAAAGGGGGAGGATAATCTCAATTGAAAGAATGGATGGAACTTTCGCCACAACGAGACCGGAAATAGTAAGGGAGTTCCTTAATTTTTATGAACACTTGTTGGGGACTAAGGAAGAAACAGCCTCTGTCAAAAAAGAATACATGGAGCTTGGACCGAAGTTGGATCAATTTAATGCACATTACCTAACCCAACCAATCCAGGACCGGATGGGTACAGTTCTCAATTTTTTATCAAGGCATGGGAAATTGTTGGAGAGGAAGTAACGGCTGTCGTTTTGGAATTTTTTGAGAATGATAAGCTTCTTAAACAACTTAACCACTCAATTATTGCATTGATTCCTAAAACTGACAGTCCTAGAAAAGTAGGTGATTTTAGACCTATTTCACTATGCAATGTGCTTTACAAAGCAATTTCAAAAATTATTGCTTCTAGACTGTAACACGTTATGATGCAACTTGTGGATGAAGCTCAATCTGGATTTGTGCAAGGCCGTGCAATGTCGGAAAATATTCTCCCAGTCCAGAAGCTAATTCGGCATTATGGTAGGAAGAGTGCAACACCTATGTGCTTGATAAAAGTTGACATAAAAAAGGCTTTTGACTCGGTTTCTTGGAGTTTTTTTGGAAGAAATCTTAAGGGGGCTGAACTTTCCATATAAATTCATTGGTTGAGTTATGGAATGTGTTACAACTACCACATTTTCAATTGCCATTAATGGGTCTTTGGAGGGACATTTTAAAGGTGAAAGGGGCTTAAGACAAGGAGACCCAATTTCTCCGTTTCTCTTTGTGATAGGGATGGAGTATTTATCCAGAATACTTAAGAGACTACACAATCATCCTAACTATACGTATCACCCTAAATGTGACAAGCATAAAATATTACATTTGGATTTTACGGATGATTTGCTTCTGTTTTCAAAAGGGGACAAGGATTCGTTTAAAGCTTTGTTGGACATCTTAAAAGAGTTTGGAGATACTTCAGGCTTAAGATGCAATGTTGCGAAGTCAGAAATCTTCTTAGCAGGGTTAAGCGATGCCGATAAGGATGACATCAGGGCATTGACGGGTCTGGAACAAGGGCACTTCCCCTTTCGTTACTTGGGCGTGCCCATTGCCGGGTATGCACTACAAACGGTGCATTTTGGAGGGTACCTAAAAAGGATTGCAGGTTACACAGCTACATGGAATATAAAGACACTTTTCTATGCGGGTAGGATTGAACTAATTAAGAGGGTGTTATAAGGGGTACATGCCTTTTGGATGAGTGTCCTTCCTATACCCTTCAGTATTCAAAAACAGGTGGGAAGGACTGCTCGCAACTTCTTGTGGGGAATGCAGGGGGATCAAAAACAGAAAATATGGGTTTCATGGACGGATGTGTGCCGACCAAAAAAAGGAGGTTTGGGGCTATTTGACCTCAAAGCGTGGAACAAGGCCCTTTTGCTAAAACACTTATGGAACATACAAAGTAAGAAAGATTCACTGTGGGTTCGATGGATACACCACTTTTATAGACTACATAATGTGATATGTCATCTTCAAGTCAAGAATACACACTCTGTATTCATGAAACGATTATTGCACATCAGAGATATCCTTATTGATCATTTTGGTGGCATTTCCACTTGTGAAGCTGAGTTATGCAGATGGGCTACTAACAGTAATTCTCTCACATCATCTGCGTATGATATTCTAAGGAACAAAGAACTGAAGGTACGATGGGCTTCTACTATTTGGTCTCCATCCAACACTCCTAAGCATTGTTTTACGTTTTGGTTGGCGGCTCGAAATAGACTGCCAACAAGAGATAAATTACATTTTGTGTTGTCAGATTTGTTATGTCCAATTTGTGGAGACGCTATTGAGACAAGGGATCACTTGCTTTTTGAATGCTTGTTTGCGAGGCAGGTTTGGAAAGAAATTTTAAACTGGATTGGTATTACGAGGAAATTTCTTTCTATGAACGCCTTACTCCGTTGGTCGGGAAAGCACGCTAGGTACAGAAGTAGCAGGACAAAGTTTATCAAGGCATCTTTTGCGGCTACCATCTACTTTTTATGGCATACCAGAAACCTTAGAATTTTCGAGGAACAGTTACCCATTGCTCGGGATGTAGCTCATAGAGTTGCTACTTATGTGTATAGGGCATTGCAAGTACATGACACTTAGAGTAGGTTTTTGGTGATTGTATGCTCTACATCCTCGGTATGCCCAGTAGAATTGTAAATGCACTGATCATATCTTTGATCATTGGTTAAATAAAATTTTTACATTTTAACCAAAAAAAGGACTTCTACAAAGTCCACAATCAAGACAAAATAGTGGATATTTTCCTCAATGTAATACATAAGCAAAATTATATTTATAAATCTTTTTGAAAAAATTATGAAAAAAAGTCAAAAAAGTGTATATCTTTCTTTTAGGGAAAACCAACGTATACAAGCCAACCAAACTAGGTTTTCATAAATTATGTCAATCATATATTGTGTTAGTTATGAAACTCTCACTACACCTAGACGAAAATGACACAATTTATCCATCTCTACTATATATTTGATTCATATCAGAAGAGGCATTTTATGAGACCAAAAATGAGACAGTCAATCAACTGCCGACACATGACAAGAGCTACATGTTTTAAAAAAAGAATTTAGCGCTGCCCAATAGAAGCGCACATGTCGACAACTGATTGGCTATCTTATTTTTTGCCTCACAAAATGCCTCTTCTGATTTGAACACATATATATTACCCTACTCTTATGTTTTATGAGAAGCAATGAGAAGACTTCATTTTTTCCAACTAATTTTCTCCTTTTATTTATTTATTTTTTCCTTTTCGCGTTGTTCTTGCTTTCTAACAAACTTTATCTTATAATCTTCAAATTCAAATAATACTTTGTGTTATCTTTTTTTCATATAGTACATTTATTCTTGGTATTCTTTAGACAAAAGAAAACCAACATGTTAATCAAATGATTGAATGAAACATTTACTAATTCACTTTTTGCTTTGACATAAATTTACATCTATTATATTATAAAAATCAACTATTTTGTTCTAAAATCGAAAATAAAAAGTAACTTTTTCTTTGGGTTTCTGTTTCTATTCAATTCCTTACGGTTTGTTGAATATGTGCTAATTTCAGTAGTTAATGTTCTTGATCTACGGATTTGATGTTTATGTGTCGATTGTCAAATGTTGTTTTATTTGGATTTTTGTGTTTAATGATGCATGAGGTTTTTTTACGATGTTTTATTATTATTTTTTCCTTCGTTTCTGGGTTCTAAGACAACTTTTTCCCCCTCTTTTCTCCATTTTAACGTTGGATTTCTAATACTTTGTATTTGTCCATATTATAGTTGATTGATAAAAATATTTTTTGAAAAAAAAAAGGAGTTGAATAAAGAAGGGATACTTACATAGAAATATGTTTTATTCGATAATATCTAGGTAGAAATGACACATCCATTTTAAGCATTTTTTTTTGGTTAAAATGTAAAATTTTCATTTATGGTACAGAACAGACTATGCCCTATACCATTTTCAGCATTTATGGTATAGAACAGACTATGCCTTATATTTCTTTCAATATAAAATGCCGACGGAAAATTCGAATTAATAGGATATATATTAGCGTACAAGAGAGGTACATGACATTTTCATAACTTTTGCCTCTGTAAAATAAAAATTCACAAATTTTTAGCCTCATTCTTAGTTTTGGTTGTATCAATATATTTTTCATGATTCATTTTATTTTATGTTTGTCTTCATGAGAATTCTAATTAAACTTAATAAATAGGATACTATTGTCACTAACGCACTAGCACATCATATCTCTATTATTATATCATTTATGCAGGTACATATAGAGTCGGGGGTCTCACTGGAAGCAGGCTCTCTATGTTACGACCCGCACCCCGGGCTAGTTGATAAAGAGGATGTAGGAACTATGAACGAAACTAGAATGCGATCGTTGTACCATGTTGAGTGGAATAGATAAAATTAAATTTTTATAAGACCACTACTAAGATCGAGTACAATACTACGTGTGACATTACAGACGAAATAACCCACATAAAGCAAATTATACCGCTAAAAAGTAAAAGAAAAAAAAAACCTAAAAGCTACCCCCTCCCAGCCGGCCTATCCCCAAAAATATTGCCCAAAATCTTCACCCACTACTCATCATGTTCCCTCCTCTCTCCCAAGACCCAAGGAAATTATTGTTTTTCCTCTCTCACCTATTATTCTCGTCATTCACAAGCCAAAAAGGGAGACCCATTTGCAAACTCTATTATTCACTCCTTTTCCTCAAAACTTTCGGCAGCCATAGGTGTGAAAAAAAAGAATCCATTCTCTATGCTCCATTCTTCTTCATCCATGCTAAAACTCCAACACACTATCAAAGCACAACTCTTCTTTTATTTTCTTCTAAACCGTGAGTTTATTTGGTGTAGGAAGAGATGATTTATTCAGGCTCTAGGGTGAAACAACAAGGAACTATAGTTTAAGGATCATTTTTAAACATTAAGGTAAGATTTGGAGGTATGTTTCTTTAACCATCTAGCCTTCACGAAGCCATTTTTATTCTTCTTCACCTTTTCAAACCGTGACTTCCATATGCTAGAGTGGAGTGGGGACTTCTTTCAAAAATCAAGACAAGAACCAAGATCTAAAATCATCCAAGTGATAATCAATCTTAAAGGTAAGATTCTCTTGAAGGGTCTTCTTTTAGTCACCATCCAAGCTTCAAGCATGAACTTGATATTTTTTCTCTTCCTCTCCTCATGTTGGCCGTGTGCAAAGGGGAGGTGAGTGAGGGTGATTCCTCAACTTTCAAGCCAAGCTCCAAGCCTAGAAGAAAGTGTTAGCACATCTTGTTCAACTCAAGATTTAAGAAGGCAAGTAATCTTCCTTGAATCAACTATGTTATTTGTGAAATATTATATGTACACCAATATTAGCTTCATATGAAAATGGGTCAAACAAACTTGGTTTCAACCTAAGATTCTAATTATGTGAAAGAAGTGATTTTGGAGGTCTAAGATTAAAGGGTTAAATTGGTGCAAGTAGAATGTATTCATTTTTGGAAAATAGGAGTCATGTATGTGACTTTTAGGGAGATTAAAGATCTTTTGAGAAGATGAAGTTTGGTGGTGATGTGTTTTAATTTTTGTACCATTAAGAGTAAGGTTTAAAGCTAAAGAAACATGAGATAGAGGAAAAGGTGTGAAATAAAATGACTTAAATGGAGGAAATTTTGAGTGTTGCGTGTAAGAACAACCCACTGCTGTGGTGCTCCAAAATGGTGATTTGGAAAGATGGAGCTCTCGGCTGAGAGCTCCATAAGTGAGCTAAATGGTGTTTTTTTTATATATTCTATTTATTAGATGAAATATTGTGATACTTGGAATATGTACTTAAAGGAAATTGATATTGCAAAAGTATATGTATTATATTTCGGCTATTTATACTTTTGTAGCCTAATAATTTTATTCCCATTGAAAGTACATTTAAATGATTTAATAGATGACATATATACATATATGTGTCATATTATGAAGAGTGTATATATATAGTACATATACATATATATTGTTAGAAACTGTAATCAGAAAAGTGCACTGTGTGCATGTGAATAAACTGAAAACAAAAACACAAACAAAACCGAGGCGAGCGTAAGGACTCTGTCCTTAAGACGAATTGTTCCGGTATACTGTGCCCAACCGGATAGAACAAACGTCTCCCAGGATACAACGGTTTCAGTTCATACGGGCGGCACTACAACGTAAGAACTTCGACGAACCTGTTAAAGGAGTACCGATTTCTCGAGAATGAATGCAATGCAGAATGCTTGTAGAAAAGGATTGCTTTACTGTTTGTCACAGTGTGTTTTCGTATGCATGCATGGTGCAGTATATATATAGATAGAGGGTAGTTAAAGGAGGTTGAAGGAGGTTGAATGTAAGAACAAATCTGGACCGTTGGATCAAAACAGTTACGATCTCCACCGTTAGATCGTAATCCTTGTCTGAACAAACGTAGGCCATTGGATCAGTAACCGAAGATAAGATCAAATCTGGAGCGTTGGATCAGCAACCGCGATCAACCGCAGATAACCGTAGGATCAGATTTTGATCTTGACCGTTGGATCACCACAGATAAATTGTAGACCGTAGGATCAAGTAATTATTTTTCTGGAAAAATTTAAAAGAAAATTTATCCAAAAAGATAAGAACCGGGCGGGCGAGCCACGAGCCACGAGCCACGAGCCCGAGCCCGAGCCCGAGCCCGAGCACGAGCCGAGCCGAGCCGGCCGGACGGGCGGGCGGCGGCGGCGCGCGCGCGCGCGTGTGTGGTGAACCTTGCCTGAGCTGCGTCCTGACTCCGTCAGAAAACTTCTCATGCCCTTAGGGCACATCTAAAGTGCCTCTCCTACCACTATATTTGGTGGCATTTTCCCTCCAAGTGACCAATGTGGTATTCCACTTAAAGGCCACTTTTTCCAATTTCCTTCCAATTTTTACTCCAACTTTGAGCATTAATTTCTCATTCACCCGGTATCGGAATCGAGTGATTCAAAAGCCTAAATTCATCTACTCGTCACGTAGATAATTTAGAAATTATTAGTTTTCGTTTTTGATTAACGAACACTAATCATAATTATGCTCAAAGTATGATGGTTGTCAACTTTTGACAAACCCATTTGCCAAACCTCAATTTCTCCAACAATCCCCCACATGAATGAAAATTAATGCAAATATGAATGCAGACTCTATCGAGAAATCAGACAAAGAAATGTTGCATCAGAAGAGGTAGCTTCTGGCCTTGAACCTTTCTTAGTGATGTATCATCGGATCCACTCAGCTGGTTAGTGACCTGATGTCTTGAACTATCAGCCTTTATTGTGAACCTAGACAATGATACTCACACAACATTTCCTTTGACACCCCTTTGGGTTCTCATGGTTGTGTTCATTATGGCCATGAACAACCCTGGTTTCAGAAAGTGTTTTTAGAGAATTCTTGCCTCTCAGAAATCTCATAGAAGCGGCCCCACTTCACACTTACATAGGTGATTCCTATCAAAAGTATTCTGCCATACCCCACTTGATTTATCAAGATATAGGACATCATTAAAAGCATTAGCTTAACCTAACGGTTCTCTGCAGATAGCACTTTTGTTTAACGGAATGAGTAAGTGCTAACTGAACCCTTATAACTTAGTTTTCCCATTGAACCAAGATTCTGGGATCTCCAGTCAACAAGGTTGGGTTACCGTTACAAAGATTCATGCTTTGTAGGCTTAAGTCCCATTCCGTTTGTCAACTTTGACATTTGATCTCTAGGCAAAGCTTTTGTAAGCGGATCCGCAAGATTCTCCTTTGATTTTATGTAATCAATGGAAATCACGCCATTAGAGATCAACTGCTTAATGGTATTATGTCTCCGACGTATGTGTCGTGACTTGCCATTATAGATGCTGCTTTGAGCTCGTCCTATAGCTGACTGACTGTCACAATGTATGCTGATAGGAGCGATTGGCTTAGGCCAGCATGGAATGTCTTCTAGGAAATTTCGAAGCCATTCAGCTTCTTCCCCAGCTTTATCGAGTGCTATAAACTCAGCTTCCATAGTTGACCGAGCTATGCATGTCTGCTTTGTAGACTTCCATGACACAGCACCACCACCTACAGTGAATAAGTATCCACTGGTGGATTTAGAATCCTTACAATCTGATATCCAGTTTGCGTCGCAATATCCTTCCAATACTGCTGGATATCTTGTGTACTGTAATCCAAGGTTCATAGTGTATTTCAGATATCTCATCACTCTATTTAGAGCTTTCCAATGTTCGTCACTTGGATTACTGGTGAACCTACTCAATTTGTTTACTGAACAAGCCAAGTCAGGTCTTGTACAGTTTGTTATGTACATCAGACTCCCAATGACTTGTGAATACTTTAATTGAGCTACAGGTTCACCTCGGTTCTTCCTCAAGTGTATACTTAAGTCTAGTGGGGTCTTTACAGGTTTTACATCAAGCATATTGAATCGTTTAAGAACAGACTCAATATAGTGACTTTGAGACATGACCAATCCTTCAGCTACCCTAGAAATTTTAATTCCTAGAATAACATTGGCAACCCCCATGTCTTTCATGTCAAAATTTCTCGTTAACATCTTCTTGGTATTCAAGATGATGTCGTGTGTATTACCCATGATTAGCATATCATCTACATAGAGACATACTATCACATAGGCATTTGGTGTGTTTTTTATGTAAACACACTTGTCACATTCATTGATCCTGAAACCGTTTGACATCATGGCTTGATCAAACTTCAAATGCCACTGTTTTGGTGCTTGTTTAAGTCCGTACAAAGACTTAACAAGTCTACAAACTTTCTTTTCTTGTCCTGGAACAGTAAACCCTTCAGGTTGTTCCATATAAATCTCTTCTTCCAGCTCGCCATTCAAGAAGGCAGTCTTTACATCCATTTGATGGATCTCTAGGTCGTAGACTGCAGCAATAGCAACTAGCATTCTTATGGAAGTAATCCTAGTTACTGGTGAATAAGTGTCAAAGAAGTCAAAACCTTCCTTTTGTCGATAGCCCTTAGCTACCAACCGGGCCTTGTATTTATCAATGGATCCATCCTCTTTGAGTTTTTCTTAAAAATCCACTTGCATCCAAGCGGTTTACTCCCTTGAGGAAGATCTACCAGCTCCCACGTGTGATTTTGAAGAATTGATTCTATCTCACTGTTTATTGCCTCCTTCCAGAAGGGAGCTTCTGGAGTTGACATCGCCTCTGAAAACGTTCTTGGATCGTTTTCTACCAAGTATGTTAGAAAATCTGGTCCAAAAGATGTAGGTATTCTAGTTCGTTTGCTTTGACGCAGTTCCTCACTTTCTTGAGGAGTCGTCTCACGCGCTCGCTTACTAGTGCTTGCTTCTTCGCTATTTTCGTCTTTCTTTGGAAAGACATTTTCAAAGAACACTGCATTTCTTGATTCCATGACAACATTCTCATGTATGTCAGGAATGTCAGACTTGTGCACCAAGAATCGATATGCACTACTGTTAGTTGCATATCCTATGAATATGCAATCAATTGTTTTAGGCCCAATTCTAACTTGTCTTGGTTTGGGTACTGAAACCTTCGCCAGACACCCCCACACTTTCAAGTATTTGTAACTAGGCTTATGGCCTTTCCAAAGCTCGTATGGGGTCTCATCCATCTTCTTAGGTGGAATTCTATTTAAAATGACGTTGGCGGAGAGAATTGCTTCCCCCCACAAGTTCTGCGGTAAGCCCGAACTTATCAACATAGCATTCATCATCTCTTTCAGAGTACGGTTTTTGCGTTCAGCAATACCATTCGATTGAGGTGAATATGGTGCAGTCGTTTGATGAATAATGCCATGTTCTGAACAGAATTCATTGAACGGTGCATCATATTCGCCACCTCTATCACTACGAATTGACTTAATTCGTTTGCTAAGTTGATTCTCAACTTCATTTTTATAATCTTTAAAAGCATCTAAGGCCTCATCTTTGCTACTTAGCAAATAAACGTAACAGTATCGAGTGCAATCGTCAATAAAAGTCACAAAGTACTTTTTACCGCTTCTTGTTTGCACAAACTTTAAATCACAAACATCTGTGTGAATTAAATCTAACACTTCAGTGTTTCTTTTGATTGAAGGAAATGGTAACTTAGCCATTTTTGCTTCAACACAAACTTGGCACTTTTCATTATTGAAACTTAGTTTGGGTAATAAGTCGAGATTAATCATTCTTTGTAATGACTTATAATTAACATGACCCAAACGTAAATGCCATAAACATGAAGACTCAAGCATGTAAGCGGAAGTAGAAGCAGTCTTATTAGCCTCATCGGGCGTAGTCTTCGTTGGTACAATAGTTATAACACTAAGTTTAAACATATTGTCCATCAGGTACCCCTTCCCTAGAAATACACCATTCTTAGTCAGAATACATTTGTTACAATCAAATACTAGCCTAAATCCATGCCTGACTAGTAAAGCACCAGAGACTAAGTTCTTGCGAATGTCGGGAACATGCAGCACATCCTGCAACGTCAATTCTTTCCCGGAGGTCATCTTCAGAATCACTTTGCCCGAACCTTCAATTTTCGAGCTATCTTTGTTTCCCATGTACAGCCTTTCATTGTCTTTCGCAGGAGTATATTCCTTGAACATTCCCCTGTTTGCACAAACGTGTCTAGTGGCGCCAGTGTCCACCCACCACTGGCTCGGATTACCTACAGCATTACATTCCGAAACAACAGCACACAAGTCCAAATCATCCATTGCACTTACAAGGTTGGCTTTGGCTTTCTCTTGCCTTTTCTTGGGCTTCCTGCAGTCAACACTACGATGCCCTTGAATTCCACAATTGTAACATTTTCCAGTGAACTTTTTGGCAACCTTCTTGCCCTTCGCGTTCACTCCGACAGAATTTCCTCTCTTCTTTTTCGACGCCTCTGCAACGTGAGCTTTTGCATGGCCAGAACTGGAAGACGGCTTCTTCTCTGCTTTTCGATTGTCTTCCTCTATACGGAGTCGGACAATCAAGTCTTCCAAAGACATTTCCTTTCGCTTATGTTTGAGATAGCTTCGGAATTCCCTCCACGAAAGAGGAAGCTTCTCAATCACGGCAGCAACAAGGAAAGATTCACTAAGGGACATACCCTCTTCTTCCATTTCAGCAACAAGCATCTGAAGTTCCTCAATCTGAGAAACAACAGTCCTGGAATCTGTCATCTGAAAATCAAGAAATTTTCCAATAATAAATTTCTTAGTACCGGCATCCTCAGTCCGGTACTTTTTGTCTAACGCCTGCCATAACGATTTCGCAGTTTTATAAGTAGAATACAATCCATACAATGAATTATCCAAACAACTTAAAATGTGACTTAAACAAACATAATTGCTGTAACTCCACGCTTCAGCAATCAGATTGTTTTGCATGTTCACATTCTGGTCTTCCACCGGCACCACCTCCGGAGGATCCTCAGTCAGCATCTTAGCCAAACCCAACGTGGTCAAGAAGAACAACATCTTCTGTTGCCAGCGTTTGAAGTAACTTCCTCCAAACTTCTCTGGTTTTTCAACCTGTCCCACAGCAGGAACAGGAGCAGTGACTGGAGCAGCGGGTGCAACAGGAACAGCATTGTTCTGTTCCTCAGAAACGCCCAGATGCACACCGTTGAACGAGTTGGAACTTTCGCCTTCCATACTTCAGTTTCTGTTAAAAGTATACAGAAAACAGAAGCAGAAACCGATTAGTTTCGTACAAACAGACGCAGTACACGCAACGAGAGAACCGAAACTGATTACAGTATATATCAAAATGCACAATTCGTCTTAAGAATGTTAGAAACTGTAATCAGAAAAGTGCACTGTGTGCATGTGAATAAACTGAAAACAAAAACACAAACAAAACCGAGGCGAGCGTAAGGACTCTGTCCTTAAGACGAATTGTTCCGGTATACTGTGCCCAACCGGATAGAACAAACGTCTCCCAGGATACAACGGTTTCAGTTCATACGGGCGGCACTACAACGTAAGAACTTCGACGAACCTGTTAAAGGAGTACCGATTTCTCGAGAATGAATGCAATGCAGAATGCTTGTAGAAAAGGATTGCTTTACTGTTTGTCACAGTGTGTTTTCGTATGCATGCATGGTGCAGTATATATATAGATAGAGGGTAGTTAAAGGAGGTTGAAGGAGGTTGAATGTAAGAACAAATCTGGACCGTTGGATCAAAACAGTTACGATCTCCACCGTTAGATCGTAATCCTTGTCTGAACAAACGTAGGCCATTGGATCAGTAACCGAAGATAAGATCAAATCTGGAGCGTTGGATCAGCAACCGCGATCAACCGCAGATAACCGTAGGATCAGATTTTGATCTTGACCGTTGGATCACCACAGATAAATTGTAGACCGTAGGATCAAGTAATTATTTTTCTGGAAAAATTTAAAAGAAAATTTATCCAAAAAGATAAGAACCGGGCGGGCGAGCCACGAGCCACGAGCCACGAGCCCGAGCCCGAGCCCGAGCACGAGCCGAGCCGAGCCGGCCGGACGGGCGGGCGGCGGCGGCGCGCGCGCGCGCGTGTGTGGTGAACCTTGCCTGAGCTGCGTCCTGACTCCGTCAGAAAACTTCTCATGCCCTTAGGGCACATCTAAAGTGCCTCTCCTACCACTATATTTGGTGGCATTTTCCCTCCAAGTGACCAATGTGGTATTCCACTTAAAGGCCACTTTTTCCAATTTCCTTCCAATTTTTACTCCAACTTTGAGCATTAATTTCTCATTCACCCGGTATCGGAATCGAGTGATTCAAAAGCCTAAATTCATCTACTCGTCACGTAGATAATTTAGAAATTATTAGTTTTCGTTTTTGATTAACGAACACTAATCATAATTATGCTCAAAGTATGATGGTTGTCAACTTTTGACAAACCCATTTGCCAAACCTCAATTTCTCCAACATATATAACTCGGCCTTATTAAGTTTTTGGCCTAAAAGATTTCATTTTTTTTTATGAAATAGGTATTTAAATGATTAAATACACTTGGTGAATACATATATGCACATTACATAAGTTAAGATATGGAAAAGAGGTTATTCAAGTGTTAGAGATTAAGTGGATCTATAGTGACTGTGGGAATATGGTGATACGAGTATGATCGGCGTATTTGTACATATGATATAGAATAGAAACGGATTCATTTGCATACATGTTGCATCACAAGAAGTGTATAAAAGTTATGATATGCTTATGATTTTGTTGTGTACAGACAGTTTATGACATCACATGTTTCAAGAGAGTTTTTTTCAGCATGTTTCAGAAAGAATAGATTTTACGTAACAAACTTTATCAACGGGACGGAAGATTCCAAGAGACACAGATTATGTTTACAGTTATGAGTCGTGTGAGTACCTCGTGAGCGTACTTGGACTCCTCGACGATTTTATAGTATACGTTGTGTGCCGTATGTTCATCAGGCGAGCGATTCCTGAGATCATCGGATTATACGCTATGTGTTGTATGTTCATCAGGCGAGCGATTCCTGAGATCATCGGCCATACGAGTCGCCATTAGATACACATACCTACGATGAGCGTATCGGTGGGATATGTGCCTAGTTGGGGAATCTTTTCTGTCACCGTTGATATTGTTTCTTACGAAGGGATGGCCATCATATATTTTACAGTCTACAGTTATGCATTTTATTTTCAAGTTGCATAGCTATGCATTAGCAGCAAGAGAATTATCATTGCATACTTACACTGAAGATAGAATTAATGGGCAGTATAGAATGAGAATCGCGAGAATAAGCTGTAGACATAGACGAGTCTTTAGAGGGTTAAGTAGATGACCAATATAACTTTCTGAAGCTTCATATTCTTGTCTATGAGTTATATATACGAGTGACATCATTATTTGCAAATTATACCTTAGGATATGGTTAGATTATCCATAGGTTAATGTCTTTAAGTTTTTTGTGAAAGATTACGTATGAAGATGTAGTAGCTATAAGCTATGATCTCAGTATGATATGGATTAAAACGTAAATATAGACAAGTATGTAGAATGGACAGAGGTAGAGGGTTATGATTTTCTACGGTATGAGGTAAACTCTCATGTTATGTTTTATAGTCGTATCATGCCTCTTTTAATTATAACGGAGACGCGCTTTATTACCCCGTCTTCCTATGTATGATCCACATGTTGTATCTAGTAAGATTACTTGCTGAGCGATTAAAAGATGATGGCTATCGCTCATACTTGCCTTATTCATCACATTCCAGATAACAGGTATCATTATATAAGCTTGTGGAAGACGGACTAGATGGATCATTGATAACGAAGAGAATTGCAGAAAGACACTCTTTGAAGGCGTTAGACCTTGATTTATGATGTATTTCAGAAGATTTCAGTATTACGTATATCATGACTTGTACAGATTATGATATAGAGCATGGCATGTCGATTATGATTTGTTTATGTTATGATGCTTCCGCTGATCGATTCATTATTCATGTTGACATATACATGTATAGTATTGACGCCTTGTACTTTACGGAGTAGAGTACGGCGGGTGCACCGGGTCGGAACCTGGTTTCGGACGGGGCGCTACACTCTATCCCTTGGAACAGAGGTATTGTTTGCCTACCATTTATCCTCCCCAGACCCTAGCGATAGGTTGTGCTGTCGTTGGGATATACTGGGTACGGATAATCCTGATGATGATGAAATAGGATACTATAGTGTAGATCAATATCATATAAATTTAAATAAAAATGCATTCACAACAAAATGATTATATTTGTTTGTATATATCCGTTAAGTTCACTTTTACATAAGTGTTTAGTATTTTTATTAATCATAATTTTTTTGGTAAAAGTTCTCATAAGTAATCATATACCCTGCAATTGATTAGCATGATAAAGTGAAATGTACTTTTTTCTATTTAAATCACAAGTTACTATTTCCTTAATAGTGCTTTTATTTCTTTTTCTAATTAACATGTATTTATCTTTGATTGAAATTTCAGTGCCATATATGATTGAATTTTTTTCTCATGAGATTTTTAATTAAAAAAATTTTCTTTAGGTTGAAAGTCAGAAACTTAATATTGAAACAAATTAAACACTTTCCCAACCAAACAAATTAAACACTTTCCCAACCAAACAAATTAAAATATTTTGAATATGGTTACAAAACATGGTGTACATGAGGTTAGTTTAATGTGCGACCTTGAATTAATACAAATATTTACTATGGTAGAGATATTTAAATCTCCTAAAATTAAAATATATAAAAATAATTTGATACATAATATTCATGACACTACATAAACTTGATCTTGAATAACATTTCATTCTTTCTTTTATTCATATGCAGTTAAACCTTCACAAATATAATAATTGTAGTCCTGCTCGACTTATTAATTTTATGAACACATTGTTAAAAAAAATATGAAACATGCGGTTAAATTAGAGATATTAGTTTAAAATATAAAGGATACAAACTAATGAGTTTATGTTATATTTCTATAATATTTAGGTTTGAAAGTTGATTACTTTCAAGGCAAAATTTTCGATATATTTCAAAGTACAACTTCTTAATACACTTCCTTTGCTCATTGAAAATAGATAAAAAGAAGAGTGTGAATTGTCAGTATAGAATATGCACACAAATTCTGCTGATAATCGAAACATGATTTAAAAACTTCAAATTTAGATTACACTTGTAGCAATTGATTAACAATCTTGATGCAAATTTTTATTATGGATCATCAGAAAACAACTTATGTGTGTCTTTAACATATGGATATGATTGCGTACATCCAACCTCCTGTATCACGCTATAGACAGAAGTATCTAAGACAATAATGTAATATTGTTGTTGTACTTGATATGTGACGATAATATATATAGTTATCATATAAATCCAATTTATTTTTCCCCCTTTTGTTGGCAAAAGGTTGAACCCTAATTCAAAGTGCTCCCACTGTTCCAACCCCAAGGAGCTGCGTGAAATATGTAAATCAGGAATCCAATGGCCTCTTAGATTGGGTGAGATCTTACACAGTTATCCACACAAGGTGCCCCATAAAACCAGCCTGGCAGCAGAGAAACACCCACACTGTGCGTGTCCCTGGATTCGAACTCATGACTTCTTGTTGGCAATCCCTAACCCGAGTACTAATTGGACTATGCCCTAAGGACATTTTCCCCCTTTTTCTTCTAGTGAGGGGGGGGGAGATAGAAAGAGTGGGTAATAAGAGTCTAAATTGTTAATATAGACTATAGACATTATTTTACTGGTAATTAGAAGCATAATTTAAGAATTCTCCAATTTAGGTTGTAAGTGTATGCGATAACAATGAGAAAATCTCACTTATTAGCCTAAGGTTTGGCCCATTACTCAGTTAGCAGCGTAACGTTGATGAAACTCACTTAACAATAACTCTTTTGCCGAAATGTCTCACTTGTAGCCAGGTGATCGTTGGCCAGCCGTTGACTTTCTCAGACCAACCAGAAGTTGACACGTGGCGATCCTTTTTAATTAAAAAAATAAAATTGTATTTTTTGAATAAAGTGATTTAAAAAGAATTTAAAAATTCTAAAAAATTAATTAAAAAATATTTTAAAAATCAAAAAATTAGGGGAAAAAAGATAAAAATAATAAAAAATTACCCACAACGCCCCAGCACTCCACCCACCTACCCCCATGACGACACACCACACCAACCCCCCCCCTCCCGCCAAAAAAATTTTTAAAATTTTTTTTCTTACTCACTCATAACGCTCCGACCACCCGGTCCACCCCCGCGTCCCCTCCCCCACCCCCTCCTCTCGCGAATTGTTTTTTAAAAAAATTTTCTAACTCACCCATAACATCCCAACCACCCCTGCGTCCCCTCCCCCACCCCCGCGCACACCTCAAAAAAATTTTAAAAATTTTTTCAACTCACCCACAAAGCTCCGACCATCCCCCGGCACCCCAAACAATCCAACCCCCAGCCCAAAACATTGTCATTTTCTTTTTGGACTGGGGGGTTGGATTGTTTCGGGTTCTGGGGGATGGTCGGAGCTTTGTGGGTGAGTTGAAAAAATTTCAAAATTTTTTTAGGGTGTGCGCGGAGGTGGGAGAGGGGATGCAGGGGTGGTTAGGATGTTATGGATGAGTTAGAAAAAATTTTTAAAAAAAAACATTTCGCGAGAGGAGGGGATGGGAGAGGGGACGCGGGGGTGGTCGGAGCGTTATGAGTGAGTTAGAAAAAAATTTTAAAAAACTTTTTGGCCCAGGGGTGCGGGGGGGGGGGTGTGGCGTGGGGGTAGGTGGGGAGAGTGCTGGAGCGTTGTGGGTAATTTTTTATCATTTTTATCTTTTTCTCTAATTTTTCAATTTTTAAAATGTTTTTTAATTAATTTTTACAATTTTTTAGAATTTTTACTAATAAGAACATTTTTTAGAAATGATTTTTTTTTTTTAAAAAAAAGGAAACCTGTTGTACCAAGTCACCTTCCGGTAACTGGCTACAAGTGAGACATTTCGGCAAAAGAGTTGTTGTTAATTGAGTTTCATCAACGTTAGGCTGCTAACTGAGTAATGGACCAAACCTTAGGTTAATAAGTGAGATTTTCTCCGATAATAATGGAAAACGTCATTAGCATATAAAAAATTATTTTCTTTTTTCCCCTCTTTCGGTGGAGCGGAGTGCGGTGAGGTGGGCGAGATTCCCTAAACTTGACAGAGGAGGACATGTGATTTTTTAAGGGAAGGACGTATGGAGAATAGATTTTTTTTAATGTTTCTTTACATTATGTTTTATATGCGACTTTAACTTAGTATATTCAATATGCAGAAGATATTTTAAATGTCATAAACTTAAATAGAATACGAAGTATGAAAAAGAGAAGTTCGTAAAACTACACAAAAAAATAGTCTTGAATAATTTCTTCTCGAAACATGATGTGAATGAATAAGGTATGTATATATATTTATCCCGTGTCTCCCTCTTTTTGTATAAATCTTTTATTTCTGTAACAAACGTAATATATTAGATTTATACTTTATAATATACTTTCTTTAGTTGGAGTTTATGTTCAAATTGATGCCAATCAAATGTGTAAACTAAAATAAATAATTTTACTCGCATCCTCACATATATGTACATATATACATACCCAATATCTATATACATAGATATAAATACATTATGCAATAAAAGAAACTACAAATGAACAATCGACATATAGATGGACATATTGGGAGGTTTTATTCCATAACTATTCATGTGTTGTTAAAATATATTAGATTCTTTTGAAGCTATAAAACTAATAATTAATTTAATAATCTTTCTTTAATTCATGTGTAGTAAAAAGATGTTAAACTATTCTGAAGCTATAAAATTAATAAGTTTACGTGGAATAAATTTTCTTGATGTAAGCAGTTCATCCATATAAAACTGTAACATTTGAAAGTGATAAATATTTTTATTGTTATTCTACCATTTTATTTAATAATATGCACGGATAGTACTCTAGTTCCCTAATCTATTTTAAAACCTTATTTAATGGTTTATAGTTTATAACTAATCTGGGAACACCACATTCTTGTTCAGAATGTTTATTAACATAAAATGCGGTGCAACACCATGGAGGCTTAGATGGTTTAATTAATTTCTTTTCTATTAAAGAAGATATTTCTTTTTTGCATAATTCTAAATATTCAGAATTCATTTGACAATATCTAGCCTTTGTCGGAATTCTTTTTTCATCAAAATCCTCTTCATATAGAAGAGAAAATACGTGTTTCTTTCTGTCCCAAAAAGTATTAGGATGATCATTACATATTGTCTAAATTTGATTTAAAATTAGGATATTGGTAGATTCAAATAAATGAATCTGATAGGCATAAAACTATATTCACGGTACCAATAGGACATTATGAATGGAATGTAATGCCTTTTGGATTAAAAAATGCCCCTTCTGAATTTCAGAATATTATGAATGATATTTTCATTCCGTATAGTGACTTTATTATTGTTTAATATTTTAGTATTCTCAAAAAATATTCAAATACATTTTAAACACTTAAATATATTCAAGAAAATAATTATTCAAAATGGTTTAGTTATTTCTAGGCCAAAAATGTCATTATTTCAAATAAAGATTAGATTTTTAGGACATAATATAGAAAAAGGAAAAATAATTCCTATTAATAGAAGTATTGAATTTGCTTCTAAGTTTCCAGGTAAAATCTTGGATAAGACACAGTTACAAAGATTTTTGGGAAGTTCAAATTATATTGCTCCATATTATAATAATCTGGCAGCAGATACTGCAATTTAATATGACAGGTTGAAGAAAAATATTAAACCATGGACTGAAGATCATACTAAAGCGGTTCAGGTAATTAAGCGAAAGGTTACTCATTTACCTTGTTTAATGTTAGCAAACCCAAACTGGGGAAAAATTATAGAAACAGATGCATCAAATATAGGATATGGAGGTATTCTTCCACAAGTTTCACATATTGATAACCAAGAATATTTGGTTAGATTCCATTCAGGAAAATGGAATAATAGTCAAAAGAACTATGCGACTATAGCAAAAGAAATTCTTGTTATTGTTTAATGTATTCTTAAATTCCAAGATGATTTATATAATCAGAAGTTCATAATACGAACTGATTGTCAAGCTGCGAAATATATGTTTAATAAAGATTTTAAACATGATGTTTCTAAGCAAATGTTTGCAAGATGGCAAGCTCATATGGCACCATTTGATTTTGAAATTCAATATAAGAAAGGGTCAGATAATAGTCTTCCTGATTTTCTTACAAGAGAATATATTAATGACTAAATGACTAATATTTTCCATTTTGCAGATATGTCCCAATGGGGCACAGGCAACCTCTCTAATAGGAGAGGAAGAGGAACCTTCTCTAATAAAGGAGGAAGAGGTGGTAAAATTCTTGGCCAAATGGGTCACCAAAGATTGGTAGCTGCAAATATTGCATCTTCATCCTCGAGTAATACTCATATGGATGACAAATTATATAAAGAGTTCTTAGCTTATAAAGCTTCTCAGAAAAAGGAGGATCATAAACCTTCTTATGTTACTGTAGCGCCCGCCCGAAACCAGGGTTCCGGCTCAGTGCACCCGCCGTACTCTACTCCATAGAGTACATAGCGTCGATACTATACATGTACATGTCGACATGAATAATGAATCGATAAGCGGAAGCAACATAACATAAACAAATCTTCATCGACATGCACTGTACTACAACATAAACTGTACAATCATCATATACAGAATACTGAAATAATATATCATACATCATAATCCGAAACTTAATGCCTTCGAAATAATCTCTCAGTATGCTCTTCGTTATCAATGGTCTATCTAGCATGTCTTCAACGAGCCTGTATATTGATACCTGTTATCTGGAAAGTTATAAATGAGGCAAGTATGAGCGATAGCCACCGACTTTTAATCGGTCAGCAAGTAGTCTTACCAAATACGACATGTGGATCATACATGGGGAGACGGGGTAACAAATCATAATACCATACATTTTGAGTATAATATGCACGTCTCCTTTTTAACAAGTACAGTATCATATCATATCAATAAACTGCTGTAAACTGGAAGCATGTAGATAAAGAAGATTTCAAAGCATACATAGCATAACAACATCTCATTCTGCTTAATCCGTAACATCATACTACATCCATACTTAACTTCTAATCCATAACTTATACCATCTTCGCATACCTTACATGTACTACATTGTCATACTTAACACTACCTTGTCCATTGTAGTACTGTCATATACTTATAGAATTCTTAATCAAAACTCTAAGGTAACATGGTCATGACGTGATGCATAAAACATGACTTTTCATAAAATGACTTTTTGTAAACATGACTTTTCATAATCATGACATGATTTTCATAACTTGCATAACATAACATATTCGTAACTTGCATGACATGACTTTTTCATAACATGAAGACATAACATTTTCATCAATGGCTATGGCACTTTTCATAAGAATAATAACACACGACATACCGATTGATTCTCCATATAATACATGTACGACATAAACATCATAACATATGTACATGTACCAACAGTGACGCGCTGTGACAGAGATCCTGTGTCCCAGACCCGGTGTTACACTCAGCCACATACATAATCATATGCCCCTGACATCTACCACCCTGGTACCAATGTCACACTGGCGAACATAACATGATCGTAATCATGAACATAACATAGCATAAAATATCGTGTGTCGATGGAATCAATCGTCTCGCGTTTATTATTCACATGCATATAAATTTTCAAAACATGAGATGTGACAACATAACTTTGCAAATCTTATTTTCATGCAACGTGAGACTCGGTCAAGTAAGAGTATCTTATCATACTACCACTAGTAACATCACTTACATACTTACAGTCTAATTATCATAACTTAAAGAAATACCATAACCCTCCTTCTCTTAATATCAAGTCCACACATAGACTTCATAAATCATAACTTAAGTACATAGGGCATAAACTTCCTATTTCCGTCAACATATCATCTAGGGATTTCATAACTTATATCTTAACTTACACATATTAATTTATAACACATAAGAATACAATTAACATGAAATAAAATGATTTGTCATAACATCATAATCAACATGTATATAATTCCATGTATGTACAATATATACTTTAGTACATATGAATGTTCTTTAAGTGTGTATAGGCACAATAAAATATATATTATCATATTTCATAACTTAAATGCCTACATCATGAAAATTTCTAATTACTTTACATTTCATCTATGATTTCATACTTTTCATAACTTAATACATAATTTCCATACTCAACTTACTTTCATAACTTAACATATTCATCATATATACATATGTATTTGTGTAAAAAATAATGAAATCATTATATTTGTCACTAAGGCCTAATGGCCGAATATATATATACATAGTATATATATATATATATAAATTATTTTATGATATATTGTATAATATTTAAAACTTATTCACTTTCATATCTTAACATATTCATCATATATATATATATATATATATATATATACTTGTATAAAAATATAATGAAATCATTTTTGTCATTTAGGCCTATTGGCCGAATATGTATATATATATATATATAATATATACATTTATAAAATCCTTTTACTATATAGTATGTAATACACAAATACTTATTCATTTTCTCTCTTTAAAATATATATTACACATATATACACATAAAACATATAAAATCATACTTTAACCTTGAGATGGCTTTAAGGCCGAATTGTTTATGTTGCATACACATATATATAACTGACGTATATACGTATATATCTATATATATACATAAAACAGTGAGATATATATATAGACGCACACATAAACTTATTCATTTTTAAGTCTTGAACATATATTACACATATACATATATACATATAGATTCGTATATGTACATATATAGATCTATACATCTATACATACATATATATATATAAAAACCGAATGTATATATATACATTTATACATCAAAAACCGATTGTATACATATATACATTTATACTCAAAACCGCATGTATAAATATATGCATTTATACATCTATACATACATATATATAAAAGCGCATATATATACATATATGCTTTTGTACAAACCCATGTATTTATATATATATGCATCTACTCATCTATACATACATATATGTAGATCTATACACTTATACATATATAAATATATATCAACATATATACTTTATAATATGTATATGTATATGCGTGTTTATATATAGTGTATATATATGTATATAGTGTGCGTGTGTATATAGTGTATATATGTATATACTTATTATTCAAATATAGATCTATACTTTCTTGAGAAGAGAATCTTGAACATACTACATGATGATCCAACTTTGATATGAACATAAATACTTAGTATTTGTAAAACCATGTAGGATCTAGGAAGAATACTTGCCTTAGTTCACTTTTTTTTACACTTAGATGGTGATTTCTTCACTTGATTTGGAAGAGGGTTCTTCTTCCTTCCTTCCTTGAACACACGGTTTTGGGGTCCAACAAAGGAGGTTAGTGAGCAACTTATGAAACTAAATAAATGGAAGAATTAAACTTAAACTTCATAAGTTCTTACCTTGATTGCTTTTGATTCTAAATGCCACAACCTTCTTGAAACACTCTTGAATGATAGAGAGTTGTTAGAACCTGAGGTAGGAGTTGTCATGTGGGTTAAGATGAAGGAGAAATCTTCTTCTTGTCTTGGATGGTCATGGTCGAATATTGGAGGAAAACAATGGAGAAGAAGTGTTTGTTGAAGAGTTGATGAAAGAGAGTGAATGAGTAGTTTAGAGAAAGATGAAGGAGATTTGTCCCCTTGATGGTGTGGATTTTCGGATGAAAGGGTGAGGGAGGGGAATAAAGAATTGAAAATACATTTGGGGTGGGCATGGAGGGCAACCGAAATTATGAGGGAAAAGAGGAAATATGAATATAGTAATAAAAGGTAGGGAATAAAGGTCGTTTGAATTATGGAGCAAGAAGTTGGTGTAGGTATGGATTTTTGTTTAAAAATTTCGGATGGTTGGGGAAGAAAGAGGGTATTTTCGGATGGGGATAGTGAGAGAATCGAATAGGGATAAAAATAATAATAGAAGTTTGGAGTGTAGTGTGATGGGAGAAATGATGGAGGTGTGCAATTGTTTAAGAAAAGGTGTGGAATTGGTTGGCTTTTCTACCGTAGATAAGGAGGGGAAGGAAAGAGAAATGAATAAAGTGGAATAAAAAATAGTGGATGATGGTGATAGGTGAGGTGTGTAAAAAAAGTGGATAGTGACTTGTAAGGGGGGGTAGGGGCGGTCATGGGTGGAGGGATGGGGGAGGTTTGGTCTTTTGTTGGCATATGGGATAAAGTAGAAGAAAATGTGATACTAGTGTGTATTATAGTTACTGTATCGGGTATGTTTATTTGATTTAGTTTATATCTATATACTTATGTTACTACCGACTAATTTAATTAAAGTGCATCGTATGTCCAAAACATTCATTAACTAATCCCATCAGTCTCGCTTTATCCGTTAACTTATCTTTCGGTTATTTTTCTAAACGTTTCTAACCCCGATATTTGTTATATCCTGTTTTTTTAATAAGGGCAAAAAAGGACAATTGAGCCTAATTAATTAGAAAACCTAATTTGATTATCAAATTTTCCCTAAACCCTAATCAAATTCTATTTAACTAGGTTGACGTTCTCTCCCTTCCTCACATCAAAATCAGCCGCTCCTCATAGAAAAAAAAAAGAAGAGTGGTCTTCTTCTTCCAAGCCACAAAGCCGCCAGTTTCAGGAGGAGCACCACCAGCCGATCAACCTTTCAAACGCATATCAATTATCAAGTAGGTGTCCCCTTAGCATCCTTTGTATGAAAACAGTACAATCCTTAATTTCTCTATGAAAACGAGATCGTGCGTTAGTATTTGTGACTGTATAGATGCTTGGTTGTTAGATTATATGTATATGTGATGAATTGTATGTCCGTATATATGATCGTATATGTATATATATGTATGATGCTATTTCCGTATAAAAACTCGAAAAAGATTTGATTTTTGTTGTGCGTGTGAATACCAGAATCATAGGAAGAAGTGTTTGCGCCGGCGGTGCGTGGCCGGTGGTGGTGGGCTATGACCACGTGCTGCCGGATGGAGGAACAAGGGAGTTGAAGGGGGGGCTGAGGGAGGGGCGGCGCATGGCCGGTGGTGGTGGGCTATGACCACGTGCTGCCGGGTGGAGGAACAAGGGAGTTGAAGGAGGGGCTGAGGTG
The DNA here is from genome assembly GCA_036186865.1 of Eustoma russellianum. Classification (NCBI taxonomy): domain Eukaryota; kingdom Viridiplantae; phylum Streptophyta; class Magnoliopsida; order Gentianales; family Gentianaceae; genus Eustoma; species Eustoma russellianum. The sequence continues at coordinate 18,009,257 of AP025075.1, read as the reverse complement.
GTGCGGCTGGCCAGGGGGTAGGCTGGGGGATTGGGGGCTGAGGGGAGAGGGGCGGCTGAGTGGGAGGTTTTTTGGGGGGGTGGTGTGAACTGGAGGGGGCGGACTAGGGGTGGTGGGGAGGGAGTTGTAGGCTTGGGGGAAAGGTTGGAAACGAAATAGGAAAAGGGAGGTTTTGGAAACGCAGGCAGAAAGTGACCAGGGAAAATAGGAAAAAGAAAAATAGAAAAAGGAAAATATGAAAAAGGAAAATAGTAAAAGAAAAAGAAATTGAAAAGGGGAGGGATGAAAGTCTGAACGTGAAAGATAAGGAAAAAGAAAAAGAAAAAAAAAAGAAAAGAAAAGGATAAAGAAGAAGAAAAGGAAATGGAAAGTGTTATATCCTGTTTTTTTTAATAAGGGCAAAAAAGGACAATTGAGCCTAATTAATTAGAAAACCTAATTTGATTATCAAATTTTCCCTAAACCCTAATCAAATTCTATTTAACTAGGTTGACGTTCTCTCCCTTCCTCACATCAAAATCAGCCGCTCCTCATAGAAAAAAAAAGAAGAGTGGTCTTCTTCTTTCAAGCCACAAAGCTGCCAGTTTCAGGAGGAGCACCACCAGCCGATCAACCTTTCAAACGCGTATCAATTATCAAGTAGGTGTCTCCTTAGCATCCTTTGTATGAAAACAGTACAATTCTTAATTTCTCTATGAAAACGAGATCGTGCGTTAGTATTTTTGACTGTATAGATGCTTGGTTGTTAGATTATATGTATATGTGATGAATTGTATGTCCGTATATATGATCGTATATGTATATATATGTATGATGCTATTTCTGTATAAAAACTCGAAAAAGATTTGATTTTTGTTGTGCGTGTGAATACCGGAATCATAGGAAGAAGTGTTTGCGCCGGCGGTGCGTGGCCGGTGGTGGTGGGCTATGACCACGTGCTGCCGGATGGAGGACCAAGGGAGTTGAAGGGGGGCTGAGGGAGGGGCGGCGCATGGCCGGTGATGGTGGGCTATGACCACGTGCTGCCGGGTGGAGGAACAAGGGAGTTGAAGGAGGGGCTGAGGTGGTGCGGCTGGCCAGGGGGTAGGCTGGGGGGTTGGGGGCTGAGTGGAGAGGGGCGGGCTGAGTGGGAGGTTTTTTGGGGGGGGTGGTGTGAACTGGAGGGGGCGGACTAGGGGTGGTGGGGAGGGAGTTGTCGGCTTGGGGGAAAGGTTGGAAACGAAATAGGAAAAGGGAGGTTTTGGAAACGCAGGCAGAAAGTGACCAGGGAAAATAGGAAAAAGAAAAATAGAAAAAAGAAAATATGAAAAAGGAAAATAGTAAAAGAAAAAGAAATTGAAAAAGGGAGGGATGAAAGTCTGAACGTGAAAGATAAGGAAAAAGAAAAAGAAAAAAAGAAAAGAAAAGGAAAAGGAAAGTAAATGAAGGATTCCGTGTATGATTTCTGTGCATTCATGCATCACGAGACATTGCATATATGTTCTGTTCCGTTCCGTTCTGTTCTGTTCTGTTAGGATATGCGAGACATAAGTCGCATATCTGATATGTTCCGTTCCTTTCTGTTCTGTTCCGTTCTGTTCTGTTAGGACCCGGGGTCATGCATTGCACGATTAGATGAATGTTCTGAGAATGTAGGTTTATCATGCATCACGTATGTGACATTGCATTTCACGCTCATTCTGCATGATTTGGTGCTTGATTGTTTTAAAAAGATATGACCGTATACGTTGTTTTAAGAAGTTCTGACTGTTATACGTATTTGTGAAACGTGGACAGTCTATTTTCGTATTACAGTACGTATATGTATTTCACTACTGTCCTAGCATGTATGATCTCACTGGGCCGATGCGGGCAGGGTACCTAGTGAGTGACGTTTTTGTCGCTCACACCGTTCGTTTTGTTTTCTTGCAGACGATTCAGGGTATGAGTACATATGGGTTGGAGAAGATTCAGAGTGGGCTCAGTGGGACTCGTAGAGGCTATTTGGAGATTGAGGATCAAGAATTGAGGAAGTTATTTTATTTATTATTTCATTTGAGGACTTAGCTTAGGAATTTTATTTTACGAACTTTACGATGACGTTTAGGAGATTTTGACTTGATGTTGACTATATATGATTTTGGGGATTTACTTTTGATTTAGGGTTTGAGTTGATTTAATTCGCTTCCGCAATCGAATACTCTGCCGTTTGGATAAGTGCAGGGGTTTCGTACAGACGCCTTGTATATCCCTTAGTGGAATACGGCGGGCGTATCGGTTCTGACCCTAGGGTGCGGGACGGGGCGCTACAATATTTAATGTCGATGTCTTTATTAATTCTAAATAAAATTTAAATTCCATCGCAATTTCATTAACATCGTATTTGTGTTCTATTTTCATCATTTCCACTAGCCCGGGATCTCGGGTCGTAACAGTTACAATGGTAACAGAAGAAAATGATGAAGTATATGATCAGAGTTCATATTCTGAAAATATATTACTTTTAGAACAAAAAGATCTTAAATGGAAAAATCAGCCATGTGTTATATTACAAAGGTATTTGGATACAGTGTCATACACTGCAACTTCTTATAAGAACAGAAATTATTATGAGCCTATACTCAAAATCACAGAATCATATGAAATTACCCATTTTACAACAGGGAATTCTACTGTGTACAATTTCAGTAAAGTGAGAGTTAAGCAAGTTATAACTGCTGAATCTTGGGGAATATCTACTCTAAAAGAAAAGGAGTTTATATACCCTGAAACAAAAATTCCAGTCAAATATAATTACTGGGATTATGTTGATGCATTTTATAGGGCTTTCTTATATGAAAACCCAAAGAAGAAACATTCTTGGTTTTTCTGGATATGTCCTGCAGTCTATAAACAAGAAATACCAAATTGGTTATATCAACGGTGGGCATCATATGGTCCATCAATTAATATTTTACCAGAACCATATAAGAGTTTATATGCTCAATGGATTGAAGTTTCGCCAGCTCTTATAGAAGCTCAGAACAATAGAAGCCTAATTACAGGCATGAATACCTTGCACTTCTTTATGGAATTTGGAATTCCATAGATTTGGAAATGGGAAGTCAAAGTGAGTTATACTCCACAAAATATTCCAGCATTGAAAAGAATTGTTTATACCAAATTTTGAAAGAAAATGACTCAGAAAAACGAAGAAGGAGCTGTGGAAGGATAACAGACACTTGATCATATTCAAGAAGTTTTGATTAAATATAATCTTCAAATAAAGGAACACATAGATCATACAAGCCCTTTTCAGCAAATAATGCAAAAAAATGAAGATGGTTAAAGGAGTCTTATCAAAGAAGAAATGATATCTTCATATTTTGAAAAAATTAAAAAAGATCTTATAAGAAATCTTCAAAAAGATGAAATGAATGATTCCAGTTCAGATATATCCATGACTAGAAAGGACATATTAGCCGGAGAATCTCAGGATCCAGATGATCTAGATGAAGACCAAGTTCAGAGAATGGTACAGACAATGGTGAATAATATTCAACAACAAATTGATAGAGAAATCGGCTAGAATAAACTGATGGAAAAACATGGCAGACATACTGGTCCACCATAAAGACTTTTGGGGAAAAGGAGATTCCTTTTGGTATTATATTGACCATTATTGTAAATTTTCATTTCATGTAAATTTCATTTGAATTTGTATTTCATTCCAATTTGTAATTTGGTTTAGAATAGATTTGAAATCCGGAATGATGCCTATAAAAGGAGGCTTCCTCTCCCATTGAGAAGAAAGCTGGGAAAAATACTCTCTCTTTCTTGTAAAAATATCTTTGTATAATAAAGATCCCAAAAGTTTGCTCAAGTGTTTGTTCAAGTTTGTTTGCAGTTGGAAGTACTCAGTTTAAGGTCTGATTCTTTTTCTTTTTTACTTTGAAAATTTGTATTTTAGTTTATGCTTAGCTTAATGGAAGGCTAAGAATCTTTTGTGTTGAACTATGCTGTATGTTTAGTTTGTTTAACATGGTTATGATCAACGATCATGAACATCATGAGCATGCCAGGGGGTTCACACCCTTAATCCCTTCCGGGATGTCTGGTTTGGTTAGTTCCGTGATGGATGATCGGTAAAAAAAATGAAACGATCTTTAGAATACTAAAGAGTTTGTTCTGAAAGGGGAAGGTTACAGAGAAAGTCAGGTTGAGTTTATTATGATTTCTCGAATTTGCGGGAGCCCGTTTTAACCGATTGAATGAAAGCGTGTTAAGGGCGAGACTGCGTACTGAGAATCTATAATAAACTTCATAGCCAGACTTGATTTATGTAAAGTTATTCCTAAGACCCTGAATAAATTCTTTAGTATGATAAGGGTTATTGTTGTAAAGTTCAACAAAATTTTTTTAGAATGAATATTATTAAAAATGAAGATACTGTTAAAAACAGTATTGAAGAAGAATATAAAATTCCTCATAATATAGAACTTTTGAATAAATGGACTATACTTAAGGTAGATTATAAAATAGTTTACCAGTTAGGAACATTTGAAAAATTGGGATTAAAACAAGTAGTCAAAACTACTTAATCTACTATATCTATAAATAAAGATGATATGGTAATAAAATTATTAAGTGATAAAGAATTAAATAGATATGAATCTAATAACAGGTTTATTCATATAGGATTGGTACAAGTAGCATTTAAACCTTTAACACTAGAAGGATTACCAAAAAGCTTTATAGCAGCTTTAAGAGATGCTAGAAATTTAGATTGGAAAAAATCATTGATTGGAATAATACAATCATCACTCGCTCATGGTCCAATATCCTTTAATATTTATCCGAATTTAAGGTTATCATTATCAGATGTTAATGTTTGCGATGCCTTAACTTTAAATATTAAGACCCATGGTTATAATTATATGCCTAGATCAGAGGTTATTTGTGTCTGTTATAGAATTTATTATAAACCATTGGTCACATTAAATCCTAAATGTAGGATTATGGATAAATCAATGAATGAAACAATTATAATAGAAACCAATTTTGGTAAATCCAATATAACAACTCGTAGAAAAATTAAATGGGAAGAAATTGATTTCCCGGAAAATTGGATAATAGAAGCATCAGTTCCTTCTCAATCATATGTGGACGATAATCCAATTGATATTGCACAGTCTCAGGAAGGGATTGTACAAATAAGATTTGATAATAAAAAATCTATGGATCATAGATCTATTATATCTAGAAGTAGATCTTCTAGATCTTCTCATTATTATATATCTCCTGTTGATTATAAGTTACAAGTTCTTCAAGGGTATCTACTTCTCGAGTCAGAGAAAAATATCCTGTATCAATAGATGAAATAAGAATTAATGAAAATAATATAGTTAAAGGAATTCATAGAAACCAAGAACCAGAAATAACTGAATCGGAAATGAATTTTTCAATATGAATATAAATCAGAAAATAGATTTTAGTCAATGATCCCTGGCAAGACAACAAATTAATAGAGAATTTAATTTGCCTAAATGGGAACCATTTAGAAATTGGTTTTTTAGTTATTTTAATACAGAAGATAAATTATATTTTCAAGAACAATATTATAATGATATCTCTGAAAAAAATCAAGTAGTACCATTTATACCATGGGTTTTAAATAATTATATCCATAGTTTTATTTATGTTATAGAAAGAGATTATACTATAAATGGAAAAATACTACATACAGTAATTCCACCACAACAGTCTTTTCAAATAGGAAAAGAAAATGAAGTAAGATATTTTACTGCTTTACAAAAATTACTGGAGAATAATATTCTTCAAACAACAGTAGCTCATATTAATATGATTTTAACCCAACAAAATTATAGTAATTTTTACCTAATAATATTAGGTGAACAATTAAAATCAATAGATAATAAAATGGATATGATTTTTTCATATATTAAAGAAATAAAAAATAAAGTACAAGTTACTGAAATGGCTAGTACTAGTAAGGAGATTATAGCTATGCCTACAATTTAGCCTCCGCCAGAGGTAAAAGATTATAAATTAAAATCTACTACTGATCTGAAAAGATGTTAAATAATAAGTTTAAGAATCTCAAATTAAGTACTCTTGATGAAGAATTTGAGGAATTAATGAGTGATAAAGAAAATCAACATCAAGTTATAAATGATGAAATAAATAAATTAAAATATAAGTTTGCAGATAGGCCAACTCAAAGAATGTACTACTATCCTAGACCTACTCCTCAAGATGTTCTAATTGAAGAACAAGATTATATATTTAATAATTCATATCATGGAAAGTCTATTTATGAATAGAATATAGATGGATTTACAGAAAGACAAATTTATAATGTTGTTCATAGAATGTTAATGTATAGTACTATTTGTAAGAATAATGGTAATACTTATAAGAGTGTAGCAAATATGCTTATATTCGATTTACAGGCCAACTAAAAGGTTGGTGGGATAATTATTTAACAACACAAAATAGAACAGAAATATTGAGCAATGTAAAAATAGAAGAGGGGTTATAAACTGAAAATATAGTTTATACTTTAATAGTTAATATAACTGAACATTCTACAGGAAGATGGTCTGATAATTCTGAAAATATAGTTTATACTTTAATAGTTAACCACGTGGGATGATCTCCTTTCGGAATCGGAAGGAGAAGAGAGTGAAGATCAAGGTGTTGGACTTGTTGAAATAATTGACAATCCAAAGATTCAACATACTTGTCTCATGGCAATTGAAGATGATCTTGAGGTAAATTCTAATCCTTCAAATTTTCATGATGAAATAGGAGATTCGCAAGATGACTTTGAAAAACTGAATTAAAATATAAGCATTTGAAGAAAGAGTTCAAGAAATGCATCTTAGAAAATAAGAGCTTGCATGACAAAAATATTTTAATGTTTCAAGAGCATGACATCATACTCACTATGCATAAAACCGTAGCTCTTGAAAATGTAGAAATTAGAAAGGAATGTGAGAAACTAAAGTTAGACTTACAAAGATTAACAAATGGTAAAAACAATTTAGACATACTACTTGGAAATCAAAGAATTGGAAATGATAAATCCGGTTTAGGATTTATTCATCACCTTCTTCTATTAAACCTAAGTCCTTAAAGAAAAGGGCAAATAATAGAAAACACAACAAAATTCATCACCCTCTAAACCAAAGCATGTACCCACTTGTTTTCATTGCAACAAACTAGGACATGTGAAGAAAAGCATGTAGAGCTAGATTTGGAAGCACATATGTTTGGAAGCCTAAGGGTCGATAAACTAACCCTAAAGGACCCAACCATCAAAGGGTTACCAATGCATACATTTTTTGGTTTGTAGGCTCTCAAGATAAATAGAGTAGCCAAAGAAGAAGGAACCAAATGGCTTATGGACAGCGGATGTTCAACACACATGACCGGAGGCAAGACGTTGTTCACCAAGCTCAAGCTCCAAGATGGTGGAATGGTGCATTTTGGCAATGGGAGAAGCCAAAATCCTTGGACATGGAGAAATTGGTAACTCTTCTTTTACTATTAATAATGTACGATATGTAGAAGGGCTTAAGTATAATTTGATAATTGTTAGTCAACTATGTGATGCTAATTTTCAAATTGAATTTGTGAAAAAAATGTGTTGTGAAAAAAGAACGATAAGATTGTTTTTGAGGCTATACGTAAAAATGATGTTTACAAATTTAGCACACATGATTTGATATCACAAAATGTTTCTTGCCTAGTTGCCAAAAATGATTTGACTCAACTATGGCATAGACGACTTGGACACATTGGTTTTAAAATTTTCAAAGAGATTTGCAAAAATGAAAAGTCTAAAGTCTTTCAAAATTAAATTTCAAAAACCATGGCTTATGTGACACTTGTCAAAAGGCAAAGCTTGTTAAAACAAGCTTCAAGCCCAAAAGTGAAAGCTCCACCACCAAACCTCTACAATTGCTTCATATGGATTTGTATGGGGATATTGGTACGGCAAGTCTAAGTGGAAAACATTACACCTTTGTGGTGGTAGATGATTTCTCTAGGTACACTTGGGTAATGTTCTTAGCTAAAAAGAATGATGCATGTCAAGAATTTATAAAGCTTTGTAAGAGATTAGAAAATCAAAGAGAGGACACAATAAAGGAAATTAGAAGTGATAGAGGTGGCGAGTTGATGGAGAATTTCAAGAATTTTATGTATCCAAAGGGTTATGGACACAATTTCTCAGCTCCAAGAACTCCTCAACAAAATAGTGTTGCGGAAAGGAAAATAGAACGCTTCAAGAAATGAGTAGCGCCATGCTAAACAAATTTGAGCTACACAAGTATTTTTGGGCCGAGCGGTAATTACAGCTTGTCATGTTATCAATAGTGTTTATTTGAGACCATTTCTCAAAAAGACTCCTTATGAGCTTTGGAAAGGTAGAGTACCAAATATTGGTTATTTCAAAGTATTGTTGTAAGTGCTTTATACTTAACACCAAAGATAACTTGGAATAAACTCGACTTCAAAGCGGGTGAAGGAATCTTTATGGATTATGCTCAAAATAGCAAAGCATTTAGAGTATATAATAAAAGAAGCATGAAAGTTGAAGAATCAATTCATGTCAAGTTTAGTGAACTCCATGAGGATACATCAAACATTAATGATGATGATGATGAAATAATTGAAGTAAGTCATATAGAAAAATTTGAGAATCCAAAAGGTAATATTGTTATTGACCTTAGGACTTGATCCCCTTGAACCTAAGGTTGAAGGTGAAGAAGTTGGAGGAGATACATCAAATTTACCGGATTTATATAAGGATAGGAAAGATCATCCTAAAGAGTTGATATTAGGTGAAACTAGCCAAGGCATAATAACTAGGAGAAAATTCAATGAAAATGCCTTCATTTCACAAGTTGAACCTAAAAATATAAAGGAGGCAATAATGATGAAGATTGGGTATTAGCTATGCAAGAATAATTAAATCAATTTGAAAGAGTGATGTTTGGGAATTAGTTGCTAAACCTAGTGATCATCCCTTAATTGGCGCTAAATGGGTATTAGAAACAAATGGATGATAGAAGGAAACATCACTAGAACACAAGCTAGGTTAGTAGCCCAAGGAATATAGGCAAGAGGACAGGCATAGACTATGATGAGACTTTTGCCCCTGTAGCTAGGTTAGAAGCTATTAATGCTATTAGCATATGCATGTTTACAGGATTTAAACTATATCAAATGGATTGAAATCCGCATTCTTGAATGGAATAATTCAAGAAGAGGTATATGTAGCTCAACCCTCCGGGGTTTGAAAATCATGATTATCCCAAATCATGTTTTTAAACTCAAAAAGGCCCTTTATGGACTTAAACAAGCTCCTAGGGCTTGGTATGATAGATTAAGTAACTTCCTTCTTGAGAATGAGTTTTCAAGAGGAAAAGTCGACACTACTCTTTTTATTAAAGAACAAGGAAACCATCAATTGCTTGTTCAAATTTATGTGGATGATATATATTTGGTGCTACTAATGATTCTCTTTGTGAGCATTTTGCAAAATTGATGGAAGGAGAATTTGAAATGAGCATGATGGGTGAACTCAACTACTTTCTTGGTCTTCAAATCAAGCAAACTCAAGATGGAGTGTATATATCTCAAACGAAGTATACAAAGGATTTGCTCAAGAAGTACAAATTTGAGGATGGAAGAAGTGTAAGCACACCTATGAGCACAAGTACAAAGCTTGACAAAGACGAAAAAGGAAAGCCGGTTGAGGTAACCAAATATAGGGGTATGATTGGTAGTTTACTTTATTTAACCGCTAGTAGGCCGGATATTTTGTGCTGTGTGCTTATGTGCTAGATTTCAAAGTATGCCTAAGGAATCACATTTAGTTGCTATTAAACGTATCTTTAGGTATTTGAAAGGAACTTGAACTTTGGATTGTTTTATCCCAAAAATGGATGTTTTGATTTAAGAGGGTATAGTGACTCCGACTATGCCGGAAATCTTGTTGATAGGAAAAGCACCTCCGGGACATGCCAATTCCTTGGAGATTGCTTAGTTTCTTGGTTTCCAAGAAACAAAATAGTGTGTCACTTTCAACGGCGGAATCCGAATATGTATCGGCCGCTTCGTGTTGTGCACAACTACTTTGGATGATCAACACTTTAAAATTATAATGTTAAGTTTGATAAAGTTCCCATCCTATGTGACAACACCTCAGCCATAAGTATAGCGCAAAACCCGGTACATCATAGTAGGACCAAACATATGAAGTGAGACATCACTTATAAGGGATTGCATTCAAAAAGGATTGGTATGCGTTGAATTTGTCCCAACAAATGATCAACTAGCGGATATATTCACAAATCTCTTCCTACTGAGACATTTGAGTCTATTAGAACAAGATTAGGATGATAAAACTGTTTAGAGGGTTAAAATTGAAATTTCAAAAACAGCATACGTCGATCGATCGACGTATCAAAACAAGAGATCGACGTACGTCGATCTCTGACATCGATCGATCGATGTACGTCGATCTCAGACATCGATCGATCGACGTCGTCGATTTCAGCAGTATAAAATCTCTCAAAACGCGAACCCTCTTCATTTGTAACCATTTCAATCGGCCGAAACCCTACTAAGACCTGCGCCCCCTTTCTCAAAAACATCCATTCTTCAGATTTCATCTCTAAATCAAGAGTTAATCTTTTCTACTCTTGATTCTTGATTCATCTCTTGAATTCCTCCATTTCAACCTAAGATTTTAAATCTTCAAGCCCTAAATTCCAAAAATGTCTTCAAGAAGCAAAAATACAACCAAGAGGCCAAGATCTTCTAGGGGTGGAGGAGAAGGGTCAAGCAACACTTCTCAAGGACAAACCTCTCAACCTAGAACAAAGCAAACTATGGATATGAGGGAAGGACGAATTCTTGCTGAGATTAAAGTGGGCTAACTCTCTCCAACTTTCCTTGGATCAAATCCAAAGATGCCAAGGATGCTTTGACGGAACCCCTACCCCCAGGGCAAGTAAGGTATATCACTAGACATTCTCAGATATTATATGATAAATGGGATGATGATGAGAGAGCCACCATCCCACTCAAATTGCTTAGAATAAATGATATTCTAAGCAATAATGAACTAAGTCCTATCATTGAGTGGTTAGATGTTCAAGAATGGAGGAGAGTATATGGAATGAGAATGAGATGTCAAAAATGTCCACTAGGTATACTAGACTCTTTTATGCCAATTTATGGATTGAATACATAAATGGCCTTCCTTTAGCTCTACATTCCGTTATTGATGGACATCATATTAAATAGAAAGTTGAAAAAATTTGTGACTTGATTGGTGTACCCAACGAAGGGTACTTTGAGTTTGATGCGTGAAGTGGGATACGGCTAAATAGAAAGTATCTGAAGATGAAATGAAGTCATTCTTAGGCTTCCATCCCAGTAAAAATACAAATGATATGCCCTTAGTTTATCGTACACTTCTTGCCATTGTTACATTTTGTATCGATGGTAAATCCGCCAAATTGCCAAGTAACCTAGATTTTTACATAGCATTCAGAATAGCCAACTGTGAGAAGGTTAACTTTGGGGAGCTTTTCATGACAAATGTTATCGAAGCCGCAACCAAACAAAACAAAGCCCTTCCCTATAGTAACCTTATTTATAGGATGCTTGTGAAGTCGGGTATTTATGTGGATAACACGGATGTTGACAACATAACGCACAAGGATTTTTATGATAAAGTCAACATTCAACAAATACTTAAGTCTAGAAAAGAAGCAATGAGGAGAGAGCAAGAGGAGGAAGCAAGAGAAGACGAAGACCTTCCGGGTAAGCCACCCATTCCTGAACCGGATACTCAAGAAGAACCAAGTGGTTTGAGCTCAAATGTCCCGGAACTTCAAGCTCAAGTTGCTAGTCTTCAACAAGAGGTTGTGGAGCTTCGCAGCAAGGTGTCCGTACATGAGTCAAGATTTGCAAAGCTCAAGGCAAAGATGAAAGCTTGCATTCCTGGCATCACGTTCTCTTCCGATGAAGACTAGGGTGTTTTTTTAGCTCGCTTCTTGTTCTAGCTTAGTATATTTTGCTAGTTGTAAACCTTGGATGTGCATTTGAATTTAATGAAGTAATTCTGTTTATTATTTTTGATGCTTTCAAAAAGGGGGGAGAAAGTGGAAAGTGGCTATTGACTTGTTAAAAGTTGTTTATTGCTCGATGAGATAATTTTTTTTGGTAGCTGGTATTTGTTAAAGTTATTGTGTCTTATTTGTTAAAGTTGTTTATTACTTGATAAGATAATTTTTTTGGTAGCTGGTAAAATGAGGTAAGTTTGGAAATTGAATTTTGCTGGTAAAATGAAAATGAGCATGTTATTGATGCATGTTTGGTTTAAGGAAGTTAGGTTGTGTGAGGGGGAGCAAATTTTAAAGAAAAGTATTTTGATTGAAGTTGTAAAATCTTGTTCATATTGATTATTATGGAAGGTATAAAGTGCATATACTTAGGGGGAGATTGATATTTTTCAAGATTGAAACATTCAAATAGTTAAAATGAAGCAAAAACATCTTTTAAAATCTTGGTTTTGAAATCATCAAAAAGGGAGAGATTGTGGATTATGAAATGTTTTGATGATGTTAAAAAGATGTTTTAAAAAGACTTCACATTTTGAGTTTGAAGCAAATTATGAAAAACACATTGCGAGACGAAAATCTCTCATGGATCGGTTGAAGTATACATCAGCCCTCAAGGAGACACATGGATCGATTAATGTGAAACTTTGTAAATATTTGAGCTCTCAGATCCACGTCAATCTCTCAGCCAAGAGACGTGGATCGATCGACGTATATCTGAGAGACGACGATCTCTCAGTCAGGCATACGTCGACGTACATCTAAAAGACATCGATCTCTCAGCTAAAGGTACGTCGATCGATCGACATACATCTGAGAGACGTCGATCTCTCAGCTAAGGGTATGTCGATCGATCGACGTACATCTGAGAGACGTCGATCTCTCAGCCTAGGAGATGTCGATCGATCGACGTCATTCTGAGAGACGTCGATCTCTCAGCATTGGCACGTAGATCGATCGACGTCCCCAGAAGTCAAAATTTTTTGAACGTTGGAACAAAATCCAAGGGAGATCTATGATGTTTTCTCTCTCCAATCTTGCTCAAATTTCTTGTGGACTTTAACCCAACATACTACATGCTTCTTTGACTATTTTAACCATGTCTAAGATTCTCTAGGGTGGCTATTCAAGATCAAATCACTCCATAGGGTGGCTAAAGACTATTTGGACATTATCTTGACATTTTTGAAGATGAAGACTTGGTGGAGAGCTTCAAAAACATGGTCAACTTCATCGATAAATAGAAGAGGCTTTGATGAAGCAATTACACACTTTCAACATCATCTAGCTTCATTTTTCATTGTTGTATAATTCTCTCATACTTGTAAATTTGCTTAAAGCTTGTTTAACTTTTCTTTGCTCTTCATTGTTGTATATTGAGAGAAAAAGAGTCAAGCACAAGAGGAACCACAAATATTTGATCTCTTGCTTGTGCTTAGACTAGTGAGAAAGTGTGAACTTTACTATATTTCTTCAACCTACTGTGAGAAGTTCTTGAGGGGACTTTTGTTGAAGTTGTGAGGCAGCAAGAAGTTATTCTTACTAAGAGCTGTAGTTGCTGTAGTTGCACAAGAGTGTTTTGTGCAAGAAGTTGTTGTTGTTGGTGCTTACACTAAGGTGTTAGTGTAAGGTTGTTGTGGTTGTTCTTATTGTTCATAATAAGAAGAGTAGTTGTTGAAAATCCACTTTGGCAACAAAGTGGTAGTGGAGTAGAATCATTTACGATTCGAACCACTCTATATCCAGTGTATTCATTCATTACTTCTCATCTCCCATTCTTGCTCTGATTTTGAATATCTTTTGAGTTGAGTCACACAAGAAAAATTCAGCAAAAGAGCCAAACACTCTATCCCCCCCGCCCTCTAGAGTGTATTTCGGACCTAACATGAAGCAGAAAGTATATATTCTTCAGAAGAAGAATGTGATTCCTGTAAAAAGGGAGAAAAATTTTGTGAAAAAGTTTCTGATATAGAAAAGGATCAATTATATCAGATTATTTCACAATTCCAAGAATTGGAAATAAATGTATTAACAAATGATATATTAGATTTGGTAAAACTAATTGATGATTCGGAAGTTAAACAAAAGATTATATCTTATATTAGTAATAAAGGGGATATTGAATCTTCTATAGCTAAGCAGGTGCAAACTACAGAACCTTATACATTAGCAGAAGTTAAGAGACAAATGTCTCAGAAATACAAAAATAAAAAATCTGTAGGTATTACAGAATTAATACTCGAGATTAATAATCTTAAACAAGAAATTAAAGAAATAAAACAAAATAATTTTATACTAGAAGGAAGAGTTCATAGACTAGAAAAAGATAAAGAAATTATTTCAGAATCTTCTAGAAATATTTTAGAAACTCTTGATGATCAGAAATATTTATCTATACTAGAAATTGTAACTTCACAGAAATGGTATGTAAAGATTAATTTATTAATTGATAATAAATTCTGTAAAGAATTAATCGCATTAATTGATAGTGGAGCAGACTTGAATTGTATTCAAGAAGGATTGATACCTACTAGGTATTTTCAAAAGACCAGTCATTCATTAAGTTCTGCAAATGGACAGAAATTGCATATAAATTATAAGCTTCCTCAAGCTTATATATGTAAAGATCAGGTATGTATTCCTACTAGCTTTTTTGTTAGTTAAAAATATTTCTAATCAAGTAATACTTGGTACACCATTCTTACAAAAATTATTTCCTATAAAAAATATTGATAAAACAGGATTTGTAGGAAGTTTCGAAGGAAAAGAAATTACTTTTCAGTTTATTGCAGAACCTTTAACTAGGTTTATAAATAATTTTATAGAATTTGTAAAAACAAAAGAAAATCAAATTAACTTCTTGAAACAAGAAATTAATATCTTATCAACAGAAGAAAGATTACAAAATCCAAAATTACAGGATAAAATCAAATTAATACAAAATGAATTTTCATTACAAATATGTAATGATCATCATAATGCTTTTTGGGACAGGAAGAAACACATAGTTTCTCTTCCATATGAAGAGGATTTTGATGAAAAAAAGAATTCCAACAAAGGCTAGACCTTGTCAAATGAATTCTGAATATTTAGAATTATGCAAAAAAGAAACATCTTCTTTAATAGAAAAGAAATTATTTAAACCATCTAAGTCTCCATGGTCTTGCACCGTATTTTATGTTAATAAACATTCTGAAAAAGAACGTGGTGTTCCCAGATTAGTTATAAACTATAAACCATTAAATAAGGTTTTAAAATAGATTAGGTATCCTATACCTAATAAAAAATATTTACTGGATAGATTAAATGAAGCATCAGTATTTTCTAAATTTGATTTGAAATCAGGATTGGCAGATTCAAATAAATGAATCTGATAGATATAAAATTGCATTCACGGTACCAATAGGACATAATGAATATAATGTAATGCCTTTTGGATTAAAAATGCCCCTTCTGAATTTCAGAATATTATGAACGATATTTCATTCCGTATAGTGACTTTATTATTGTTTACATAGATGATATTTTAGTATTCTCAAAAAATATTGAAATACATTTTAAACACTTAAATATATTCAAGAAAATAATTATTCAAAATGGTTTAGTTATTCCTAGGCCAAAAATGTCATTATTTCAAATAAAGATTAGATTTTTAGGACATAATATAGAAAAAGGAAAAACAATTCCTATTAATAGAAGTATTGAATTTGCTTCTAAGTTTCCAGATGAAATCTTGGATAAGACACAGTTACAAAGATTTTTGGGAAGTTTAAATTATATTGCTCCATATTATAAGAATCTGGCAGCAGATACTGTAATTTTATATGACAGGTTGAAGAAAAATGTTAAACCATGGACTGATGATCATACTAATGCGATTCAGGTAATTAAGCGAAAGGTTACTCATTTACCTTGTTTAATGTTAGCAAACTCAAACTGGAGAAAAATTATAGAAACAGATGCCTCAGATATAGGATATGGAGGTATTCTTAAACAAGTTTCACCTATTGATAACCAAGAATATTTGGTTAGATTCCATTCAGGAAAATAGAATAATAGTCAAAATAACTATGCGACTATAGCAAAAGAAATTCTTGCTATTGTTAAATGTATTCTTAAATTCCAAGATGATTTATATAATCAAAAGTTCATAATACGAACTGATTGTCAAGCTGCGAAATATATGTTTAATAAAGATTTTAAACATGATGTTTCTAAGCAAATGTTTGCAAGATGGAAAGCTCATATGACACCATTTGATTTTGAACTTCAATATAAGAAAGGGTCAGATAATAGTCTTCCTGATTTTATTACAAGAGAATATATTAATGACTAAATGACTATATTTTCTATTTTGCAGATATGTTCCAATGGGGCAGAGGCAACCTATAGAACAGTTCATCCATATAAAACTGTAACATTTGAAAGTAATAATACTTTTATTGTTATTCTACCATTTTATTTAATAATATGCACGGATAGTACTCTAGTTCATACATAATCATATGCTTTCTCACTGTGTTGACCGTGTAATCCTCTTTTTCTTTTGTTTTTTCTAGGCTTTTAGTTTTGCAATCAATCAAGGTTGCCCCAAAACAGCCTCTTAAAGTAAAATTGCGTATATTCGTAAAACAATTTGTCTTTTCTCTAAACTTTACAAAAACGTATGAAGCTAATGTATCAAAAACGCTTTTTCATCAATCATGTACAAAGGTGTCTTATTATCACCATCATTATCATTTTTATCTTTCTACTATTGTTGTCTTAAAATCATTATAACTTTTTATAGTCAAAAGCTATTAGATTTAGACCCACTGGAAAAGTACACCTAGTCTTGACCGTCATTATTCGGTTAGGTGGATGCTATGGTTGCATTATCCACTATAAAGTTTAAGGTATTTTTAGTAACTACGTTATAATACAAAATTACACTACAAACATGTATTTTAATAAAGTTTTACTTAGTTTATTTTATTGACTTTAGTATAAAATAGTGATACTGTTTGAAGAAATAGATTCATCTATATTAAAGAAGATATTGCAATGATTAAAATAAATACCATATTGAATATTTTATACTATTTATAATGATAATTCAATGCATCAACTTTATTAATCACAAACTTCAGCAACTACGAAACCAACTACCATTATTAGTTTCTACTATAATTTCTCATTACAATAGCGTCCCAAATAGACCCTAAATAAACAAATTCTAAGTAATGTTCCCCATGGTATAAAATGAAAGTAGAGATGATGAGTTCGAATCCAGGGACGTGTACAGTGTGGGTGTTCTTCTGCTGTCAGATCAAATGCCTTGTTTGTGGAGAGATACCTTGTGTAGGTAACTGTGTAAAATCTCATCCAATTTAAGAGGCCACTGGACTCCTGATTTACATCCTCCATGTAGCTCCTTGGGGCTGGGACAGTGGAGGCTATTGGGGTTGAGTTCAACGCCAACAAATAAATGAAGGGGAAAAAAATAGGAAGTGTGCCAAGTACATCCAAAAGGAAAGCAGAAATTAAAAAGTGTACTACAATAGTTTCTCAAATGTCTAACGTGCCTTTCTAATATATAAGGAGGGAGCGATTTTTTCATACTTTTCACATAGTACAAACAACCCATGTTTTTCCTTTTTTTCCTCTTTCATA
>AP025075.1:17961331-17991473 GCA_036186865.1 Eustoma russellianum | reverse complement strand
GGACTAATTCACCCAAAAAAATTTTAAAGAGATAAGACATGGGCAAAATGGAGATGAGTCATGTTACCAAACTTGTTTGAAATAAACATTTGCATGTGTATTTCTAATAAAACTATGTAGTTTTACATTTGATATTTTAATTGAGTATCCACATGTGACAATAGATCTCAAATGTCTAGATCTAAGTTTGACAACATATACAAGTTATATCCAACTCCATAGTATTTAAAAATTTTACCAAATTTGTTATGATTAATAATTTTTTATTATAAATATTTAAGTTGTTAAAAGTTCTAAAGGCATAAAATATATTAATTTATAAATATATAGTAAAGTTGGGTGTGACTATGAACAAGCACGAGCTTCTCCTTTTCCAGTATAGTAAACGCTCTTAAAATATGAATCATCGTGGTTGTTTTAGTATGATAGTGACTTGGTGAATAACGTTAAAAAAATGAGAAGAGAAAATATGCTAAAATATAACATCTTTTAAATTTATCAGTTTACATCGTTTATTTTTGGATGAAATTCATCTAAAAAGTATGTCGACACTAGCAGCGTGATTGTTTTATGTAGATTTTAAATGATTTATTATTTAATCATCCAAAATATTTTAATAAGATCTATACATGGCCAAAAAACTGTTGGAGGAATTAAAAGTTTGGGCTTTGGCCCATTAACAAAAGTTGCAAAACTTGGTTTAGCAACATAATTTGAGCTTAATTATGATTAGTTTTTGTTATGAAAATCGAAAACTAATGGGTCCTTAATTATCTACGTAACGAGTAGTTAATTTTAGGCTTTGGAATCACTCAATTACGATACTGGGTGAGTGAGAAATTAATACTCAAAGTAGATGGAAAACATGAATTAGAGGGTGATGTGTCCTATCCTTAGGAGGCCACATCATCCTTATGGAGGAATACCACATTGGACAATTGAACTAATTTAGCCACCTTATAAATGGTTAGAATGGACACTTTAGATGTGCCCTTGGGGCATGAGAAGTTTTTGACCGGAGGGTAGACCTAGAAAGTGCCACACGAGCGCGCGCTCCGCCCGCCTGTCCGGCCGGCCGGCTCGTGGGCCGATTCCTATCTTTTTGGAGAAAATTTGTTTGAACTTTTTGGATTAATTATTTTTTATAAATAGTTAAAGGCTTCGGGCCTAGCTGCGCAGCGGCCCAAATGCTCTCCGCTTCAGGGTCTGGTCCAGTACAAACGTTAACCGCGGTTGAGTTTAAATCAAACGGTTTTTAAAATCACTGTTATGGTTTAAATCGAAGATTAGGCATTTAAATCAAATGATCGGTTATGGTTATGATTTAAATGTTCTCCTCCTAAATCTGTAAGATCAAACAGTTTTGATCTGACGGTGGCGGAAAAGACAGCTTTGATCCAACAGCTGAAATTCAAACTGATCTAACCGCCCAACCGAATGTGGTTTTCATCCGACGCTCCAAGATGAATCTTGTAGTTCTGTTTTCATCTGACGGCTTAGATTTGAACAGTTCAAATCGCCCAACAGATGACGCGTCGGTTTTCATCCGACGGCTCTGGTTCATCTGGTTTTGATCCGACGGTCACAAATCCATGGGAGACGATTGCTAATGCCGGTTGGACACAATATACCGGAGCAATACATCTTAAGGACAGAGTCCTCGACTTGCCCCGGGTTTGGTTTACTTTTTACTGTTTTCATACGCACACACCGAACAATGGCATCTTAATACATGATTGATGGTTTCCAACAAAACTTAAATATTTTATGTATAATTTATCTAGGAATTCACTATTTAAATCATTTTCCAATGAACATGAATAATTTTTTTAACGATTTTTTTTACATGCATACAAATATGATAAAAATTTGAACACTATTCAATCCTATTAAGTATGGCAAATATTATTTGTCACCAAGGCTGGTTGGAATCTCCTGTTTTTGAATCTCATTCTTGTCATGTATAAACTTTTTTCCTTAGTAAACGTGTTCTCATGAATACATTATAGCCAAAAACAACAACCATACATAGCATATCTGAGAAACATAAAAGACAGACAACAATATCTCTATTACAAATGATATATAGTTTGATTCCAATAAAAATCCGACTATATATGTGCTTGTATATATGACACAATATATTCTCTCTCTCCAAATGAGATAGAAAATATTATGACCTATTTAACCCATTAATGTCCTTGCTTGGTAGCAAAAGACTTTCATGTTCTCCTGTCCACTAATATGTTTTCTTTCTTCCTTCCTTTATTCCCTTTCCTATAATATTTTGTCTTCCTCGTTGAGAAAACAAATTCTTTTTTTTTTAGAATAGAAAACAAATTTATTGATCTCCTAAGTTCTTATATTCCTTATGTTTGTCCATAAGACGTTTTACAAGATTTGTCTCTTTATAATAGCACCCTACACATATGTCTGCCAAAAACATGTTGGAGTAATTTAATTGTTTTTTTAGTATATTTTTTAACCAGATATGTTGACCATGCAACTACTACTTTATTTTAGAGTATTTAGTTTGACCATGTCTCATGAATGCATCCATGTCTGGCATTATGCATTCCTCAACGGTAAGCTCGTCGAGATTTAATATAATTAAGACAATACATTTTTCAATGTTTGGGGAAATAAATATTAAAAAATAACAGAATCTTTGTCTATAACATCATTGGTAAAAACATCATATCATCATAGTTTATCACTTACTGCAAAACACTCTCTCTCTCTCTCCTCATTATGAATAACCAGTCACTGTAACTTTACTCCTATGAATCTTTACACGATACGTGCGATTTATGCATATTTACCGATCTTTTTATTTTTAAAATTATTTATCTTCTTTAAAATTTAGCAATCATGTTTTTTCTTTACTGATACATTAATACACTATATGTTTATTATTGTGTTTCTATACAGGTACATATAGAGGCAGATGTCTCACTAGAAATAAGTTACTCCTTTAGATAAAGGTATTGTTTACTGGTATGATATTTGTTGTTTTCACTTTTTTACCATAAATAGTGCCATAGAACTGGCAGTTTCGTCGTCCGTTTTGTCGCAACTCTGGTAGGCAAAACGACATCGTGTACTGCTTTCCTTTTCTTTTCTTTTCTTCTTATTCTTTTTTTTTTCTATTTGCTTTTTTTCTATTCTTTTTTCTTTTTCTTTCCTCTCTATCTTTACCACCCACTCCAGTCCCATCCACAGCCACATTTGTTCTTATTCTCCCTCCCCTACACACACGCCATCGTT
Organism: Eustoma russellianum; assembly: GCA_036186865.1. Lineage (NCBI taxonomy): Eukaryota > Viridiplantae > Streptophyta > Magnoliopsida > Gentianales > Gentianaceae > Eustoma > Eustoma russellianum. The sequence continues at coordinate 17,988,206 of AP025075.1, read as the reverse complement.
CTCACTCATGCTTCTCCTCCAACAGCGACAAAATTGCTTGTGTATTGACTCCATCTTCTCCTTCTAGTGTCTTTGGCTACGTTAATTTAGCGACTCGTCCCGAGTTCTATTATTCAAAACGGTTCACCTACTGTATTTTGCTTAGAAAATACAAAATATCGATACTAATCAAATACACGTCATTGTGACGCAAAATGGTGTCAGCGAAAGTCATAAAATAAAAAACCTCAATAATCATTAATCAATAATATAAAATGTCTTGGGAGTTTTAAATCCAATACAAAATCGTAACTGAGATCTAACTCTAGTCCACAAGCTGAAACCTCAAATTTACAAAATAAAGTCTCGAAATAAATATATAAGTAAATCTCCTCAGCAATTTCTCAAGTCATCAGTATCTCCACTCGGGTTCGTCCTCTCATCATCATCATCCGTACCCAGTATATCTCAACGACAACAAAAACTATCACTAGGGTCTGGGGAGGGTAAGTGGTAGGAAAACAATACCTATGTCCCAAGGGATAGAGAGTCTGCTTCCAGTGAGACCCCCGGCTCTATATGTACCTGCATAAATGACATAATAATAGAGATATGATGTGCTAGTGTGTTAGTGAGGGAATTCAGGAAATACATAGAAGAGGCTTTCAATATTAAAATACACATAACGTGTATATGTACATGTAATGCAACACAACGGTAAAACATAAACAAACAAGTGCAAAGTTAACCTAAAGCGTAAGGATTGTCTATGCATATATATGTCTCTAAATATGCTCTAAGGTGTCCCTATATATGACCTATACCTCGTTAACCTTAATCTTATGTCTCCATGAACTCCTATTCTGGACCATGTTCTCAGAGAGGTGCAAATCTAGTAGGTCATGCCTAATCTTCTCATCCCAAGTCAGTTTGGGCCTACCTTTACTCTTGTTCCCCTCTACAATAAAGCTTTCATTTGCTCTGACCGACGCCGTTGTCTGTTCCACTTGACATACCCAAACCATCTCATTTTTTCCTCCCTTATCTTATCTTCTATACTAGCCATGCCTAACCTTTCTCGAAACACCTCATTTCTGATCTGGTCTAGCATCGTATGCTCACACATCCACCTCAACATCTTCATCTCTGCCACGTCCATCTTCTGCAATCGTGACTTGTCGATACCCCCAGTCTGTCCCATATAGCATTGTCGGTCGCACTGCCACCCTATAAAAATTTTCCTTTAATTTAGTTGGGAAATTCTTGTCACACAGCACCCCTGAGACCACCCTCCATCTACACCATCCTGCTTGAACTCGATGTGCTACATCACTATCTATGTCCCCATTTTGCTGCACAAATGATCCTAGGTACTTAAAACTTACTTACTTGTGGTACCACTTAATCATTGATGGTGAGCTGACTATTCTCACTGTCGGCTACGCCGCTGAAGTCGCAGTGCAGATACTCGGTCTTAGAACGGCTAATCCTTAAGCCTTTTCTCTCTAAAACACCTCTCCAATGCTCTAGTCTCATACTCAGGGTATCTCTATTCTCTGCGACTAATACAATATCGTCAGCAAAAAGCACACACCACGAAACTGCCTCTTGTATCGGCTTTGACAACTCGTAACCCTGATTATCTCCAAAACAGCATTAGGGTACAGTATAAGCGATAAAACATCGCTCAGTAAGTAACCACACTATACCCACTGTCATACACGGGGAAACAAGTGTAATGAATAATTAACAATATAAAAAATATCGAGTTTCCCATTCGCAAATAAAATTACGATAATACCCTTATGATCGCACAATCAATCAAGTCAACACATCCAATCATCCACTCAATATCCCATCAAAAGTTAGCTCACAATCAAAATTCGATGATGCAATTTGCTGAATCGATAAATGCAAAGTCAAAGTCAAAACCAAATTCTAAGTTTTCCAAAGTTTCCAAATCCGATTCCAAACCGGTACCAAATCCAAATATCCAATCCGAGTCCAACTCAGCACCAAATCCAAATTTTCAAAACCAATTCCAATGCAATGGCTATAGCACTTTCCTTACAAGTGACTGATACAATAAGACTTAGAAATTGATCATCCAATAGTCAATATGCCACAGACACTTTGTTCCAGACTAAGTCGTTACGTCTGTGGCGCTCTAATGACAACCAATATGCCCTTGCACCATGTCCCAGACTGGGTAGTCACATTCGGATGCTCCGTTTGTTTGAGATCAATCCAGCTTACCGATATAATTCCCTTGTAAGGGTGAATTTCACAATATGCAATGCATGATTTTCCAAACAATTTTCAAATATCAAATTTCCAAATATTTCCAAAACGATTCCAAATATTTCTAAATATCAAATATTTTCTAATTTTCCAAAATATCAATTCAACAAATGACTTTAAACATCCAAGCACAAATATACCAAATAACCAAATATACCAAATAACTCCTATAACCCGTGTATCTATATACGTCTACACACTCACGCTCATACATATGCATATACACGTATATACATACACATACATCCCTCAACCCACTTTTCTCCCAACCCACTACCCATCTCACCTCACCCCGCCTCCAACACCGTCCGCCCCCCTCTCTGCCTCTCACCAGAATCGCCTCCCCCACCCCACTCCCTCGGCTAGCTTTTTTCTTTTCTCTCCAAAACCCTAATTCACTCACCCTACTTCATACCCCTCGGTCTCCCTCCAAAATTCACACACATCTATATTTTCTCACATTAAGCACCGTAGGTAGAAAGTACACTTCATGTCTAACACACTGCACCAAAACATACGATGTATGCGTCATCACCCATCGCCACCTCGCCAGCACGCGGGCTCACACACCCGCCACTAGCGTCGCTTCCAACCACTAGAATTCAACTTATGCTATTTCCAACGTTATTCTATAACCAAATTATAAAAAATCTTAATTTATAGCACCATCAAATTCACCAAAAATCAATACTAATTTCCAAATTAATCTCACATAAAATGACACCTCTATCATAGGTTATAAATCATATCCTTATCAAATTTATGTCATCACTTTTGTCAAAACATGTTGGCCGAAAACTCCTCCACCATACACAAAGAAATTCTTTCAGCCTTCACACGTATACCACACAAAATTTACAATCTCTCACACACACACACATTATATATATGTGTGTGTACGGCAATATATATGTGTGTGTATATATATACTTTATAAAAATTATGCGAATACTTAGACCAAAATAAGTTTTGCCCGAACCTTATACCATAGGAAAACCCATAAAACTTTTGGCCATAAGACCTCAAAATACAAATTCAACATCCATACATGTACACCATATACACACGGCCATACACATATCTATATGCATCCATTTATGGAATCAAATATACATATGCATGATCCTTGAATTTATGCACATATATATATATATATGTATGTATGTATATATATACATATATATCTCTGTGTGTGTGTGGTTCGTAAAATCATAACGAATATAGATATGATACTTACCTTTGCACATATATTATACCGAATAATAAACTAGAGTTTTTGTTGGAACAAAATTCTCATTTCTTCTCCAAAGGGTGGCTGCCGAATGTTTGCTTATGGTGTAGGTGGCTGGTTGCTCTAGGTGAAGGGGTGGGTGTGGCCGATTTATGGTGTATATGGGTAGGCAGAGTTTAGTTTCTAGTTATGTGTATACATGTATATAAATATGTATATAGTTTCTTAATAGGTTTAGAAATATAAGGTTAATCTCAATAGTTTAATTCATATTTCACTTTTCCTATTCAATCCTATAACCTTAGATAACTATTATCTATATTTAATATTTTTTCCTTTCTTTTCCTTTTTATTTATTTATTTATGCTCAAAGAGGCTGCACTATCAAGATGGGAGAATGGAAGCTCTGGTGATGGCGACAGCGAGAATGGTGTTGCGGTCCTTGTGGGGATGGGAGCTCTGGTGGTTGAGCGGCACGTAGTTCCATGGCGCCCGTGGGGAGAAGAGATAGCTCTGGATGCTTTTCATTGTCTTTCTTCTAATTTTTTATCTTTGAATTGCTTACAAAGCTGACTTGCTTAGGATTTCTAAATGATGTACCTGTCCGAAAATTTCTGCTTTTGATGCCATACATGCTATCTGAGAACACAATTTCAATGACTAAGTTCAACTGGCAAGTTTGGGGGAAAGTTCGGAGAAGGCTTTCTGGATTTGGATTGGAACTTGGACAGTGGAGTTGGTGGTGATGATTGCAGTTGGGGCAGCATTGGAGCGGTGGTAGAGAGGGCCAGGACATGTGGGGAGAAGTGTGTGGTGGAGGGAGGAATTGCATGGATAGAGAGGTGGATGGTGGGATGATGTGTTTGGAGAAGATGATTTTTTCCCGCTTTTTTGGCCTTATTTTAAACAAAACATTACTATAAAAGGCATTTGCGGTGTAATAAGCTCCCGCGTTTGTCTAAGGTCCAAAGAGGAACTGGATCGCTTCGCGAACTGATGTACGCAGCCTTACACTACACTTTGTGTAAGATACTATTTCCGCATCTCGAAACCTCAAAGTCACAAAATAGCAACCTTACCAGTTGCTCAAACGCACACTCTCAAACAAAACAGTACTATATTTAATGTTAAAATTCCCAAAAAAGAATATTAAAACATAAATTAAAAATATTGGTAAGGCAATGATCCATGTCCCTGGGCTTTACCTATGCATAGCACGGGTTAAATCCACTAGTATAAACTAAATTCATCAGTTGTTAGTCCTAATTTGCAAAAGTGGAAAAGGCAACAAAATCAGCAGATTAACCAAGTATAAAGATGATAATGTGGTAACATGGAAATATATATTATCTGTTATTTTTCTTTAAATTTAGAAAAGACAGTATGTTTTATCCTGGTAATAATTATTACAATTTCCAACTAATAAATTTGACAACCACGTTATGTTCTTTATTTCATCATCATTGATTTTCGTCTTATAAATTATTTTATCTATTAATTAAATACGAAATATGCACAATTCTTGCGTTTTCATGTGTCAAAGTGAAACCTAACATAATAAACAATACTTTTGAAGAAAAAACTTAATAAACGATAATAATTTTTTAGTCATCGTAAACTTATTCTTAAATTCATCGTAAACTTGAAAGGTAAAGATATCAAAGGAAAAAAATTAAATGTAAAAAGCAAAAACCATCTCTACTTTTAAAACAAAAAATTCCAATATTATAAAATTTCAGCAACCGCTCCTAAATTTCAGCGATCAGCGATCGACGGATACTCGCCGGCCGTTATCACCGGAAAAACGCCTACCTCAGAAAATAAAGATTGATCCTACATCGAAGGCGGGTGAGCGATCTGTTATGCCCCGCACTCTCCATAGGGTAGTTAAAAGACAAAGAAGGATTTCACAGAAATTAATGACGGTCAACGAAAATTAAGTAGGCATTAATATAAGGATTAATTAGAAATTAATGAGGGGATTTAATATTAGAATTTATTTATATTTAATTTAGAATTAAATAATTAAGACTTATCCTTTAAGATAAATAGATAATAGATATACTTTAGAAACACCAAACTTTTTCCCTTCCCATATAAAAACTGACAGAACGTCAGTTTTTCCTTCTCAGAACAGAAAAGGATCGACGCTTCCTTCCCCTCTAGCCCTAGCTGTTTTTTTTCCAATCACGTAGAAGAGGAAGATAGCCTCCAGGAATCAATCAAACCCGCATCCGTTCTTCGTTTCTCTGTCGAGTAATCAAAGGCAAGTAATCTGTTTATAAGTTCCTACGTTTTGTGAAAGAAAAATGGCCTATTTTGTTATCAAATTGGATCACCATGCAGTAGATTCGTTCTTTGATTATGTGTATATGTTTATGTGCTTTCGTTTCAAGATTTGGCCGATGTATATGAAAATGTGATTGTTGTTGTTGTTGAATCTGTGAAATCCTGCAAATCCTTCTCCCTTGAATCCCCTCTTGATGTGATTGCGTGGATGCGTGAGTTTGAGAGAGAAAGGAAGGATTTTTGGGTTGTTGTGATGGATGAGTCGTGTGTTAGGATTGAATCTGTGATTTGTAATTGTGTAGCGTTTAATTCGTAGTTTAAGCATGAGATTATAGCAGGGTTTAGGCTTGGATTGATTGGGATGAAGTTTGGGATCAATTGGAGTTATGGTTTTGTAGTTTCTGCGAAAATCGCAAAGTTTCTGTGCTGGAATCGTGGACATCGATCGATCGATGTGAGGGGATGAAGTACATAGATCGATCGATGTGAGATGAAGTACATAGATCGATCGATGTGAGGGTATGATGTCCTCTGACGGACATAGATCGATCGATGTGAGGGGATGAAGTACATAGATCGATCGATGTGAGGGTATGATGTCCTCTGATGGACATAGATCGATCGATGTGAGGGGATGAAGTACATAGATCGATCGATGTGAGGGTATGATGTCCTCTGATGGACATCGATCGATCGATGTGAGGATGAAGTCACTTCGATCGATCGATGTAGAAAGGGCTGAGAGATCGATGTTCTCTGATGGACATCGATCGATCGATGTGAGGGGATGAAGTACATAGATCGATCGATGTGAGGGGATGATGTCCACTAATTTGGTGGAAAAATAGAGAAAGAAATAAGGAAGCTCGGGGAATCTTTGGGTGACCTTAGAGGCTTCTTAAGACCTGATTAAAGGTAGTCTAAGTCTTGGGAACATGACCTAGGATGGTGAATCAATATTGGTGACTTCAATGGGTTCTCGAACCGAGTTTCAACGTGAATGACTTAGGAGGGTTAGGTAATGAACGTACAAGGTGTCTTAGAGTTCAATGAAGGAAAGATAGGGATACTCTCGTTGGGTTGTGAACTTTAGAATCAGGGTTAAGTGTTGACGAGCTAGTTGAAGCCTAAGATTTTGATGTGTTAGTTAGTGAGAGCTTGTGTGTTGCTTATACGTGCGCATGTGTTCATGAATGACTTATATGAATGTGAATTGCATACGAGAATGAGGAATGAGAATGAAATGAGGAGTCTTGCATCATGGCACGTGCATTTGCATATTGATTTGAAAAGAAAGGTGCTTCGGCACAGATTTGCGAAGGTGACCTGCAATGTAAACCGGGATGGAAATTTAAGCCGGGGCGCATTGCAGGGCACAAAAGACTGTAACGTAAACCGGGATGGAAATATAAGCCGGGCGCGTTACAGGGTATAAAGTTGTCTGTAATGCTACTCGGGATGGAAATATAAGCCGAGGTGCATTACAGGGTATAAAGTTGGCTGTAACGTAAACCGGGATGGAAATATAAGCCGGGGCGCGTTACAGGGTATAAAGTTATGTGAAGTGACCGGACATTGTGACATGCATTGCACTGTTTTAAAGAGAAAGCGTTCATGCATACGTGAATGTGTAGTGTAGTGCATCTTTTGGCATGCATCATGAGAGTCAATGTGGTATGAACGTGAGTGGTACTTGATTGCCTATGAAGTGTTAATTGTGAACAAATTGCTGTACTTGTTTACTGCGTTATTCACTTACATATTTGGAAACTTTACAAGACATGTGCCCCTCAATTCCCTCAAGTTAACTATTACTCATGTCTTGCCATGTGATGATCCCGTATGTCTTATAAGTGGGTTACTTGCTAGCGTTTTCGCTAAGGGTACTGCCTTTGATTTTGCAGATGAACCCAGTTATGATATGATTTTCATTGAGGATGACGGCGAGTGGGCAGAATGGGATGCATAGGACTTATGGAGAGAGTTGATTAGAGAGTTCTGTTAATTCTGTTTCCTTATTGCACTGGAGGTTTTAGATGGCTGCGACCATATACATTTGAGTATTCTCGTTATCTTTGACGTATTGATTTGATGATTTAGATTTATGGAGATATGTTTCCGCATTTATTTCTCTTACGTCATTGATGATGTGTATTCGAGAGATGAGACGTCTTGTAGTCTTCTCAGTAAGCTACGACGGGTGAACCGGTTCGGATTCCGTTGTCCGGGTCGGGGCGCTACAGGTGGTATCAGAGCCTAGGCTTCAGATCTACCTCGGAGACCTAGGTTATGACATGTAGAGTTCTAAGTTATGACCTTCACTTTAAGTTGATCTTTAGATTTAAGTATACAATTTCAGATTTAAGCTTGATCTGGGATGGGTGTGTGTACGAGCGCGATTAGTGAAATCAAATAGATGTAATCGTTTTAACCTATGAACTACGCTTTGTACCCCTTTATGGATTTCAAGTTTTATTTTGGAACTGCTCGACACTAATGACGTGATCTTGCAGTAAATGCCTCCCAGAAGAGACAACCAAGAGAACGGTGAAAATGGGAACGAGAACCCTCCACCACCACCACCAGTCCTTGTTCCACAAGCGTTGATTGACGCTATCACCGTGAAAGTACAAGGAGTTGCTCAGCAGTAGCAGCAACCTCCTCCGCCACCATCGCACTTGGACTTGAGACTCTTCTAAAACGGAGGCAGAGTGGTGGTGCAAAACAACTGACACCGCTGATCTCTGGGATCTAATTTTAGACTGAGTTCAAGAGATATTACATGCCGACAGTGCGATATTCAGAGCATGGCTCTAGATCCATGGTGGAAGCACAGATTCAGGCTATAATCTTAGCTATTAAGTTATGATTTTGCCCTTAAGTCACGATCTTAGAAATAAATATCGACTGTTAGCCGCAAGTAATGATTATATGTGGGGAATGTTATTAGACATAAAATGTGTCCTTAGAGGTTAAGGGATGATTCTACCCGTAAAGTCACGACTATAGACGTAAGCGGCGATCTTGATTAAGAGTTGATCTTCGACTTAAGTATTAGTTCTAGTCATAAACGCTGATAATATACTAAGTATGATGAGTAACTAAGGAGTGATCTTAGACACAAGTACCGGTTTTTAGTCGTAAGCAACGATTATATAAGCATGGTAATAGAAATAAGATTTGACCTTTGAGGCATAATGATGACATTGCTCGTAAGTCACGACTTTAGATTTAAGGAATGATGATACTAAATATCGCCTCTAGAAGTTGAGGGGTAATATAAACATTCTGTGATGATTCGAACATAAGTACTGATCTAAGTCATAAGCTGCAAATTCTAAGCATTGAACTTAGAAATAAGTTATTATTTTAGACGTAAGGAATGATGATACCGGGTATCGATTCTAGAAATAAGTCATGACGTTAGACCTAAGTGATGGTCGGATAAGGGACTTGCCACGTATACTTAGGGCACTCTATATGACTCTAAATTATTTGCCGTATCTAAGTGATGATTATAGCCATTTGTGTAGTTCCTTAGATCTGACCCTGCACCATTATGATAAATGAAGCAGGTTCATGCCTCTACATTTGACACTACTGTCAGAAGGCGACTAGGTCTAAGCTGGGATCGTAGTTCCTAAGACATGATCTGTGATGACAAATAACTAAGAAAATGATTTATCAACATTACAATCAACAAAGTCTAACAAAGGATACCGAAAAATGGGTTTATAGTTATAAGAGGTTGAATATAGATTATCAAAATCGGCATTAGCGGTTGAAATAGTGAGGTGCAGAAGCACGATGGATCAGTGTGGCGCGCGGAAGCATGGTAGATTAGAATACCCTAAGCCGATCAATATCTAGTGCGCCATACTCGGATTGGACAACTTAAGTTGAAAACTTATAAGAAACGGTAAATAAGCGGATGTGTTCTCATTTGACATTAAGAGGTGACTTAGAAATAATTATACGAAGTATGAGACTATTTTCAAGCAGTTAAACATTTTCTTATAAGCACGTACACCAAGCTATATTATATATTTCAAATGTATTTCAAAGATTATGTTTCTAAGTATTTCAACTACTGTCAAACTTTTGCATACAATATATGACCTTACAATGTTATATTGTTTTTTTTAAATTTGTATAGCCACCTAATGGAATTTCGATTACCCCTAACAAAGCTGATATATTTCAAAATATTGATGTTCTCGGTCAATGATATATTTACCTATCTCTTATTTCTCAAAGTTTGGTCTAGCTATCTTTATTTTGCTAGAATAATTCTATTTTACAATTATCGTCTTGGCAAACATTTTTCAATTGAATTTTTTTATATATTTATCTGCTTACCGTGAAATTATGTAATCTTGTGAAACACAAATAGTTTCAAATATATGTACTTATTGTTGCAAAAAAAAATTAGCTGGTTGTTTTATAAATGCTCATTTTTAGACACTGCGTTACGAAAACAAATATATGATACTTTGGATTTTGTGTTTACAACAAAAAAAAAGGTATACTATTTTAAATAGTTATAGCTATAGTTTCAAATTATAGTACATAAACTGCTTTAAATTGAAGAGGAAAAAAATGTCCATGCACATACTTCATGTACTAAGTTGATGATGATATCCCCGAAAATATAAGAGCATAATCATAGAACTAGTTTGTAGGTATAAGAATTGACTTCGATGAATTGATTCGGTGATAAAGGAGAGTGATGACTAGCGTAAGGAAAGACTCGATGGATATGTTGGATGATCATATAACTAGGAGATGAATCATATATGATAAGTTTAAGAATCGGATATTGAGATTACGTATATATAAATGGAATGATACACATCAAGTAACATAAATGAAGGTTTATAGATTGAAATTATAGAGATTAAGTTAAAGATTATAGTACACCTAAGAATTGGTTTTTAGGGGGTTGTTGATGACTGCCGATATAAGTACGATACCTACGGATGGCTGGGTATGGAACTCTCGGTATGATAACAATGTCCCTAAGTTTGATCTTACAGTTTTAAGAAGATAAGTTATGATCTTAAACATAAGCGGAGAATAATAGACTTAGAAATTACATTGCTGGTATACAAAGAATGATACTGAGGACTTAGTCATATTCGAGGAAGTGAGATAGTTAACGTATCGGAATACTTACTGGATATGTTGTACGACCATGGTCTAGGTGGATGGATCAAGTAAAACTATACTAAGTCATTGGTTTCGTAACGCACAAGTTTCGAGGACGAAACTTTTTGTAAGGGGGGTGGAATGTTATGCCCCGCACTCTCCATAGGGTAGTTAAAAGACAAAGAAGGATTTCACAGAAATTAATGACGGTCAACGGAAATTAAGTAGGCATTAATATGAGGATTAATTAGAAATTAATGAGGGGATTTAATATTAGAATTTATTTATATTTAATTTAGAATTAAATAATTAAGATTTATCCTTTAAGATAAATAGATAATAGATATACTTTAGAAACACCAAACTTTTCCCTTCCCATATAAAAACTGACAGAACGTCAGTTTTCCCTTCTCAGAACAGAAAAGGATCGACGCTTCCTTCCCCTCTAGCCCTAGCCGTTTTTTTCCAATCACGTAGAAGAGGAAGATAGCCTCCAGGAATCAATCAAACCCGCATCCGTTCTTCGTTTCTCTGTCGAGTAATCAAAGGCAAGTAATCTGTTTATAAGTTCCTACGTTTTGTGAAAGAAAAATGGCCTATTTTGTTATCAAATTGGATCACCATGCAGTAGATTCGTTCTTTGATTATGTGTATATGTTTATGTGCTTTCGTTTCAAGATTTGGCCGATGTATATGAAAATGTGATTGTTGTTGTTGTTGAATCTGAAATCCTGCAAATCCTTATCCCTTGAATCCCCTCTTGATGTGATTGCGTGGATGCGTGGGTTTGAGAGAGAAAGGAAGGATTTTTGGGTTGTTGTGATGGATGAGTCGTGTGTTAGGCTTGAATCTGTGATTTGTAATTGTGTAGCGTTTAATTCGTAGTTTAAGCATGAGATTATAGCAGGGTTTAGGCTTGGATTGATTGGGATGAAGTTTGGGATCAATTGGAGTTATGGTTTTGTAGTTTCTGCGAAAATCGCAAAGTTTCTGTGCTGGAATCGTGGACATCGATCGATCGATGTGAGGGGATGAAGTACATAGATCGATCGATGTGAGGGGATGAAGTACATAGATCGATCGATGTGAGGGTATGATGTCCTCTGATGGACATAGATCGATCGATGTGAGGGGATGAAGTACATAGATCGATCGATGTGAGGGTATGATGTCCTCTGATGGACATAGATCGATCGATGTGAGGGGATGAAGTACATAGAATCGATTGAGGGTATGATGTCCTCTGATGGACATCGATCGATCGATGTGAGAGGATGAAGTCACTTCGATCGATCGATGTAGAAAGGGCTGAGAGATCGATGTTCTCTGATGGACATCGATCGATCGATCGATGTGAGGGGATAAGTACATAGATCGATCGATGTGAGGGGATGATGTCCACTAATTTGGTGGAAAAATAGAGAAAGAAATAAGGAAGCTCGGGGAATCTTTGGGTGACCTTAGAGGCTTCTTAAGACCTGATTAAAGGTAGTCTAAGTCTTGGGAACATGACCTAGGATGGTGAATCAATATTGGTGACTTCAATGGGTTCTCGAACCAAGTTTCAACGTGAATGACTTAGGAGGGTTAGGTAATGAACGTACAAGGTGTCTTAGAGTTCAATGAAGGAAAGATAGGGATACTCTCGTTGGGTTGTGAACTTTAGAATCAGGGGTAAGTGTTGACGAGCTAGTTGAAGCCTAAGATTTTGATGTGTTAGTTAGTGAGAGCTTGTGTGTTGCTTATACGTGCGCATGGTTCATGAATGACTTATATGAATGTGAATTGCATACGAGATGAGGAATGAGAATGAAATGAGGAGTCTTGCATCATGGCACGTGCATTTGCATATTGATTTGAAAAGAAAGGTGCTTCGGCACAGATTTGCGAAGGTGACCTGCAATGTAAACCGGGATGGAAATTTAAGCCGGGGCGCATTGCAGGGCACAAAAGACTGTAACGTAAACCGGGATGGAAATATAAGCCGGGGCGCGTTACAGGGTATAAAGTTGTCTGTAATGCTACTCGGGATGGAAATATAAGCCGAGGTGCATTACAGGGTATAAAGTTGGCTGTAACATAAACCGGGATGGAAATATAAGCCGGGGCGCGTTACAGGGTATAAAGTTATGTGAAGTGACCGGACATTATGACATGCATTGCACTGTTTTAAAAGAGAAAGCGTTCATGCATACGTGAATGTGTAGTGTAGTGCATCTTTTGGCATGCATCATGAGAGTCAATGTGGTATGAACGTGAGTGGTACTTGATTGCCTATGAAGTGTTAATTGTGAACAAATTGCTGTACTTGTTTACTGCGTTATTCACTTACATATTTGGAAACTTTACAAGACATGTGCCCCTCAATTCCCTCAAGTTAACTATTACTCATGTCTTGCCATGTAATGATCCCGTATGTCTTATAAGTGGGTTACTTGCTAGCGTTTTCGCTAAGGGTACTGCCTTTGATTTTGCAGATGAACCCAGTTATGATATGATTTTCATTGAGGATGACGGCGAGTGAGCAGAATGGGATGCATAGGACTTATGGAGAGAGTTGATTAGAGAGAGTTCTATTAATTCTGTTTCCTTATTGCACTGGAGGTTTTAGATGGCTGCGACCATATACATTTGAGTATTCTCGTTATCTTTGACGTATTGATTTGATGATTTAGATTTATGGAGATATGTTTCCGCATTTCTCTTACGTCATTGATGATGTGTATTCGAGAGATGAGACGTCTTGTAGTCTTCTCAGTAAGCTACGACGGGTGAACCGGTTCGGATTCCGTTGTCCGGGTCGGGGCGCTACACGATCTACAGAAGAAACAGATCAACTGATATGAAGCATCAAAAAATATAAGAGACATGCGAATGGAGATCTGGTCCCTCCTACTGATGAATCAAGACCAACACAAGGAATATGGGGTGAACGAAGATTTGCAGATGTGGTAAGAGAAGCCCGGATGGAGATATCTCTGTACACCAGTGATGGAGAGGAGAGTGACTTTGATGAAATGTTTGGCGAGGAGGAAGCAATGGAAAACGACTTGGATGCATTGAATAGTGGTAGAGCGAGGATGGTGGTGCCTTTTGAGGAGCGCCGACTACTATACAAACCGTGGAGGCATGCACTGATTATTAAAGTTCTGGGTCGGAGCGTTTCCTTTCGCACATTGGAACAGAGACTACAGTCTCTTTGGAATTTAAGTGATGGTTTCGTACTTATCGATCTAGAAGAAGACTATTACATAGTTTGTTTTTATACCAAATCATATTATCAATATGTCCTAGAAGCGGGGTTTTGGATCATCCAAGGCCACTATCTGACAGTAAGAAATGGAGACTGTTTTTTCACCCAGAGACGACTGTCATAAGCTCTACATTGGCTTGGGTAAGGATCTCAAAAATCCCGTTAGAATACTACAATGAGAAGATATTGATGAATAAGATAGGGAAGGCAGTAAAGGTTGATATCAATACGATGAGAGTTGCACGAGGCAAGTATGCACGCATTGGAGTGGAGGTGGATTTGACAAAGCCCTTGACCTCAATTGTGAACTTAGACGGCCATGATTATAAGGTGGAATATGAAGGCTTACACCTTATTTGTTTTAAATACGGAAAATACGACCATCGCGAGGGCAGGTCAGGCGAAACCACCAAGGATTAGACAATTACTGCAGTATCAGATAAGGTGAAAGAGGGAGAAGTGTTTGGGCCTTGGATGGTTGCGTCTCATACTAGAAGGGGAAGGAACCTAGGGAGAAGTGCAAGGAGATCTACAACTTCACCGCACAGCGGTCAACGTGCTGAAGAAGGGACCTACACTAGTGCCAATGGAAAAAAGTTGAGTAGCAATTACAGAATGAAGGATAACACAGACGGGCTGAGTGCCAACCTATCTAGGAAACCCACGGGCTCAAGATTTGACATTATTGCTCTAGAGGAGGAGGATAAGGAGGAAGGTGATGTTTTAATCGTGGAGGAGATGTGCAACCAACTCAATTGAGACCCCGAGATGGGCCACCTTGTCCAATTCACGTCTTTATCAAAGGATCAAGAAGCAGTAAACAAGAGGAAGGACAAAGGGGGGTTCAGATAAAGGCTCATGTGAAGATTAAGACACCCACAAAGAATGCAGCAGACACCCAACTAGATAACAGTGTAGTGGGAAGAAATGAGCAAAATGAAGTGGATGTAAGGCAAGGGAGATCCTCCCTCAGTGATCTCACTAATGTTGAGTCTAGATTCGCTCCTATACAACTACTGAGGAAACCACCGAAATTGCCCAAACATCCGAGTGCGGGCCTATACTTTCCAATGGACATAGTAGGAAATCTTATTAACAGAAGCCGCCTGATTGCCTCATCAATCATGAGCCCTCAAGGACAAAACCATACCAACAGAAACAGGAATTTTGCTGGAGGACATTCCTCATGATAGTCGCAGCACACCGTCAATACTAGAGACGCGGATGGAAGTCAATGAGGAACCTGTGTTCCTCTCCTGAAATATTGAATCAATGAAGCTGATTTCTTGGAATTGCAGGGGTGCTTCATCCCCGAAGTTCTACACTTGCTTGAAGGAGTTAATCCGTAAGTATCAACCCGCTATACTATTCTTGATGGAACCTCGTGTGCATAGCCGAAAGGGAAGAAGAATATTGAAAATCTTTAGTTTCACGCGCTTTATTACTGTGGAAGCCGTTGGGTTCGCAGGTGGCATGTGGTGTTTTTGGAACGCAGATGCAATCAAAATAGAGGTGATCAATTACTCAAATCAACTCATAAATCTTGCAGTGTTACGGAATGGTAGTATCGACTGGATTTGGACACTCATCTATGCTTCTCCAAATGACACAGCAAGGCACAAATTGTGGAGAAATCTGATACGCATGAGCACGCAAGTAAAATGCCATTCGAACATAATAGGAGACTTCAATGAAGTACTCACTCAGGAAGATAAACTTGGCAGCAGACGCGTATTGGCAAATAATGGATTGCGTAATGTGTTTGATTGCTGTAAGTGGATGTCGATGCCTTACTCGGGACCCAAGTACACTTGGACCAATGGGTCGATAGGCAGGGGCAGGATCTTCGAACAAATCGATTATAGCTTTTGCAATGCACAATGGAGTTGCAAATTTCCGCAGACTTTATTACAGCATCTACCTATCTCAAGTTCGGATCACTATCCTCTGCTCCTCCAACTACATCAACTGAGTGGGCAACAACAGAAGGGAGGACGATTTCTATTTCAAGCTTGTTGGCTACAACATAACAACTTCAAGGATTTCCTAAAACAAACGTGGCAAGACAATGTTGGACATAGCAGCAGCTGTTGTCCACATGTGCGCGAAGGCTTGCTTGGTGGAGTATTGAGATATTTGGGAACATAAGGAAGAAAAAGAGGAGATGTTATGCAAGACTAAAGGGTGCCCATAAAGCCATGTATGAGAGGCCTTCTAGTTATCTATGCATTGGAGGAAAAGCTGAGGACAGAGCTCCAAGATCTACTGACTCAAAAAGAACAATACTGGATGCAAAAATCTAAACTCAACTGGATTACCCAAGGCAAATGAAACACAAGGTTTTTTCACACAACGGTGATGCGATGACGGAAGAAGCATATTACTCGGTTACAAAGGGAAGATGGCCAATGGACTGAGGATTCGGCTGAACTACGGGACATGGTGTCCAATTATTTCAAAGAGCTCTATACTGAGAGGAATAACGAAACCCATGACCAACTCAATCTCAGCTTCCCAAACCTATCCCAGGCCAACAAACAATTGCTCAATAGGAAAGTCTCTGAGATAGAAATACACAAAGCGGTATGCCAAATGGGAGCCTATAAAAGCCCATGTTCGGATGGTTTTTTGCCAATATTTTTCCAACGAAACTGGGATATCGTGGGACAGTCAGTAGTGAAGTTTGTATCTGATGCATTTAGAGACAAGAAATTCCCTCGTGAGATGAATTCATCTTTGATTGTTCTGGTGCCCAAGGTGGACAACCCAGAGAAGGTTTCGCAATTTCGCCCAATTTCATTATCAAATGTGGTGGTCAAAATAATTGGGAAGATGATAGCAAATAGGCTGAAGCTTGTGATCGACAAACTAGTAAGCGCTAATCAATGCAGCTTTATTCCAGGGAGGCAAGCGAGTGACAACATAATAGTGGTACAAGAGATTCTCCACACAATGCGCAAGAAATCTGGTCGACAAGGATTGATGGCTATAACGCTAGATCTCGAAAAAGCTTACGACCATATCCATTGGGGTTTCCTTCGGAGAGTACTTATGGAGGTGGGGGTTCACAGAAAACTTGGTGGAGCTTATCATGTATCTTACTACATCGGTCCAATTCAGTGTGTTGTGGAATGGTACGAAGATGGAACCATTTAGACCACAGCGGGGGTTGAGACAAGGCGACCCTCTAGTGCCTTATTTGTTTGTGTATGGATCTCTTAAGCCAGCAAATCCATCAAACGGTCGCTACAAAAGTATGGAAACCAATTAAGACATCAAGACATGGCCCGGAAATTTCGTATCTAAAGTTCGCTGACGACATTCTATATTCGGGGATGCTACGGATGCCCAAGGAGGTGTAATGGAATCTATTACAGCTGACTTCTGCAAGATCTCTGGACAAAAAGTAAGTACTGCTAAGTCTAGTTTATATGTGTCTTCAAACACACCATCGGACAAATTGAACCGGTTAAGCCAAAATATTGGGATTCCTTCGACTAGCGACTTGGGAAGATACCTGGGTACGCCACTGCTACATGGACGTGTTACGGCTGCAACTTATAGCGGTCTTGTGGAGAAGGTCAAAGGGAAGCTAGCATCATGACATCCAAACCGTGACATCAAACCGTTTACTATCAAAGGCGGCGCCCAAGATATTACTTCAAACCGTGACATCCACAACACCATCCTACTCCATGCAAACATCTAAACTACCCACTTCTACGATTTCACATCTTGAAAAATTAAATAGATCCTTTTTTTGGGGCGAATTTGAAGGCGACCGAAAGCTGCATACCATAGCATGGTCTGTGATATGTCGACCCAAGCTACATGGGAGAACAGGTATAAGGAGATTAAGCCTAATGAAAAGGCTTTACTTGCGAAGCTATTATGGAGATTGATTTTAAATAAAGATGTATTGTGGGTTAAGGAGCTTAGAGCAAAATACAGAAACCCATTGCGGTTATCTCCACCCAGACTAAACACCACTCACACGTGAAAAAAGTATAATAGCTTCCATTCCAACAGTATTAGCGGGCATGATAGCTGGGTCATCGTAGGAAAGCGCGGAAGGGAGGATCTCGGACAGCATATCAAAGTGTGGAAATCCCAGTACAAGAGGCATCCGCATACAAACTCCAGCTTAACGGGGAAGATGACAGTGTAACGAAGACTTGGCAAAATATTTGGTCCCTGCAAGGCCCATAGAGAGGTAGCTTTCTACTTTGGCAATCTCGTCTGGATAGCCTTCCTACAAATGAAATACTCTATTGCAGAACTGTATTAGATTCTCCAATATGTACATGTTGTCATAAGCAATCTGAAACAAACTTGCATGCACTGCGGGCCTGCCCATATGCCAAACGGGTATGGCTTCAGCTCCTTACTTGACAGAATGAACGTAGGTTCTTTGATAACGAACGGGAGCTGGTTGTCTGGATTGATCGTAATTTAGAAGGGCACGACAGAGAGGAAACCTAGGAAGAACCATTGCCATATATATTCCGTGAAGCAGTCCTTTATCTATAGATGACCAAGAACAAGAGATTACATGAAGCAGATTATGTAACACCAAGTGTGTATTGTGTGGCTCAGACGATATATGAAAGAGTACGAAATCTTAGACTAGCATGTCATAGAGAATGTACTAGTAGCGATTGATTTTGTATAGTCGTGATGATAGGGCATACTTGGTGTATACTCGAATTCTGACAAGTGCATAAAAAAACATGATCCATTCTTCTGAAAAAAAAACCATCTCCACTTTTTGTTTTTCTTTTACATACGGAACTTCCTTAATCAGAATGACACTTTCAGGTAATATCTATATTATGCATAGATATAGTCGCAATAACTGCCTATTGCACAAAGTATAGAGTAATACTGTGTACATTAGATCACGAAGTGATCCGACTCCTCTTCAGACCCTACGTAAATACGGGAGCTTAGTACACCGGAAACGCCATTCCACATAATATCCATACTTTTAGGATGACAATAACGGAATTTATTATATTATGTACTATTTTATACATTTGTGCGTTAAATTTTGCTACGGTCGTAACAGAAATCGCCAATCAAAATAGTTTTAGATTCAAAAAATTTTTTTTATAAATATAAATACGTCGTTTAAAAATAGTAATAAGACTTGATACAATGGATTGATAAAGCAGGCATGAAATTGCTTATTTGTATAGCAGTTTCATTCTACTTGATCCTTACTTTTTGATAAATCAAAATTGATCAAACTTGATGAATTTTTATAGTTTTGACTTTTTACGACTTGATGATGAAATTGGTAGTTTCATCCATTACGCGAATAGGGATGACATTTCTCGCTTGAATGACATTTGTGATCTTTAAATGAAGCTAGTCGAGACGGAAAAAATATGAAATACATAAATTAGTCTATTTGCTTATATAGTTGATGTTGGTTTTTTCCGTTGCTACCGCGAGTATAGAAAGAGCATTCTCAGCGATAAATTGTGTTAAAAATAAGTTCCGAAATAGTACATGATGCCCAATTCTAAAAGGATTGTTTGATACTTATATAAGAAAAAAATATCTTTTTCTAAAGTGAAAATTGATGATAGTTTGGAATGCTTTCAAAAGATAAAGTGTAGACGATGACATTTTTATTTTTATTTGAATTGATAATAATTTCAATGTACTTTAAGCTTCTACGTATTTTTGATATTTAGCGATTTACAGTTACAATGTATTATTATAATAAATCTTTTTAAAAGTTTTTACTTTTGTCTTTATGAAATATGTATATTCTCTTTACTATTTCTAAATCCATCACTGTGCATGTTTAAGTCTCGCAGCTGTAGTATAGAGTTTGATGTCACACTTCTTATAGGCTCCAATCACTGTTTTTCTTATCTAGAGTCGTCGGATGATATGATGTGCATTTTAAAAAAGTTATACGGCTATGCGATAGAATCTTAGAGTTAAGAATATAACTTCTTCGTTTAAAATAAAAGATCATCCGTGTTAAGTAATTCACACATACACTTAATTATAGAGCATATAAACGATCAACGGTAATAAAAAATCTGAACATGGAAGGCCGGACGGAAGATGAGCATGGTAAACTGGTAACTATATCCCAAGGTGACAAAGGCCAAAGGGCATATGTACCTATTCCTAAAATCAATAATTGATTTTGTAAAGTTTAGTTGATATTCAGATTAAAAAGGTATATATACAAATTAAAACACATACAATATAAAGCAAACTGATATTTGAACCTCAAAACCAAATGTCTCAATCTAATCCAATTAAATACTGATTCATGCCTGATTTGTAGTATACTCTTTTGCTTTGAAGAATGGTAAATTTTTGATTGAATTCTCCACGCAGTTTTAGAGACAGTGAAGATCACGAAGTATTTGGCCTTTTGCTCCAAAAATAATTGATTTCGTGATGATCAAACCCCACTCCGACACCTGGACCCCACCATTTGTTGCTTTCTTTGCTTTTACATCAGAACCGTCCATTTCCTCCATTTTCTTAGAGTAATCACAGTCACTCATTTGACTATTTATACATGATCGATTAAACTACTCAAGCATATGGAGATTACCCACTACAGTAAACTACTTTGATGAGGGAGTGGTTCTCCCCAACTGTATCAGAGGCCCTTTAGCCAGGTGAGATGTAAATCGAGGGATGTGCTCCACCGGTAGCCCTGCAAAGGGAGAGGACACACGAGACTCAGCCAGCCCAGAGACAACCCTTGTAATATTTCAACAAGGATTGTCTCCACACGGACTCGAACTCAGGACGTTGGGGTTCTAGCCCCAATCACCTTTGCCACTTACCACTGGACTATGCCCCTGGGGCGACAGTAAAGTACTTTTCATACATTTGTTAAGTTTTCTATCTGTTTACGGTAAGGAAGATTTTCTTAATTATGATTTTGTGAGATAATTGTCGTATTTTGTTTTCATTCTCAAAAGTGATGGTCCGTCTCTATTGATTTAGTTTTCCTTAGCTGAAAGGAACTAGTAAAATTTTAATAGTCATTCGTTCTTATATTAAATTTTATCAAATAAATCAAAATAGTCTAGAGGCAGTCTATAAAGTACAGTTTTTTGTCTCCTAAATTAAAGGTGGTTTTAGCATTTTAGTGTTTAGTATGTTTGATAGTTAGTTATGATTGTTGTGTAACATTTTGGAACTTAGTCTAAAAATGCTATAAATATGACAATGCTATCAATCTTTAAAAGATCGTATTTGCAGAATATATTAAATCATTTACATAATATGTCATCTTTCTGTAACATTATGACATAATGGTATTTAATTTTCTTGTCAAACTTGTATGTACAACTTTACCTAAATTGACAAATTACTATTCTCAAATATCTTCCATTTGAATCAACGTCATCCCTCTTCTCCAATTTGAAGACGGGCCTTAGTGTAAGTGGTAAAGTAGGTGTTTTATGAACTTAAGGTCACAAATTCCAGCTACGAAAATAGCTTTCGTATAAAAGTCTTTTCCAAATCTTACATAAACGTAAAAGGTTAATGTACGGAAACGATATCTTCTCCAGTTTCATCCATGGGGCACTGATTTGCTATGTTAAAAAAATGAAAACATCACTAATTATGCTGCTAAGCAGTTGGAAGTGGCATTGCCGAAAAATAGGTCCAATCTACTAGAGAGAAAAGACAAGCACCGCTCCACATAAATTTTTATTGGGTTTCTCCCACTGCAACAAAATGATCAGTAACCAAGGACAAAGAGAGAGGAAAACACAAAAGGAAAAAGATATCCTCTTTTCTCCTCTACTTTATAGTTTAGGCTAGTTGAGCTTGGTTTAGCAGATGAATTAGACCATTTTGATATTTTGTGTTCATGCTTCTACTACTATGCATTTGAAGTGTTTGTGAGAAGGGTTCTTTAGAAAGTTGATTTCTTGAAGCTGTTTCTTGTAGAAAGTATTAAAGGTTTTGGTTTACAAAGAATGGCTGCCGCTCAGTTTGGCGGTGGCTTCCGGCGGAGGGGTGGTAGAGCAATGTGTATGGGGATGTATGTGAAGTTTGCTTTGTGGTTGGTATACTTTTGGGGTGGTGATAGTGGGTGGATCCAGTTTTCTTGTGCTGCTGGTTTTTCTGCTTCAAGACAAAAACTTGAAGTCCAGAAGCACTTGAGCAGGCTCAATAAACCTCCTGTCAAAACCATTCAGGTCCCTTCCTTTTCTTTTTCCCTTCTCATTCTGCATTCCTTCACATATGTGTTTGAATGGACTAGAGAGTGTCTGTGTGTGTGTGTGTGTGTCTGTAATTTCGTACTTCTGTTTTGGTTTTGAGTATTTTTGTTTCTCTTCACTGTTTGTGTTTTCATTTTTCTGTAAAATGAAGAGCCAGACTTCTCAATTAATGAAGAAGTCAGCTTCCTTAAGTTACATTAAACTGTTTATGGTCATATGGGCGTTGTTTTGCCAGTGGATGTTGCAATCAATGTGTAAAAAGTTTAAGTGTCCATGTTGGCCTTTCTTGAAGCGTATATCTTGTTCTAGCAATGATTTGCAAGTGAAAGTTGCAACCAATTTGTGGCAATTATTCATCTTGGCCTTTCCTCAAGCTTGCTCTTGTTCTAGTAATGGCTAATCTCTCTCTCTCTCTCTCTCTCTCTCTCACACACACACACACACACACCTTTTCTTCTTCCTTCCTTTTCTGTTCCTCTGCTTTCTTATTTTGTGCTAAAACGTGGGAATTTCTCGTTTCAACTTTTTCTTGCTCGTTGTAGATATTACTTTATTTTTTAGAGGAAGAGTTTTGGCAGAGAAAACCACTAAAGATTGACCTTTAATGTGCTGTTTAACAGAGCCCTGATGGGGATACCATCGACTGTGTGCATATTTCTCATCAGCCAGCCCTTGATCACCCTTTCCTCAAGGACCACAAAATTCAGGTGCATATCTTTTGCACATATATCTATTTACAGCAGTATATGCAGAATTTCCATGTAATTATTTCAATTTACTGGACTATTATCAGATGAGGCCTAGCTACCACCCAGAAGGGCTATATGATGACAGTAAGATGACTACAGGATCCAAGGAGAGTGCAAAAACCATTACCCAGCTGTGGCAAATGAATGGTAGGTGTCCTGAGGACACCATACCCATCAGGAGAACAAAGAAAGATGATGTAATGAGAGCAAGCTCAGTGAAAATGTATGGGAAGAAGAAGGAAACAAGCACCCCCAAGCCCAGGTCCGCAGATCCTGACCTTGTCAATCAAAGTGGTCATCAGGTTAATCTTATAGTCAATTAGTATTTCTTGATTATTTTACCCTTCAAAGATCTGTGCTTTTTTTTGGTGTAAAATCAATTAGTTTAATGGGGTTTTTCATGAAAAACACTCCGTTATCAAGCTGCTGATTTTGGATTTTGTTTTGTGCTCCTTTTCTTTGTGTGAATCAGCATGCCATAGCATATGTTGAAGGGGACAAGTACTATGGAGCAAAAGCGACGATTAACGTTTGGGAACCCAAAATCCAGCAGTCTAATGAGTTCAGTTTGTCACAGATTTGGATATTAGGGGGTTCCTTTGGTGAGGATCTTAACAGCATTGAGGCTGGTTGGCAGGTAATTGAGCGTTTATTTCTGTGGTAAAAAATTCTGCAACAAAGATACAAGGTGATTTACCTATTTGTGCAATTATTGAGTATTTTTATGATGCATGTGCTAAAAATAGGTGAGCCCAGACCTCTATGGGGACAACAACACAAGGCTTTTCACTTACTGGACTGTAAGAGCTCAAGATTGTTAAATTTTCAAAAGTTTAAAATCATCAATCATTCTGCTCTTTTCGGGGCTTTTTAATCTTTTTGCTCGCGTTTGCCATGGAATGATGGTTTATTTGTTTCTCCACCTTTGAAATATATACAGAGTGATGCATATCAGGCCACTGGTTGCTACAACTTGCTATGCTCCGGCTTCATTCAAATTAACAGTGAAATCGCAATGGGTGCAAGCATTTCTCCTGTTTCTGCCTATCAAAATCCCCAATACGACATCAGCATTCTTATCTGGAAGGTGAAGACCAAATTTTACACCCACAGACCACCGTGATTTTTGTGTTTTATAGTTGTTGAGCACTTAGTATGAATTTAATATGAGAAAATTTTGAAAGTTTCAGTCAAGGCAGATTTAAGCACCATTATGCACTTAAAGCCACTTTATAGACCAGATTAATTTAATTATTTTTAAGGAAAGTAAGTGTGTTATGATGCAGAGAATCTTGATTCTTGCCTCTGACTAGGAAAGATGACCCCCTCGTCATGTGGACTTGTTTAGGAAACATCACCCCATCTGTCCTTTATTATTATTGCCACCCATAACTTGTCATAAGCACTAATAAGCACAATCCAGTTAAATTATTCCTAAGGTAATCTGATATTCCTTTACTGTCAAATATGATAATATATAATAGTTTACATGTGGGCCAGAGCCGTTTGTTGAATTGATTTGCTCCATGTGTTATGTGGTTCTTTATTGTAGGATACAAAAGAAGGGAATTGGTGGATGCAATTTGGGGATGGGTATGTGTTGGGATACTGGCCATCGTTCCTGTTCTCATACTTGACGGACAGTGCGTCGATGATCGAGTGGGGTGGGGAGGTGGTGAATTCAGAACCTAACGGTGAGCACACATCAACACAAATGGGGAGTGGACGTTTCCCTGAGGAGGGATTTGGGAAGTCAAGCTATTTCAGGAATGTCCAAGTGGTTGATAGCTCAAACAATCTCAAGCCTCCTAAAGATCTTGGGACCTTTACTGAGCAATCCAATTGCTATGATGTGCAAACAGGGAGTAATGAGGATTGGGGTCATTACTTTTACTATGGAGGCCCTGGTAGAAATGAAAATTGCAACTGAGCTTGAAAACTCAATACACTTAATTCTCTCTCATACTAAGAGATCTATCCCTCGTCTCTCACCTTTTCTTGTATTGTATACTTTCTTCTTTCCCTTTCTTGTTTAGGTATGAGGTAGGTAGTTGTAGTTTGTATTGTGTTGCAGTGTGTGTGGCCTTGTATTTTACTAATTGGGCTTCAAAATTTCCTCCATGGGTGTAAGCAAATGGAGATGTGGATTGCTTTCTCCATGCTCCAAAAGCAACTGGTTTTGTTGGGCTTTCTCTTTCCCCCCTTCTCCCTACCCTACTCTTTCCCTTTTTTTGTGTTGGTGGAGAGCAAAGAAAGGGCCTGTTAAAAGTGAAAGTGGCCGACTAGAATGACTGAACAGACTGCCTTAAGACCCTTATAGTATTCAAGTTTCGACTATGAAAGAAGGTGTATGCTGCCCTCACGGACATAGCTCACCGAAGAAGAGTTTTTGGATCTAAAGGAATCATTCTTGCAAAAACTAGTAAATTCATCTATCAAACACAATTGTTTCTCCCTTTGAGTTGGAATAACGAATGCTACAAAGATCGTTACATATAATAATCAAAGAAGAAAATCCACATAAAAGATGCCTTACTCTTTGGTAGTAGATGCAATCATGCAAATGGTCCTGGAGAGCGTATATACTCAGATAATAGATTGTCATCATTCGAATCCGGATAACAACAGTGCGGGTGATTTGTGTTATGTGATTTGCTCAGTACCTTGTGAAAATCTGAATTCATATTTTTCTATTTAAAAAACGGCTAAGTGATCTTATTTTGTTTCGTTCACACGATCCATAAAGCTGAAGCTGGAACAATGGGACCGAAGCCAGCGATTTGTCATTTTTCCCTCCAATCATGCAAATGGTCACGGACGCACGGTAAAGAAAATGTGACGGAAATTTGTCAGAGCTGGGCCAACCCCATTTCACATACTACAATTCTCACGAGATCTTGTGAAAGATCAATATCACACTTTTTTCTTCTTCCTTTAATACCAAAATTATATTTAACCGATAATTATTTTCGTGTATACAAATAGACCATACCCTTCTTTATCTAGGCAAAACTTCATTTTTCTGTGTGTACTAATTGAAAACACATCAACAAAAAAAAAAAAATTCCTTTTGATTTTCATCATCCACGTTATATTGAAAAGAAGAAAAGGAACCCTAGCAGTGGGACACATTAACGGGAACGTACCTCATAAAAGGTTATCTTTAAACGTAAAAAGGTTGTAGTCAAAGATGTATTTTTAAACATAAAACTGTTATAGTTAAACGATCTAAATATCAAAAGAAATAAAGAAAGTTTTCCTTTTGTTTTTCTATTTATTATTACAATTAATCACCTGTAAGGCAAATACCTTTCTTGAGACATTTGTAGCCTGGCAATAAAAGTTCTGCCATGTGATCAACAACTTTATAGGTGTTTATAACCTCAATATTGGACCTCCAAACTTGACCAACATTTTGCGATGAAGTTAAACATGTCTAAGACTTTAACAAGATAGAGTAGGGGATCATAGAGCTATCATATACATAGTCCAATTCTTTGTCTATTTTATCATGCATTATGTAAGAACTACCTCATCTTGAAGGTCTGTATATATGGCAGGGTGGAACTTTATTCACTCGCTTATTCTTTATCAATGATAAGTTATTTCTGAAAAACCTTTAAATCTATCACTTGATTGTTATTTCTCTGACCCCACATATTCTCTTTCAAATCCTCTCTTAGATTTTGTTGTCAAAAGAAAA
>AP025075.1:17885688-17959618 GCA_036186865.1 Eustoma russellianum | reverse complement strand
GCCTTTCCCATGTCTTTCATATCAAACAAAGAAGACAACAACGACTTTGTATCATTAACAACACTTATGTTGGTTCCAAATATTAATATATCATCAACATAAAGGCAAATAATGACACCATCACTATCATTAAATTTACTATACACACAACGGTCACTTTCATTTACTGTATAACCATTAGACACTAATGCGTTATCAAACTTCTCGTGCCATTGTTTAGGCGTTTTTGCTTAAGACCATACAAGGACTTCTTAAGCCTACACACTTTGTGCTCTTGACCTTTAACTATCATACCCTCCGGTTGCTTCATATAAATCTTCTCTTCTAAGTCTCCATTTAAAAACGCTGTTTCACATCCATTTGGTGAATAACAAGCTTGTGAATGGAGGCAAGTGCTACTAGGACTCTAATAGTAGTGATCCTAGCAACCGGTGATTTAAGTGTCAAAGAAGTCTATACCTTCTTGTTGGGTGAATCCTTTTGCGACAAGCCTAGCCTTAAACTTATCAATTGTTCCATCCACCTTTAGTTTCTTCCTAAAGACACACTTACAACTGATAGGTTTACACCCTCTAGGTAAGTCTACCAATTCCCAGGTATTATTATTTAGTATAGAATCAAGCTCACTATCTATGGCTTCCTTCCAAAACTTAGAATCTACTGATCTAATCGAATCTCCATATGTTTTGGGATCATCCTCTAATATAAAAGCTGTTACGAAGTCACTTCCAAATGACTTTTCTGTTCTTTGCCTCTCACTTCTTCTGGGAACATCAACTTCTTGTTCAACGAAGGTTTTACTCGACTCATCAATCTCAAGTTTGGAGATACCAACGGACTGTCTATTCATAGGGAATATATGCTCAAAGAATTCAGCATCTTTTGATTCCAATATAGAACTATTATCTATAGTCATGAATCTATATGCTGCACTATTTTGAGCATAACCAATGAATACGCAATCTCTAGTCTTGGACCTGATTTTACTCTTCTTAAAATCAGGAATGCCAACTTTGGCTAGACACCCCCACATTTTCAAGTAATTTAAGTTTGGAGCATAGCATTTCCACAACTTATAAGGAGTCTTATCAAACTTCTTATGAGGTAACCTATTCAAAATGTGACAAGCAGTCAAGATTGTCTCCCCCCACAAATTGTTCGGTAATCCTGAACTAACCAACATGACATTCATCACATTTTTCAATGTTCTATTCTTTCTTTCGGCTACTCCGTTAGACTGAGGCGATTAAAGAGGTGTAACTTCATGAATAATGCCATTCTCTTCACAAAACTTTTGCAAAGAATCTGTACAGTATTCATCACCCCTATCAGTCCTAAGCCTTTTGATCTTTAAGTCTAGTTGATTTTCAACCTCACTTTTATAATTTATGAACTTAGACTCAGCCTCACCCTTGTCACTTAATAAATATACCTTCGTATATCTAAAGTAGTCATCGATAAAGGTAACATAATACCTTTTACCACCTTTACTCATGTGATTCTTAAAATCACCTAAGTCACTATGAATCAAACCAAGTTTCTGTGGAACTCTATCAACTTTCTTAAATGGTTTCTTATGCTGTTTTGTTTCAAAACAATGCTCACACTTGTTAAAGTTATCATCATCACAAGAAATCATATGCAAGTTCTTGAGTTTCTTTATTACTCCTATGTTTGCATGTCCTAGTCTAGCATGCCACATATCAAGAGATTCAACCAAGTAAACATAATTAGATGCATCTTTATTATTACAACAAATAGCATCAAGTACAAGAAGACCTCCATTACAAAAACCTTTACCAACAAATTCACCATTTCTAGGCAAGACTAGTTTATCAGACTCTAAAACAAGTTTAATGTTGTCCTTGTTCAGCAATACTCCGGAGATTAAGTTCCTACGCATGGCAAGAACATGCAACACATTGCTAAGCTCCAGTCTCTTTCCAGAGGTTAACTTGAGAAGCACCTTACCCTTTCCAAGGACTTGGGTACTATGTGCATCTCCCAAGAAAACTTGTTCATCAATGCCTATTTCCTTGTATTCAGAAAATATGTCTTTATTGGTAGCAATATGTCTGGTAGCACCCATGTCTACCACCCATTCTGTAGTGCCACCAACAAAGTTTACCTCCGTTAAGACGACCGCTGCAATGACGTCGTCTGCTGCTTCTTTGGCCTCTACAATGTTTGCCTGGTTGCTTGGTTGGCCTTTTCGTTTCATGTAGTTGATTGCTAGGTCTCCCGGCTTTCCGCACACCCAGCAAACTCCCTTCATCTTGTTCTGGGCCAGTATAACAACTTTCTTATCTTTGTTCCCACCGCTGAATCCGCCGTTGTTGTTGTGGAACTTGGGTTTCTTTGCAGCATGCTCCACAACGTTGGCCTTGACGCCCTCCTCCTGGTGAGACTCGTCTTCCATCCGGTTGTTCTCTTCGATGCGTATATGTTTGATTACGACATCTATAGATAACTTAGCGTCGTCGTGCTTTCCTCTCTTCTTGTATTTACTCCAAGAAGGAGGAAGTTTCTCCAACAACACCGCTGCGTGGAACGTTTCATCGATCTTGATTCCCTCTTGTTCAAGATTATCCACCAGTTGTTGGAATTGATGGATTTGATCATTTATTGGAATATGATCAACCATCTGGAATCTGAGGAATTCACTTACCACGTACTTACGTTTGTCCACATCTTCAGCACCATACTTGTTCTCCAATGCTGACCAAATCTCTTTTGCAGACGTGAATTTGACATAAATGTCAAATAGAGAGTTGACCAGAAAATGTAGTATATGGCCTCTACAAGCAGTGTTGTCTGCATCGTACTTACGTGCTTTAGTTTCATCATCTGGTTTATCCATCTTGAGTACATATGGAACTGACAACATTTCGAGAAAGAACAACACCTTGGCCGCCCACCTCTTATAGAACTTGCCATCAAATGACTCCATCTTTGATTTATCCGGTAAAGCTTGCTTGGATGCCATCGTAAGTTGCTTTAGGATTGTTACAAAATTGATGGAAAACAAGCAAGAAGATAATCAAACAAAAGCCGAGACGAATTTCGTGATAACTCTGTCCTTAAAGCAATTTAGCCTCTACCAAAGAGCAAGGTAGACAATGAGACTAATGCTTCCCAAGATATAACAGTTTTCTCCTTTTCCTTTGCTCTAGAAGAAGGATATTGAACTTGATGTTGAAGAGATTGATTAGGATATTTGTAGAGGAAGAAGAAGAATGCTGAGAACTTCTTAGTTTTTGCAAGATTGTTGTTGTATATGTTGAATATACCAAGGTCTACTATATATAGACCTTGGGGTGTGCTAAAGACCCTTTTTAAAACTTGTCTCAGCCTCTTTTTAATCCTCAATGGCAGTTGTTTACCGTTCATAGGCGAAGGGAGATGAACCTTGGGCCAAAAGCTGCAATTCAAAGTGAAAAGTTCTGTCCGTTGGCACATCGATCGATCACATCGATTGATCGATGTCACTTCTGTTGAGAAATATGTTTGGATAATTTTCAAAGTCATGATTTTAAATGGTGAATGCTAAAAATGTCACACATGGTGTTATATGTGATTAAAAGTTGAAAAGTTGACATCGATCTCTCAGGCTGTTGCACATCGATCGATCTATGTACATAGATCGATAGATCTCTCACATCGATCTATGTACATAGATCTCTCACATCGATCGATCTATGTAAGGCAGAAAAGTTTAAGACCTTTTTGTGAGACATCGATCTCTAAACCTGAGACACATCGATCGATTGATGTACATCGAACCCTCACTTCGATCGATCGATGTAGGTCAGATTCAAACTCTGAAACTTTCTGTGAGACATCGATATCTGAAGCTGAGACACTTCGATCGATCGATGTCTAGGGTTTTTAGAAATATTTTTTTTAAAATATGATAAAATGATTGTTTTCATTTCTATATGAATTATACATGTTCATTATGTGATTATTATGTGTTTTTGATGATTATTATTGTCTTATGACTAACGTGCCTTGAAAGTTTCTACAACTTACCAAAAAGGGCAAAATTGGTATTTTGAGTTTTGTAGGAACATCACATGATGAAAATATTTCAAGGATGTATTCTCATCCTATTTATCATGACAAAGGTGATATCACGAGTATTTATGACCATCCGGGTCATTTCTGGAGTTTTCTCACACCAGGGGTATTTTGGTCATTTTACCCCCAAGGGTATTTTTGGTATTTTCACTCAAGGAATCTCTTGAGGATATTATTATCTTCATTCTGGAGCTGTGTTATTATTATTTTGAAGATAATATGTTGATCTTATATCTTATTCTCTCAA
The DNA here is from genome assembly GCA_036186865.1 of Eustoma russellianum. Lineage (NCBI taxonomy): Eukaryota > Viridiplantae > Streptophyta > Magnoliopsida > Gentianales > Gentianaceae > Eustoma > Eustoma russellianum. The sequence continues at coordinate 17,955,291 of AP025075.1, read as the reverse complement.
CCGATGATATTATTGACTATAGCTGGATATGTGACGATTTGAGATGTCACATTCTACTTTTTCTTGAAGACCATCTTATATGTGTTATAAGATGATATTTATCATCATTATTTAGAGATATTAAAGGTGTCAAAGGTGTGGAAATGATCTCAACATATAAGAAGCAATATTGGAGAATTTCGGTGTTATACGTTGACATAATCTTGTCAATTGTTATCTATTTATTTCTTCTTCAAAAATTTGAGTTGCTAAACATATTGGTCTAAAAACGTGTATTATCAGGTGGATATGATGTTATACACATTTTATGATTTGGAGACAAGTGGACCAACCAAAAAGGAGCTAGTTGGCAAAATTGCCAACTTGGAAATTTCAAAAATATACCCAACGGCTATAGACTTTTCTTGGGTATTTTCAGTAGATTTTTGGAAGTAAAATAGAGCTCTCACATGTCCTATTATTGTGCTTGAAGTTAGGGATAATTTGGTGGTATTATCCTTTCTTATTTTATTAAGAAAAATCAAAATATATTTGTTGGAAAATGGATGATAACCAACGACTATATGCTGAAATTTGGAGCTGAATTTTGTTTGAAAATGTTCAAAATTCACATGTCCTATGTTTATGCCAAGAAGTTGAGGGATTATCTTCTCCATATTATCTATTCTTGCTAAGGATAATTCAAGACAATTCCAAGTCACTTTTTAGTTGAAATTTTCGGCCAAGATGACATCCAAGGTGGACCAATCATGTTGTCTTATTTTGCCAAGTGTACAAGGCCAACCAATGATGAGAAGACATTTGGAATTGATGATGAAGATGGTGACACATGTGAATTCTTATCTTTAAGGCTCAAATCACACTATAAATAGAGGCAATGTTGAAGAAGATGAAACACACTTGAAGCTCACAAGCATTTGTTGAATTGTCTAGCTTTCATCTTCATCTTCTTGTTGTTATTGTTTCATTCATTGTAACAAAGGTGTTCTTGTTGTATTGTGGTGAGCTACAAGCCTCTTGAGCTTCATTTGTAAGATTGATTAGCCATCTTTATAAGGCTACATCAATAGGTGGTAGAGGTGTTGCAACTAAGTGTTGCTTAGAAGGTGATTATCCAAGTCTTGAGTAGGGTTGGTGTATGACCCAAGGATCAAGCTTGGCTCTTGTTGTAAGGTGTTCATTTCATAGTAAAATCCAAGGAAATGTGGTCCTTGGGACTGGATTAGATCACATTGACCGAACCAGGATAAATCCTCGGTGTTCTTCTCTTGTTTCTTTATTTCTGTTTTCTGCCCATTTTTGACTACAGTTTTCACACAATTTTTCAAAATTTGAAAAAATAGCTAAACATTTTCAAAATTCGTAGTTTTTGGTGGAGTTATACTTCAGACTGTTAGCTTTCATTGGAAACAAGAATCACTTGATTTGAGCAAGAGAAAGTTAGTCTTTCAGTCTTTGCAAGATAACTGCTCCAATCTGGATGCAATCTGACCAGTTTTGAGAAAACTTAAATTCTGTATTTTTCAAGAATTGTTTAAGATCAGGGCCTTTTGGAAACTTCATCTACACATCCTAAGGAGTGTTTTTATATAAAGATCAACCTTTTTGGTTGAGTATTCAAAGAGAAACACGTTTTGCAAATTCAGCAACATTCTGTCCAATTCTGTCTAGATTGACCATCTGAACCTTTTTATTTGTTTGAAGAGTCAGACAATCTTATTTTTGTCTGATTTTTGGACAAAATCTTGTTAACTCATTGAATTTGAATTTTGAAAAGTTTCATAATTTTTGGAGTTGTGTAAAATTATTTGTGAAGTTTTTAAAAAACAGGTTCTGAATCTGAGGTGGTTTCAGATTCTGTTTTCAGAGGGGATTTTAACAAAGGGTTGTAGTGTAATTTCTGCTAACCACTATTCACCCCCCCTCTAGTGGTGTTTATTGCAGGTGTACGGTCCAACATTTGGTATCAGAGCCAGACCAACACCACTCAAAAGAAGCAAGATTCAACACCGTGCGAACAATACAAGGCCAAGAAACAACAATTCATTATATACTGCTTGTCTCAAATCCAAGGTATATTCAATGGCTATTGTTTCTCACAAAGGTGAGTTGGAATGTATGTCTACACAACGTTCTCCTCTTTTTGATGGCAATAATTTTGTTCATTGGAAACTAAGAATGAGGCTATTATTAATGGCTATAGACATCGATTTATGGTCTATAGTTAAAGATGGGCCGTACATTCCAATGAAAGTTGTACAAGTTAGTGGAGTGACTCAAGAGGTTGAAAAGTATAAAAGTGAATGGTCATCGGAAGATAAAAAGAAAATATCCATGAATGCTAAAGCTATGCAATTACTTTTAAATGGACTTAAAAATTCTAAAGCAGAATATGTGTCAAATTGCACAAGCACACACGCCATGTGGAAATCACTTGTATTAAAGCATGAAGGTAGTAGTGGTGTTAAAGAGTCAAAAATAAACATGCTTATGACTGAATTAGAGACTTTCAAAATGTTGCCAAATGAATCCATAACATCTATGGATTTGAGGATTACTAATATTTTCAATGCCCTTGAATCTTTAGGGAAGTCATTTTCGAACAGTGAAAAGGTTCAAAAGGTGCTACGAAGTCTTCCTGCTGAATGGGATCCAAAGGTGATTGCAATTGAGGAGACAAAGTCAATCACTAAGATGGATGAATTGATTGGGTCTCTTAAAGTTTACAAGGTTAAATTAAACCAACGAAAATCTGAATCGTCTAAGTCATCCGGAAAGTCAATAGCTTTCAAAATAACCAAAACACATGCTAGTAACGATGATAGTAATAGTGATACTGAATTAGACGATGACTTGATATTGATAGCTAGAAAACTTAGAAAGTTTTTCAAACGTCCAAATAGGAATAGACAACGTAATTCTTCTTCTTCTTCTTTTTCTCAATCTAAGAAAAACAACACAAACAAATGGTATAATAAAGAATTAAAGTGTTATGAATGCAGTCAAAAAGGACATATTTCATACGATTGTCCAATAAAGAAAAATAATAATAACAACAACAATAATAAACAAGCCAAGGACAAGGACGCACAAATGACAAAGTCAAAGGAGTCTAAGGCAAGGAAAGGGAAACGAGCAATGAAGGTTAGCACATGGAGCGACTCATCCGACTCAGAATCCGAAACTGAGGAAGCTTTTAAGTCTGCTTCGTATCCAACGAGGATAAACGCAAGGAATGCAAGAAGGAGGCAAAGTAAAAGAATCTAAAAACCAAATGGTTTTTAGATAGTGGGTGTTCGAAGCATATGACGGGGAACCCCAAACTATTCATCGAATTAGAACATATCAAAAATGGAGGAAAAGTGACATTTGGTGACAACAACAAAGGACAAGTTGTTGGAAAAGGAACCATTGGGGACCCTAACACATTTCAAATACGAAATGTGTTATTAGTAAGCAATCTATCTTATAATTTACTTAGTATTTCTCAACTTATAGATTGTGGTTATAATGTCGCCTTTCTTCCCAATTCTTGTGATATAATAAATGAAAAGGAGAAACGGTTTTAAAAGGAAATAGAGATGGAAATATTTATACTCTTACCTTAGATAACATGTTAGATGCTAAAGTTAAGTGTCTAATATCACATGACTTAGATGTAAATTTATGGCATAGAAGATTAGGCCATATAGAAATTTCAACTATTAAGAAATTGTCTAAGAAGAATTTAATTAGAGGAATGCCTAAGTTAGACTTAGATAATTTTCAAATGTGTGAAACATGTATTAAGGGAAAACACATTAAAGAAACCTTAAAACCAAAACATGAAGTGAGTACTAGTCATGTACTAGAATTGCTTCACTTAGACTTATTTGGTCCAAGTAGGACAAGAAGTCTAGGTGGACACTACTATGTGTGTGTCATAGTAGATGATTACTCACGCTACACATGGACATTGTTCTTAACACACAAAGACGATGCTCTATTAGCAATCGAAACCCTTATTAAGCAACTTGAAAATATTTATGAAGAAAATGTTAAAAGAATTTGAAGTGATAGAGGTGGAGAATTTAAAAATAAAGATGTGATCAAATTTTGTGAACTATATGGAATCAAACATGAATTCTGACCACCTAGAACACCACAACTCTGTTAGGAAATCGAACGAGATCACTGCAAAAACGCGCAGCGGAAAACAAAAATTGATCTCTGATATTGAAAATGAATAACCTTCATCATCCAAAACAGACACTGAAATAAGATTCCTACTCATAGTAGGAACATAAAAGCAATTGTTTAAAACTAACAAAAGCCCATTGGGCAAGACAAGCTCATAGGTCCCTACAGCTATAGCAGCAACTCTTGCTCTATTGCCAACACGTAGGTCCACCTCGCCCTTCTTCAGCATCCTACTCCTTTTGAGCCCCTGCATATTTGTACAAATATAGGATCCACATCCACTATCTAATACCCAGGAAGAAGAAGTAGATAAATTAATTTCTATAACAAAAATACCTGAAGATGTAGTCGTACTACCCTTCAGCTTCTTCAACTCCTCCAAATAAACATCACAATTTCTTTTCCTATGGCCAGGCTTGTTGCAATGGAAACAAGTTCCTTCCTTAGGAACCTTTGCCTTGGGACCAGGTTTCGGTTTAGCTTGACCCTTTGCCCCTTTTGCACCCTTTGCAATTTTAGCCTTACCCTTGCCTTTAGCTTTCATTTTCATTAGCTTAGTATTGACACTCAATACATGGGTAGGCTTCTTGATATTCCCCTCAGCAGTTTTGAGCATACCATGTAGCTCAGGAATGGACTTTTCCATATTATTCATATTGTAGTTTATGACGAACTGAGAAAAACTGCTAGGCAAAGAGTGTAGGATCAAATCCGTAGCGAGTTCCAAACTCAGGGGATATCCGAGTCTTGCAAGGTGATCTATATAGCCTTTCATCTTTAAAACATGAGCGCTAACAGATTCACCTTCAGACATCTTACAGTCAAAAAGTGCAACGGCGGTGTCGAACCTATCCTGCCTAGCCTGTTGTTGGAAAGCTTGTTTGAGATGCACACTCATCTCATAAGCTTTTAAGTGTTCCAGGTCTTTCTGAAGTCCTGAACACATAGTTACCAACATAAGACATCCTATGTCGTTTGAATCTTCCACATGCTTCTTATACTTGTTCTTAACAGCAGCAGAAGCATCAGCAGGAGGGGGTTCAGGGACAGAGTCATCGAGCACGTAAGACTTCTTTTCTTGTTTGAGAACAATTCTCAAGTTTCGAAACCAGTCAACAAAATTAGTCCCACATTCTTTTAGTTTTTCCTTCTCAAGGATAGATCGCAGCGATAAGGTGGAATTGTTATTAGCAGCCATTTATGATCTACAAAACATGCAAAGTAACACTTTATTAATAATGAGGTTAAAATTTATAAAACTCTCACTAAAACATAACCCTCAAAAGAAATATTTTAGTGAGCTAAGATCCATATTTGACTTAATTCTAAACTCAGCTTTGGCATGACGCTTAAAATTAAGTTATTTAGGTAGGTAACATCTTTACCAATTACATCTCATGTAACTCTTAGAATTTATGGAATAATGATATCATATATCATTGTATGTTAGATTCCATCTAATGCCTTGGGCCCAAAACCGTTTTGATAGCCCAATTAAGTCTAACCAATTTTAAACATATGAGTAGCACTATTACTCATCCTACGTAGCTAGGAATGTTTAAAGCACATTGCTTTGGCAATACCTACTTTAATACAATCCCAGTTTTAATAGGTGTTTAAGACATGTATGGCATCAAGACTTAAATTATTACTGAGGGTTCAACTTAGTTTATGTCTTGCATTGCATATCATTATATCGTAGCATCCTATATGCATATATAATATATCATCCACGCATCTCATACAAAATGATAAATATGTAAACGTGACATAGCATGGCCAAACTAAATATGATCTTCATGAGACCAGATGAAGATCATAAAGGAAACCCTATGTGAAAGACTTCCTATTACAACATTTGCAATGATACATATCTTCTTGTCTTGAGCCTGTGTCTCCATCTCCATGGAATCCACTCGTCCTTGGTGTGTGTCGCCATCACCATTTTGTAGCTTGATTCTTCATTTATTACAATAACAAAGAAAAACCTAACTACTTGTATAATAAAATACAACAAAAACTACAGCGGCACGCAGACCATAATAACCCAAAACAAAAATATGACTAAGTCAATCACACAGGTCCTGAGGCCATGCTATGCACCATGCAAAGACATCAACAATTATAATATATCAATCGCATTGATAATTTTCTTTTCGAAACCCTAACTAAGACGCGTCAATCATATTAACGATCTTACTGTTTTGATTACGTGTAAACCCTTATAGAAGCACCGATCGAACCGAGAGTTATCATTCAAAACCCAAAACAGAATCATCAATCGAATTGATATTCTGCTGTTCGAAATCCGAGAATCAATCTGCCATTCGAAATCCGAAAACAGAATCATCAATCGAAGCCATAATCTGTCTGTTTTGAATATGCATAACTCTTACAGAATCATTATCGGTTGTTCATATCGATATAAACATAATCGTTTTTGATCATCACATGAAAAACGAAAACTTTATATCATATATAACAATCTCGAATCATAACGTCTCATGAAAACGAATTGAAAACATCAATTCGCTCTCACCAGATGAGATTCAAATAGGGTTTTACACATAGCGTATGTTTATATCTAATATAAACAGAATCGGTTTTGATCATCACATGACAAACGAAAACCGCCGTATACAAATCATCTCATGAAAACGATTTGAAAAACACCATTCTTCTCTCATCATATGAAATCCGAGTTGGGGTTTTTTTTGTACATATCATGCCATACAAAACATAAGCATGATATAATCGATTTAAACGAAATCAACAAGTGGCTCTGATACCACTGTTAGGAAATCGAACGAGATCACTGCAAAAACGCACAGCGGAAAACAAAAATTGATCTCTGATTTCCTACCAAGGATCCACGTTGTTCGTTTAATTCGACAAAAAAACAAAAAATACCTCCGTAGATTCGAAATCTGCAGATGGAAGAGGTGCGAAAATACGATCACCCTCTGTCGGTATCCACACGAATGCTTCCGCCCGGAGTGCTAGCTCTTCAAACGGCGCGGCTGAAGAACTCGTTTTTCTCAAAAACGATTCTAGGGTTTCGTTTTCTGTTCTTTCGTTTTCTAATTGCTTGGTGTATTTTCGTGTGTCAAGTGTATACGAGATACAAAAATATATATACACGTACATAGACATCAAAATCCGAGTCCTAATCGGATTAGTTGATGCCAATCAAAATCCATATCAGATACGGATTCTATCAGGATATTCAAAATCCATATCAAATATGGATTCTCTCGTTATTATTCGATAACACACATGTATATATAATCACCAAAAAACGAAAATAATAATAATAATTAATATCCAATATTAATATTATTAATATTAAAAACGATAATAATAATAATAATTAATATCCAATATTAATATTATTAATATTATTAATCTCAGCCTTACGCATTCTTGTGTGTGACCCGATAGGCCCATATTAATTGGCAGTTGATTAAATCTCTATTAAACCAACAAGTCGTAATTGGCCTCTAGCAAGGCGTTACAACTACCCAATTAATACGAGTAAAGTCCAACTAGCCTAATAATAGTACATGCATTAATCCCTTTGTCACACGATATCTAGTTTGAACATAAGTTATGGTCAGCGTCATACTTATATAGTTCAAACATATGATTACTCGATCTTTAAGTAGACTGATAAAACAAATGATATTGATCACACTATCAATTCATTTGAGCACGGCCATGCATTTCACAGTCTCACTAATCGAGGGGCCCAAAGATATCTCTCTCAAAAGAGAGGGACAAATTCTATCTTGATTGTTCAATATCCTCTACATAATTTCTATCACATTCAATCATGACCTTTATTATTATTATTATTATTATTATTATTATTATTATTATTATTATTATTATTATTATTATTATTATTATTATTATTATTATTATTATTATTATTATTATTATTATTATTATTATTATTATTATTATTATTATTATTATTATTATTATTATTATTATTATTATTATTATTATTATTATTATTATTATTATTATTATTATTATTATTATTATTATTATTATTATTATCATCCAGTTACGGATAACGTTTTGATCATGTCAAAATATAATAGTCCTTATGTTGGAAACTATGACAATCTCAAGTCAAAGGATTAAAACATGACTATCATGAGATTTACTTATGACGCTAATCCATGTAGCAATCTCATGATGGGTCTGTCCAATACACTGTTCTCTAACAAGTATCTATGAGATTGATTCGTATCACCATACACATAATCATCTCATGATTATCAAATCAATACTCAAACTGATTATAAATTATTTTATCTCCATAATAATAATGAATCAGGGACATATATCAAAATTGTGTAACATACTAACCAACAATAATGATAATAAAACCTCTTTTATTAATAATAAATGCATAACATAAATATCCAAATCATGACCTAGGGCACATACACTAACAAACTCAATGGAGTTGTTGAACGTAAAAATAGAACAATTCAAGAAGTTGCTAGGACAATGCTGTGTGAAAATAAATTACCTAAATATGTATGGGCTGAAGCTGTTAGTTGTGCATGCTATATTATAAATAGGCTCACTATTAGAAAGAAATTAAATAAAACGCCTTATGAATTGCTAAACAGTAGACAACCTAAGATAGATTATCTTAAATTATTTGGATGTAAATGTTTTGTGCTGAACACTAAGGATAATCTAGATAAATTTGAACAAAAGTCTATTGAATGTATATTTGTTGGGTATTCTACTAACTCAAGAGCATACAGGTGTTATAATGCTACATCTAAAAGATAATTGAATCCATACATGTGAAATTCAATCAAAATGCATGCTTTGAAGTTAGCGATAAACATCAACATAAACAAGAAACAAATGTTGAAAATATGTTTGACGATGATATATTACTTGAGCCTGTATTTGATCATCTAGAACCAACTCCCCCTGAACAAGACATGCATGAACCCTTAGATGAAATAAATCAAGAGAATTTGCAATTGGAAGATGATACAACTAATGATCCAGTTACATATGATAACATTCACACTAATGAAACATTTGAACAAGATGAGGGTAAACCTAGTCAATCTAGGAATTGGTGGCATCCTAGAGAATTAATCATTGGGGATCCAAGTGTTGGGGTTAGAACATGTAGAAATATAAGTCATCTTGAAGGACACAACTTAATCTCACACTTAGAACCTAAGAATGCAAAGGAAGCCTTAGGTGATATATCTTGGATAGATGCTATGCATGAGGAATTAAATCAATTCACAAGGAACAATGTGTGGGACTTAGTATCTAAACATGAAGACAAGTCTATCATAGGAACTAAATGGGTCTTTAGGAATAAAATGGATGAACAATGAAACATTACAAGAAATAAGGCTAGACTAGTCGCACAAGGTTATAATCAACAAGAAGGAATAGACTATGAAGAAACCTTTGCACCCGTTGCACGACTAGAAGCAATTAGGTTGTTACTTGTGATTGCAAGTCTAAGTAACATTAAACTCTTCCAAATGGATGACAAAAGTGCTTTCTTGAATGGATACATCCAAGAAGAGGTGTTTGTCAAACAACCCCCTGGATTCGAAGATCCAAAAAATCCTAACCATGTTTATAAGCTTAAGAAAGCTTTATATGGTTTGAAACAAGCTCCAAGAGCTTGGTATGATAGATTTGCAAACTTTCTTATTGCAAATAATTATCAAAGGGGAACAATAGACAACACATTATTCCTAAGAAGAAAAGATAATGATTTGTTGATAGTTCAAATATATGTAGACGATATTATCTTTGGTTCAACTAACCCTACCTTAGTAAAAGACTTCGAAGAATGTATGAAGTCAGAATTTGAAATGTCAATGGTAGGAGAATTGAACTACTTCTTAGGCCTTCAAATCAAACAAACCCCTCAAGGAATTCATATTAGCCAACTTAAATATGTCAATGATATGATTAAGAAGTTTGGTTTTGAAGAGTTGAAACCTGCAACTACCCCTATGAGTGTTAGTACCAAACTTGATAAGGGTGAAAATGGTAAACCTTTTGATGACACACTCTATAGGTCTATGATTGGCTCATTGCTATACTTAACTGCATCAAGACCTGACATCATGTTTAGTGTATGTATGTGTGCTAGGTTTCACTCTTGTCCTATGGTATCACATTATAATGCAATGAAAAAGATCTTTAGATATCTTAAGCACACACCTCACTTAGGACTGTGGTATGATAGAAACGCTAAGTTGGAATTACACGCATATAGTGATGCTGATTATGGTGGTTGCAAGTTAGATAGAAAATCCACCGGCGGTACTTGTCAATTCATAGGAGCCAACTTGATTTCTTGGTTTTCTAAAAAGCAAGCTAGTGTAGCTCTTTCTACCACTGAAACCGAGTATATCGCTTTGAGTTTATGTACTACCCAAATACTTTGGATTAAACAGCAACTTAGTGATTTTGGCATTAAAATGAAAAAGATTCAAATTTTCTGTGATAGCACAAGTGCAATCAATATTTCACGGAATCCGGTGCTTTATTCTAAGGCTAAACACATTGAGGTGTGATCCCACTTTCTTCGCGATCATGTTCAAAATGAGGATATAGTGATAAACAATATAAGAACTGATCACCAAATCGCTGACATCTTCACCAAACCCCTTAATCAAGCCACTTTTGAAAACTTACGAGCCAAATTAGGAATGATGACTTACGATACCATTGCATAGTTCTATCTTTTGCATGATTTGCAAAATAAAGGGGGAGATAGAATAAGAACATGATTTTAGTTGGTAAGTCATGATGAATCATGCTAAGTTTTAATTGGTATTGGTATAAATTTTGGAGCATATGTTAAGGGGGAGAGTATGAGTTTAAGGGGAGCAACATACTATTTACAATTTGAAAACATTTGGTTAAACTTTTTGTTATAAGTTGTGACATTAAAATCATGTTAGGTTATTTTGAAAATCATCCAAAAAGGAGAAAATGTTGAGAAATATGTTTGGATAATTTTCAAAGTCATGATTTTAAGTGGTGAATACTTAAAAATGTCACACATGGTGTTATATGTGATTAAAAGTTGAAAAAGTTGACATCGATCTCTTAGGTTGTTGCACATCGATCGATCTATGTACATAGATCTCTCACATCGATCGATCTATGTAAGGCAGAAAAGTTTAAGACCTTTTTGTGAGACATCGATCTCTAAACCTTAGACACATCGATCGATCGATGTACATCGAACCCTCACTTCGATCGATCGATGTAGGTCAGATTCAAACTCTGAAACTTTCTGTGAGACATCGATATCTGAAGCTGAGGCACTTCGATTGATCGATGTCTAGGGTTTTTAGAAATATTTTTTTTTAAAATATGATAAAATGATTGTTTTCATTTTTATATGAATTATACATGTTCATTATGTGATTATTATGTGTTTTTGGTGATTATTATTGTCTTATGACTAACGTGCCTTGAAAGTTTCTACAACTTACCAAAAAGGGCAAAATTGGTATTTTGAGTTTTGTAGGAACATCACATGATGAAAATATTTCAAGGATGTATTCTCATCCTATTTATCATGACAAAGGTGATATCACGAGTATTTATGACCATCCGGGTCATTTCTGGAGTTTTCTCACACCAGGGGTATTTTGGTTATTTTACCCCCAAGGGTATTTTTGGTATTTTCACTCAAGGAATCTCTTGAGGATATTATTATCTTCATTCTGGAGCTGTGTTATTATTAATTTGAAGATAATATGTTGATCTTATATCTTATTCTCTCAACCGATGATATTATTGACTATAGCTGGATATGTGACGATTTGAGATGTCACATTCTACTTTTTCTTGAAGACCATCTTATATGTGTTATAAGATGATATTTATCATCATTATTTAGAGATATTAAAGGTGTCAAAGGTGTGGAAATGATCTCAACATATAAGAAGAAATATTGGGGAATTTCGGTGTTACACGTTGACATAATCTTGTCAATTGTTATCTATTTATTTCTTCTTCAAAAATTTGAGTTTCTACACAAATTGGTATGTCCAAAAACGTGTATTATCAGGTGCATATGATGTTGTACACATTTTATGAGTTGGAGACAAGTGCACCAACCAAAAAGAAGCTAGTTGGCAAAATTGCCAACTTGGAAATTTCAAAAATATACCCAACGGATATAGACTTTTCTTGGGTATTTTCAGCAGATTTTTAGAAGTCAAATGGAGCTCTCACATGTCCTATTATTGTGCTTGAAGTTGGGGATAATTTGGTGGTATTATCCTTTCTTATTTTATTAAGAAAAATCAAAATATATTTGTTGGAAAATGGATGATAACCAACGGCTATATGCTGAAATTTGGAGCTGAATTTTGTTTGAAAATATTCAACATTCACATATCCTATGTTTATGCCAAGAAGTTGAGGCATTACCTTCTCCATATTATCTATTCTTGCTAAGGATAATTCAAGACAATTCCAAGTCACTTTTTAGTTGAAATTTTCAAACAAGATGACATCCAAGGTGGACCAATCATGTTGTCTTATTTTGCCAAGTGTACAAGGCCAACCAATGATGAGAAGACATTTGGAATTGATGATGAAGATGGTGACACATGTGCATTCTTATCTTCAAGGCTCAAATCACACTATAAGTATAGGCAATGGTGAAGAAGATGAAACACACTTGAAGCTCACAAGCATTTGTTGAATTGTCTAGCTTTCATCTTCATCTTCTTGTTGTTATTGTTTCATTCATTGTAGCAAAGGTGTTCTTGTTGTATTGTGGTGAGCTACAAGCCTCTTGAGCTTCATTTGTAAGATTGATTAGCCATCTTTATAAGGCTACATCAATAGGTGGTAGAGGTGTTGCAACTAAGTGTTGCTTAGAATATGATTATCCAAGTCTTGAGTAGGGTTAGTGTATAACCCAAGGATCAAGCTTGGCTCTTGTTGTAAGGTGTTCATTTCATAGTAAAATCCAAGGAAAGGTGGTCCTTGGGACTGGAGTAGGTCACATTGACTGAATCAGGATAAATCCTCGGTGTTTTTCTATTGTTTCTTTATTTCTGTTTTCTGCCCGTTTTTGACTGCAGTTTTTACACAATTTTTCACAATTTGAAAAAATAGCTAAACATTTTCAAAATTCGTAATTTTTGGTGGAGTTATACTTCAGACTGTTAGCTTTCATTTTCAATAATAATCACTTGATTTGAGCAAGGGAAAGTTAGTCTTTCAGTCTTTGGAAGATAACTGCTCCAATCTGGATGCAATCTGACTAGTTTTGAGAAAACTTAAATTTTATATTTTTCAAGAATTGTTTAAGGTCAGGGCCTTTTGGAAACTTTATCTACACATCCTAAAGAGTGTTTGTATAGAAAGATCAACCTTTTTGGTTGAGTATTCAAAGAGAAACACGTTTTGCAAAATCAGCAACATTCTGTCCAATTCTGTCTAGATTGACCATCTGAATCTTTTTATTTATTTGAAGGGACAAACGATCTTATTTTTGTCTAATTTTTGGGCAGAATCTTGTTAACTCATTGAAGTTCAATTCTAGAAGGTTTCATAATTTTTGGAGTTGTGTACAATTATTTGTGAATTTTTTTAAAAAACGGGTTCTGAATCTGAGGTGGTTTCAGATTCTGTTTTCAAAGGGGATTTTAACAAAGGGTTGTAGTATAATTTCTGCTAACCACTATTCACCCCCCTCTAGTGGTGTTTATTGCAGGTGCATGGTCCAACAACTTCGATCGATCGATATTGCAGGTGCATGGTCTAACAACTTCGATCGATCGTTGTGATCGATCGAAGTCAGATAGAAAATTCAACTTTCATTCCGCCTTACATCGATCGATCACATCAAATTCCAGTGTGAAATTACCGTTTTTCCCCTAGTCGAAAAAGTTGCTGGCTAAAATTTTGACCAAAACAGTGTGAAATTACCGTTTTGCCCTTAGTTGAAAAAAATTCCAAAAAACCTGAGATTAGTTCACATAAATCTGGGCAAAAAAAAGAAAGAAAAGTGAAAGAAAAGCAAAAAAACAAAAGTAAAAAGAAAGGGGAAATTGGAAAAGTTGTTTGCATTCAATTTGTGGAGATTTTGAGCATTTGCTTGTTTATTTGAGTCGTACCTTTTTTGGAACTATATTTTGAGCATATATATCGTCCCAATGCTTGAAAAATTGAGTTGTTGCATGATATGAGCCATATTGTGATTTTAAGTGCATATGATCAAAGTTAGCTAAAGATTACCGACGGCAACCCCTAGCTCTTCTTTGGTCTAGGCCAGAACATCATTTTGGTCTAATATATTCTTTGAATCTTAGTGAAAACGTTCAAGAATGTGTTGGTCTCCTCTGGATCTATTTTGGTGTGTTTTGGTGCAGTTTTGGTGCAATTGAGTGCAAAACAAGGTTGTGTTTGGAGTTCTCGCATTTATCCTCTTTTGGTACTGTTTTGGACACTTATAAAGACGTGTTGAGGACTGTTTTGAAGTTGGTAAGGCTGCTGAAAATTTGAAGTACAGTCATGCACAAAAAGGGCTTGATTTAAACTTGCCTGGAAGTGTTTGTGGTTATCCTTGGTTATTTGACATTACCATCAAAGGTTTTGCTTTCTTTGGTGGTTTCTAGCTCCAGATTTGCCTAGGAGAACACATGTTTGAAGCGATACAAGAAAGAAAAAGAAAATACACATTGATTTGGATTTCAACTAGCGCAACAATGTTTCTTTTGTCTTTTTTCTTTATTTAGTATTTTGGACGTACAGGCCGAAGGACAAGTCTAAACATATTCAAACCACTTGTAGGTGTTAGAAGAATCAATTTGGGATGACTTTTATGTTTTCTACTTTTACTAATTCGGGCTACAAGAGAGTCCAAAGTCCGCTTGAAGACTGAAGTACAAATTTAGGAAGTTACTGAAGCCCACTAGATTGGTACCCGACTTTTAGAAAATGATATATCCACAAAGAAGTGTCCAAATGAGGTGATTCCACACCCCAAATTCAATGAAATATCTTGATCGACAACTTCGATGAAGAGTCCAAAAGCTAATTCGGATTGTACAAGCGTGTTGAAGTTTGAAACCGACAGGATGTCATCTAGTCCGAAAATTTAGGGATTTGATTTCAAGCTATTTTCTTGATTGGTTTTGATTTGCTTTCCTAAGTGGATTTGATTTGAACTGTTATTAGATCTTAGACAACTTTAGTATCTCTCAGAAATAAGAAATAATGTGCTAAATAGGGTCGGCCAGGCCACAATGCAAAAACAGTTTTATCATTCTCAGATTTTATCAAATTTTGTTAGCCAAGTGTTCTTCTTTTCCCTTTGGGGAGTTTGTGTGTTATCTTTGGTTTCAACTAAATAAAAAAGCTAGATCCAATTCAAGGTTTGAGAAACCCTTGTTGGTGGCACAATCAACGGAAAAGAAACGATTCGGTGGATTGGAAGACTGAATTTCTCACCATCCAACGTTTTCAGCACCATTGAGGAGAAAGGTGGTGCCATGCACCATTGTTCAATCTTAACCGACGGTTGGAAGCTCGGAAGAGTTGAAGAAAGGGTCTTATATGTTGAGAAATCAGAGTTTGAGTGATTTGAAAATACATGATTTAAATGTTGCGTGTTTACGAAATGGCATGAAATAAGTGTTACTTGATATATGCACGTGATAAAATGATTTACATATTTATGTATAATGTTGTCATACTAACGTGCCATGAAGTGTTAAAGCTTACATAATATGGTAAACATTTGTCGTCTTTATACTATTTTCAGGTGCCATGATTAATGAACTAAACTAGTTCATTAAGTGAAGTACTTAAGTTAATGAACTAACTAGTTCATTGAATGAATATTTGGAGAGAGCTATATAGCAACAAACTTGAAATGGAAAGTCTCATCATCTCCACACCTCAAATCACACGCCATATATATATATATATATATATATATATATATGTATGTATGTATGTATGTATGTATGTATGTATGTATGTATGTATGTATGTATGTATGTATGTATGTATGTATGTATGTATGTATGTATGTATATATGTATGTATGTATGTATGTATATGTGTATATATACACACAACCGTCGCTCTCATCCATGCATGATTTTAATGATTGTATCGAATCATGTTCTCTAATGTCTCCACAGTATCATGGGTCGCGATATACTTGGACGGATGGTAGAGGACTTGGCCGAGTCTGTCGAAGGCTGGACTGGTTTTTCTTTAACTCCTCTTTTCAAGATGTTTTTGATGACACACGCCTTTCGCATCTTCCCCGAGTTTCTTCAGATCATACCCCATTATTATTTACATGCCGATTGGGTAATCCAGAGGGACACAGATCTTTCTGTTTTTTAGACTCCTGGTTGTTTCATCCAGATTTTGATAATTATATGAGAACTGCTTGGACATCTTATCCAACAACAGGGGGTTATGCATGGCTTTTATGCAAAGCTGTTCCGACTGAAGAAGGATATTCAGCGTTGGAATAAGGAAATTTTTGGTAACATCTTTTCCAATGTTAAGAATGCTGAATCGTTTCTGGCCCTTGCTGAGCATGCTTGGGATGCTGACTCCACAGAGGCGAACCAAGAGGCATACCACAAAGCAAAAGCGGACTATCTTCAAGCTTCCTTATATGAGTTTCATTATTGGAAACAGAAGGCGCGAGTTCGATGGTTAAAAGATGGGGACGCAAACACACGCTATTTTCATTCCATAGTAAAAGGTCGGCGTACTCAGCTGCGCATACAACAAATCCGTACATCTGGCGGCAGACTATGCACTGATATTGCATCTATTAAGGACGAAGCAGTGGCCTTTTACACATCATTATTTACGCAAGAACATACACACACTTATGATGCCGTGCTCAATAATATACCATCCCTAGTTACAGCAGATGACAACTTGATGCTTACAAAGATGCCTACTGAAGAGGAAGTTAAGACATCAGTCTGGCATTTAGACCCCCATAGCGCAGCAGGCCCTGATGGATTCAACGGTAACTTTTATAGTTCTTGATGGTCAATTATTCATACTGATGTGGTTAAGGCAGTACAGGAATTTTTCCTAGGTATCCCTCAGCCTACTGTCATGGCTAGTGCTCTTATCACATTGATCCCTAAAAAGGCATCGCCTGACACATTTAGTGATTTTAGGCCCATCTGTCTCACTAATTTTTTGAGCAAGGTCTGCACGAGAATCATTGCTACTAGACTCAATAATTTGCTCCCAAGAATAATTTCGCCAGAGAAAACTAGATTTCTTCCGGGCTCTGATATTTCGACGCAAGTACTAATGGCTCGAGAGATGTTACATATGTTGGATAAAGGTGGTCCTCAGCTATGCTTGAAACTTGATATGATGAAGGCTTTTGACAGAGTCAGCTGGGAATATCTTGAGAGGTTATTTTGTACTTTCAGATTTTCTGAGTTTTTCATTCGCCTCATTTTGAATCATTTGCATGCCACCACATTATCAGTTCTAGTTAACGGCCAACCTTCAACATCCTTTCGGCTATACAGGGGTGTTAAGCAAGGGGATCCTTTATCCCCTCTGCTTTTTATTATTTCATCTGAAGGTTTTAGCAGGGGATTAAAATCATTAGTAGCATCAGGTGCGCTACAACCTTTCCGTCTTGGCAGGGTCCCTTTTACTATCACCCACTTAGCCTATGCAGATGATCTCTTGGTGTTTTTACGTGGAACTCAGCGTGATCTTCGACGCTTTCACTCCTTCTTAGCACAGTATGAAAATGCCTTTGGTCAAAAGATAAATTTTCAGAAAAGTAGCTTTATTCCATCGGCTCCGATTACTCTACAACAGCGCCATGACTACGAGTCTATCACGGGAATGAGGGGTTCGCATCTGCCATTTTGATATCTTGGGTCTTATTTACATAAGGGCATCAACCGATCGAGATACTGTGTTTCATTATTACAACACATAGATGATCGACTCCAAGGTTGGCATTCTAAATTATTATCTTCTGTTGGTCGACTTGTTTTGTTGCGTTCAGTTGTATCTTCTCTACCTTTACATGTTCTCGCAGCAGGAGGCCTGCCCAAATTGGTAATTCACATAATACATCGCAAAATGGCAACATTTTATTGGGGGCGTGGCATCATTGGGTATCCTGGGCAACTATTACAACGCCCCGGGAAGAGGGCAGATTGGGACTTCGTAATCTATGCATGTTACAAAAAGCATATCATTGTCAAATCTGGTGGTCATATCAACAACACACTACACTTTGGAGTAAATGCATGTATGGAAAATATGGTCATCGCGGGGATTATCTGCCTAGGCTACCTGATTCACCGGTGTGGAAACTCATTTGCAGGATTCATCCTACATGTACTGGACAAACCGATGGTCAGGCGGAGCACCTTACATGGACTCCAACGCCGGCGGGGGAGTTCTCTTTGCGTAGTGCATATGATATATGTCGATCTTCCAGTCCAACACTCCTTTCGGCGAAATTTATTTGGTTCAAGCATCATTCGCCCGCTAATCAGATATTTCTATGGCGCATATTTCATTCGGCGTTACCTTTTGAAGACTATACTCGTAAGTATTTTACAGCATGCCCAACCCAATGCCCATTTTGTAGGTAGGAGTCGGCTACGGTGGATCATATATTTTTATACTGTTTGGGCATTCATTCGATATGGAGTTATTTTGCGAGCGAGTTACACTGCCCTCTCCCGACATCCTTGAGGCTCCGACAATATTTACTCTCTTGGTGGTATCGTTCAACCTTTTCATCTTTCCTTGGTGTTTTACACATTATCGTCCCAGCAATCATCGCTTATAATGTGTGGCGTGCTTATGCATCCCTAGTACATGGTGAACCACACAATTTTTCAATACCATCCTTAAAGTTCACCATACAGTATGATATCACAATGTGGTGTAAGTCAATAGCTGGATCCAAATTGCTGACTGGTCCACGCCAGCCCTTTTCTTGGCTTCCTCCGCTATGAAACCCACGTCCAATTTTGGTGCGCTGGAGGTTACCACCATCTGGTCGGTTTAAATTAAATACAAATGCTGTAGTTGGAAGGCAATATAGTGCAGGTGGTGCTATTTTGAGAGACCATGCTGGTACATGTGTGGGAGCAATTTCTTTTCGATTACCGCCAAGTTCCCCTATTCATGCGGAGATACAGGCTGCGGTTTTTAGACTATTGTATTTTCTGCCTCTATATCAATCGATTATTCTAGAATCAGATTGTGCTTTGCTCATATCACGGTTGTCACACCCTCAGCTGGTTCACGGGAACTATTACCTTTAGTTGCTACACATGTTAGTGCGTCTACATCATCTGGACTACCATCACATTTGTAGAGAAGCAAACATGGCGGCACACTATCTTGCACAGAATGCTATGTTAAACCCATGCACTCAAGTCTACAGTTCTCGCTCTCTTCCGCCATTAGTGCGTAGTTCCGTCTCCTTGGATCTATCTTCAGTACATTTGCGGGTTCCTTGATATATATAAGTCTTCCATATGGATTGGCGCAAACTAAATTTTCCTGCCTGTGCCCTTCAGGGTTCAGGCAGGTTTGGTATGATTTGCTACCTACTGGTTTTATTTCTTCACCTATGTTGGTTGGTCGCTGATAACTTCGCTGTTTTATGTCTTTATGCATGGTTTGGACATTTTCATGTCATGTTCGAGTGGACTTCGGATGAGATGCTGCCAGTGCATCATATTCACATAACTAAATTGTATGCATATCCTTTATCGCCAACAGGATGGTTAGCTACATCGGATTTCAACTTGACGGGGCTACGAATATACCAGTTTTAGGTCTTCCAAATGGATTGGCAACTATTCACTATTACCGCCTGTTCTTTAGTCAGGATAGGCAGACTTGGTATGATATATTTTCGTTTTGTCACACACCTTTCTCTATGTTTTGTATGTCTGCTTCACTCAGCGTTTACTATCTCTCCTGCATGGTATGTCTTACGACTCTTATTTGATGGCCGCGTTGACGATGTCTTTCTTTCTGCCGGGACGAGGGACTCCTCTATGCAAGCACGTGGTTCCCTAATGTTGCATGTCTTCCATATGGATTGACATTTCTTTACTACATCTGTCGGTACTTTATTAGGTGCCGGCAGACCTGGTATGATCCTCATTCCATTTGCCTTAAAATTTTCAACATGTCTTCTATATCGCTTTCACTCAGTCACACATTTATTTTGTGCATGGACGGGATCCCGATTCTCATTGGTCTGCTTCAGCAACGGCGACTTTGCTATTTTCGACGGAACGAGGGCACATCAACAGTGGACCTCTTCATGGCTTACATTCATTTTGCTATTTTTGGATTCTTTTCGGATTGTACATTATTTCATTTTACACGGTAGCGCCTATCCACATTCCATCTATATAAATATGTACGCTTTTTTCCTTCGCCAAGGTTTTATCCACAAGGGTGGTTTTTCTTGGAAAGGTTTTAATGCGGCATATCATATACATTTGGATGTTGGTAATCACATACTGCTACTATCGCCATACTTTTCTGATTTGTAATAAGGCTTTCCTCTGCCAGAAGTGAGGGATTATGCTAATAAAATTTTCCTTTCAAAAAAAATATATGTATATATATATGTATATATATATATGTATGTATATGTATATATATGTGTATATGTATATATGTATATATTTTTTTAAGCGAAAAATTTTATTAATGACGAAACCTCACTTTTGGCGGAGGAAAACCATATTACAATCTTCAGAGTATGAGAATAAATGAAATATCAAACTAATAATAACATATCTCCAGTCGTATATGATATACCACATTAAAACCTTGCCAATTAAAACCACCCTTGTGGATAAAACCTTGGCGAAGGAAAAAGCGTACATATTTATACGGCTGTCATTGATATGAAATGAATCTAAAATTGAGTACAAATCTATGCTTGCTGCAGAAGTTTGTGCAAACCGTATTCCCCAGAGTGTGTTGTATAATTCGCTACTTGGGCTTGACGTATCCTGGAAGAGTCGTACCTCAGAAGATTGCCAGGGAGAAGTTATATCGATGATAGAGAGAATCGAAAGAAGAGAAAACAGAGAAGTCAAACACATACCGATGTCACCTTGGCTAAATTTGTGCCAAGGCGACGATGTTCTGATATGACGCGCCAGTGGGGTCGTAGACGCAGAGTCCGCAAGTGGTTGATAGAAAAGTCTCGCCACCAGAATATGTAATCCAAGCAATGCCCAGTCAAGCAAAAAGAGCAAGTCATTAATGATTATGAAACAGATTAAAAGCCAGGCCAAAAAATAGCAACACATACCAAGCCTGCCTGGATCCCTTAGGATACAGGCAGTGAGATTGATAAAACGCCAATCCATGTGGAAGACTTTAGAGTATCAAGGGACACGCAATTGAATGGAGGAAAGATCTAATGAGATAGAAGCGCGCACTAATGAAGGAAGAGTACGAGATGCATAATATTGTGTGATGGGGTTGAACATGGCATGTTGAGCTAAGTAATGTGCTACCATATTTGCCTCACGATAGATATGATGATAGTCGAGACGTTGGAGATGAACGAGCATGTGAAGTAATCGAAGATAATAGTTGCCATGGACTAGTTGCAGGCGGGCCAAACGAGATATCATCTGGGCACAATCAGATTCCAATATGATTCCGTGATGTAGTGGAAGAAAATACAAAAGGACAAATAATGCAGCTTGAATCTTCGCGTCCCAGACGCGTTCAGCTCGTGAAATATTGGATTCAGCCTGTTGGACATTGGAAAATATATTACCAAAGATCTCCTTGTTCCAACACTGTATGTCTTTCTTTAAACGGAACAATTTGGAGTAGAAATCATACATGCCGCCAGTAGTTGGATAAGATGCCCAAGAATGTTGTGTATAAGTATGAAAATCCGGGTGTAGCAACCATGAGTCTAGAAATCGAAAAGAGCGACGGACCTCGGACTGGCATATACGACATAGAAACAACAATGATGTATGATCAGAGGTAATGCGAGGGAGATGAGTGAGCTGTAAATCCTCAAATTTATCCTGAAAAGCAGAGTTAATAAATAACCAGTCTAATCTCCGACGTACTCTTCCAAGTCCCCTGCCATCTGTCCAAGTAAATTTTGACCCATGAAACTGCGGTGACATCAAACAACATGACTCGATACATTCATTAAAATCTTGTAAATCAGAGAGAGATGGCTTCAAACGGCCTTCATGATCAGACAAGGATCGAAACGTATTAAAATCTCCCCCAACTATCCAAGACAATGTAGATGTTTCTGAGAGTGTACATAAAGAATGCCATAAGGCACGGCGTAGTAAGATCGTATGCTTGCCATAAACTACAGATAGCATAAAAGAGAATTGAAGTGGCCGAAAGATTAGTGTAAAATGTATCACTTGGTCTTCATCCTGCACCGACACCAAATGAAAATCTGAGTCACGCCAGAAAAACCAAATGCGTTCGGACTGCGATGAAAAATGATTCGTAAAACGAAATTCTAAAGCATAACGAGCAATACTGGAAGATGAATGCTTTGGCTCTATCAAAGAAAGTAAATTTAAACGATGATCACGTATTATTTGATGCATTCTGGGTAGAGAGGCACGCATTCCCCTTATATTCTATATCATAATATTCATTGAGAAAGAGTAGTATCGCTTCCCTGAATGGCATGAGAAGCACTGCGTGTAAGGATAGTAGACAGCGGCAAAGGAGGAAGATCTTTTCTTGCCCGACGCTTTCTACGAGGAACTACTGGAATAAACTCTGCCGAGTCCGTTGATTCCTGTAAGCGTGAAATAAGAATGTCTGTGTCTGGTGTAGGAGGCATGAGTTGTATGCGACTGACTACTTCTTCCGGGACTGTCAGAATGTCTAAGGGAGGTTCCTCTGTTGGAAGATCATTATCCTAAGAATATCCCAATTTGCAATTATCCGAAATATCATGTAAGGATTGGTAACAGTCCCACCGATTAAATGTTCCTAGATATTATCTTGGGGAACTGGCGGATCATGGTCAGGTTGTGACACCGGAGCAGCCGGTGGTTGATCAACTGGAGATGTGGCAGGCGGTGCAGAATGTTTATTTTTAATCGGGGTCCAGCGCTATATTGGACGACGAGGCGGCGGGGGAGGCAGAGGAGGTGGTACCGAGGATGATTTTTGCGGTGGGCATAAGGCCACTGCATGGCCTAATCGCCTGCATGAAGTGCAAAATAACGGCAAATGTTCATATTCCACAGACTGCAGGATGAAACAATTCTTAGCCTGCAGATAAAGTTTTTGAGGCAATTCCCGAGAAACATCAAATTCCACACAAACTCTAGCAACTGAAGGTCCATCGGATGTGGCGACATCGAGTTTAAGAGGGGATCCAATAGGCCGAACTATCTCAAAAAGCTCCTCTTTACGATGAAGTTGAATAGGTAGACCAGGCAATGCTATCCAAACAGGGACAATAGGAACATCAGTGGTAGGATCGAAGTCCACTGTCCATTTCGTAATACGCATGTGGCAGCCTGAGATATGCCATGATCGACGATAGAAACAACACAAATATTCAGCCTCATTCCGGAACTTCAGCAATATATGTGTTTGATCGATTAGGGTTATACAGAGATCATGATGAAATCCTATTTTCTCAAAAACATCTCGTATGACCTTCAAAGGAGGCCGCCCATACCAGAATGTACCCACTAAAGAATATTTGAAAGGAGCAGCAAGTGCATCAATTTCTGAATCCAAGAAGGAGATTAAGGGGATACCTTTGTATCGAGAGATTGTCTTTGGAGAAATGTTGATTTTTTGCGAGGAGGATTCGCCGGCCACAACCGCCACAAAGGAAGGCGCCGCTGATTCCATACGGATGAACGAGCGAAAATAATAATAATAGAGATGCAGATATACGGATGAAAGAAAAATCTACTGATCACCAGGAGAACGGAAAGCGAAAGCAATGCCGGAAAATGACAGGTAACCGGCAGAATCTATGCGGCGGCGGCAGGTGCCGCGCGATCACCGGTGGCAGGTGCTGCGCGATCACCGGCGGTCGCCCCTATCCCCTCCACCATCGTTTTTGATTCTGTATATATATATATATCCTACACAATGTGTTTTTTGTAGAGTTCAGTCAGACAACGTTGATCATATATTTCTTCGGTGTACTGTTATCAAGCAATTATGGCATGAAATATCATCAATATTTTCTGGACCGCTACCCCGTCAGTTCGGTATAAGCGGTTATCTTATGCGGTGGTGGCGAACAGCATCATCACATACTATGATTGGACAATTGGGATCAGTAGTTCCTTCGTTGGTGGTATGGGTTATTTGGAAAGAATACACCCGAATGTGTTTTGGAGATGAAACCTTTTGGTATCCGAGACTCTTTGAGAGAGTTAAAGATCATATTTATACATGGTGTGCATCTATACAAGGGAGAAAATTTGCACAACACATACCTCTTTTATCTGCGCCTTCTTTTTCGCCAATCCTTCGTACACGCCGAGCCCGACTTATATGCTGGTTACATCCACCAGTAGGCAAATTTAAGCTCAATGTTGATGCTGCAGTTCAGCACACAAAGGCTGCAACAGGAGCAGTATTGCACGATCATGCTGGCCAGTTTATTTTTGCTATTGTTTTTTGTCTACCTGCTATGCCTCCAATGCGAGCAGAACTCATGGCACTGCAGTATTCGATTATTTACTACTCCCAGTCACATGATCAACTACATGTTGAGACAGATTGTCAACTATTGTTGCGTCATCTGGCTCGATCACAATTACTTACAATCGAATATGCGGCTGATATTAGGAGAACACTAACATTTTTGCAGCTGAATGGTTCAACATTGTCCTACTGTCCAAGAGAGGTGAACACCGCAGCACATTCGCTTTCGCGCTATGGTCTGAAGGCAGCTGGCTTAAGATGTTATCATCATATGTCCGAACTGCCTAGTGAAGTTAGGGGCGCAATAGTTATGGATGCCACTTTGTCCAACTTCCGAATTTAGTTCACCTAAAAGTCTCCCAATGGGTTGGCGCATTCTGGATGAAGTTGCCTATGTCTTTTATTGGCATAGGCAACATTGGTACGTTCTGATACTGCTCTTTCTATTACTTGCTATTTCGCACATTAACAAGATTTTTATGGGTATTAATATTTGGTTTTCTGATCTGGAATTTTCTTCTGAGCTCTGTGGGCATTGGCGAAGGGGTGAATATTCCCCAACCATCACATACGGAAGCAATGAGGCATTTGCAAGGCTTTATTATCTGTTGTCTATGTTCTATTGGAATACAGGCAACGTTGGTACATATTGGGTATCTTTACATTCCTCTACCCCCTGTCATATTATACAGATACTAATCATCTTTTTGGTCATTTATTTGGTATTTCACGATGAGATACTCCACCAACGCAAAATGGCTGGTCATAACGACGGATTCATTAGCATCTTATAAGCGAAGGCGAAGGAAGCATCGGATACTACTTTACAAGTGCAATTCAATAGATTTGAGTCATATTTTATGTTTATGTACATTATGAGTTTTATTAGCTATGATACTGCGCTTTTTGTACAATTTTGTCTTCTGTTTTATTTGGTTTGGGAGAGTCTCCCTCCGTAATTAGGGCTAATGTAACCACGGTATTCCTCCGCCACAAGTGAGGGCAACATAAATCAATAAAATCACCGGACGGTACCGCCCGTCTTTCATAAAAAAAATATGTATAGTGCAGTTAAATGGCTTCGTCTTCTCCAGGTACTCCCGGCGGCGCTCCGCGATCATTTGCGGCTGTAGTTGCAGATCCTGCTCCGACGTCGGCACCGATCTCACCCAAATTAATTTCCAAGCATAAAGGTCATCCCTTGATTGCCTTCTCCGATGAGGAAATTGACGCACTGGCCGCTCCTTACCGGCTATCTCTCGTTGGAACATTTTGGTTTGGACGACCACCACTTAAGATCATACGCCAGGTTTTTGAGAGAATTGGATTCAATTCAGACGTTAAGATCACTCTTTTGGATCAATCACACGTACTACTGAATTTTCTGCATGAACCAGATTACACACGGTGCTTTTACCGGCGATCATGGACGATCGCCGGCTGCACAATGGGAGTCACGAAATGGACGATAGACTTTGATCCTTCAGCAGATGCTCTGATGTGCCTATATGGATAGCTTTTCGAGGTTTGCCATTACATTTTCATCAAAAGGCAGCACTTTTTGAGATCTCACGAGTAGTAGGTCATCCAATCAAGCTTGACGTCGCCACTGCAGATGGCCTACGTCCGTCTGTTGCACGTGTTTGTGTAGTGGCTGATGTATCAACAGATCTTCCCAAGAAGATGTTTTTTCAGGGAAAACAAAAAATAATCCAACAAAAGATAGTATATGAAGACTTGCCATCTTTTTGTGATGACTGCCGCAGATTAGGCCACACCGCCGCCACATGTGGTGACAAGGTCATTGACAAACCCTTCAAACCCCAAAAGAACGCCACCAGATGGACTCCTAAGAAGAACCCAAAAGATCACGCCTTGGATCCGTACACCATTGTTTTGCTCATCAAAAGGCCATCTTCACATCAGGAACCACAAAAAACTACGTTATCAAAATGTCATGCAGAGACGGCTTCTGCTGCCATCTCCGATCCACAGATGTCCAATCTAGGGAAAGATGCTGAACCAATTCCAGATGATCTTAACGAGGAGGATGATCTCAATGCCAATATTGATCAAGACATCTCTGGCCCAGCGCTGCCATCGCAACACATAGATGATAATGACGATTCTCTGATGCATCATACAGATACCCTGCATACAAGGCACGGTACAACAGATGATACATTAACGCATACTCAGACCCTTGCTGATGATCCTGACTATTGTCAAGTCTCATATTCTGAAATCGACCATGGTAATCCCAGAAATGTTATGGATGATACTCCCCGCTTTCAGTTCCAGCAGCAGATGATTGAGGATGCTGAAAACTTCAACAAGCGTCATTCCTCTCGTCCACCAAGTACAAGTGACGAAGATATCCTACGTGACTGCTTAACAAGTACACACACTGATCTTGAGGGATTCATTCCAGCTCCAACTAGACGAAAACACCGACTACGAAAAGAATTGCCACCAAGACCTCCATCGACAGTAGTTACTCGAAGTGCCACTCATTTGGGCTCTACACCACCCCAAACCTCATTATGAATGCCATCACATGGAATACTGGTATTTGAACCTCACTAGACAGATTGATATCGATGGTGCATAATACACATTTTGATATATTAGTGATCATTGAGCCAAAACAACGACCTTCAAAGCTTACCTCCTACAGATTAAAATTGGGAATCCCCAATGCGCTGTCAACTTGCCAGGAAAACATCTGGATTTTTTGGAGATCGTCTTCATTACAATTGCTGGATGTATGTCACGGTGAACAAACTTCCCTCTTCACTTTTAACTTTATACCAACTCAACAGTCATTTGCTTGGTCCGTGGTGTATGGCCGACATACAATTGCTAAAAGACGACCTCTCTGGGATTCTCTAATTGTAGTATCACGCACCATCTCCATGCCGTGGATAATAGGTGGAGATTTCAACACTTTCCTTTCATTAGAAGAACACAAAGGTAGATCTACACCATCTCTTCGCATCATGGATGACTTCAAAGATTGTGTGAACATTTGCGGCCTTCAGGACCTTCCCATTAAAGGCACATTATTCACTTGGGCGCGTGGAACGGGTCAAGGTAGAGTTATGCGATGCTTAGACAGATACTTATGCACAATCTCTTTCTCGGACCTATTTGCCGACATTATAGTTCACCATCTATCAAGAGCAACATCTGACTATGCCCCACTTTTCATCAAGTGTACGTTGTCACAAACACTGCCTCATATCCCATTTTGATACATAAATGCTTGGGCATTACATACAAATTTTGTCCTATCTGTAAAAGAAAAGTGACATGATTATCCAATGATCGGGGGCATGCATGGCCTTTATTCCAAACTTACTCGTCTCAAAAAGGATCTTCGAGTTTGGAACCAAGAAGTATATGGATATATTTTTAACAATGTGGAGATGGCAGAGGCTAGCTATAAACGGCAGGAAGCCCAATTTGATGCACACCCTACGCAAGATAATAGAGCAGCAATGTCCCTCGCACATGCCCAACTTCTTCAGGCCAACAAAGCACAGAGCTCATATTGGGCACAAAAATCTAGAACGCATTGGTTAACAGAAGGAGAAACTAACACAACATATTTTCATGCAATTGTTAAGGACAAGCATCGAAGACAACTCATACGTGGTTTATAAAGCAGTTCAGGAAGTCCACTGCAAGATAATGCTGTTTTAGGGGATGTAGCAGTTTCTTTTTACAAACATCTCTTCACGCAGGTGCCCGTGGTTGGTGTAGAAGATTTTCTTCAATGCATTCCTACATTGATAACGCACGCAGATAACTACATGCTTGCCGCCGTGCCAGATGCAAACGAAATAAAACATGCAGTTTGGCACCTTAGCCCAAGCAGTGCCGCAGGCCAAGACGGATACAATGGTCATTTCTTCAGAACATGCTGGGATATAATACACTTGGATGTTACACTCGCCATTCAAGAATTCTTTTTGGGCATTCCTCCACCTCAGGTAATGGTCTCATCTCTAATAACTTTAATTCCTAAAAAATCCCAACCATCGACGTATGTAGATTTTCGTCCAATATGTCTATCAAACTTCATTAGTAAGGTGACTACCAGAATCATTGCTTCAAGACTAAATACTTTGTTGCCGAAAATCATCTCTCCTGAGCAAATTGGATTTCTAAAAGGCCATGATATCAGTGAACATGTTCTAATGGCAAAATGATATGGTACATCTGATAGATAGGAAAGTTCATGGCAGAAATGTTATGATCAAACTTGACATGGCAAAGGCCTTTGATAGAGCCAGTTGGTTGTACTTGGAGGCATTGCTATGTAAATTTGGGTTTGCATCACAATTCACTCGTATCATAATGAATAATATGAGTCTATCCAAGCTATCCATCGCCATTAATGGATCTTCTTATGGATTTTTCTCGCCCACACGAGGAGTAAAACAAGGAGACCCATTGTCTCCTCTACTATTTATCATTTGTTCAGGAGGTTTCAGCTGTGGTATAAATAATCTTTTCAACACTGGATCTCTTTGCGGTTTTTCTTTGGGGCGAACTAAACCAGTTTCACACCTAGCATATGCAGATGATTTGTTGTTTTTAAATGCGTCTACACAGAATTTGCGAAAGTTCCAATCCTTCCTACATACGTATCAGCTAGCACCTGGGCAACTAGTCAATTATGCAAAGAGTCAATTTGTCCCTAGCTCTTACATCTCACAGCAGCAACTTAGTACCATTTCGCAAATTTTAACCATGCCATTATCAACACTACCGATAAAATACTTGGGCTCTTATCTCTATCGGGGTATCAATACGGCTACATACTGCGCTACACTGATTCAACACTTTGATGCAACTCTCACTGGATGGGCCAGCCGATTGCTTTCTCCTGAGAGTCGTTTGGTCTTGTTAAAATCAGTGCTGACTGCTATGCCATTACATATCTTAGCGGCGGCTCGTCTACCTAAAAGTGTTATCAGTACACTTAATCGCAAAATTGCATTATTCTTATGGAGTGATAAGCATCATTGGATATCATTCGCAGATATATGTTACACGGAAGCAGAAGGAGGACTAGGGGTACGTAACTTGATTCACATTCAGAGCGCTTATGATTGCAAACTATGGTGGTCTTATCACAAAACCACGACATTTTGTGACGACTTACATGCACCAACGTTATGGTACTTGTGAAGATTTTTTGCCACGTATTTACGACTCCCCTGGATGGAAGAGATTATGCTCTATACACTC
The DNA here is from genome assembly GCA_036186865.1 of Eustoma russellianum. Classification (NCBI taxonomy): domain Eukaryota; kingdom Viridiplantae; phylum Streptophyta; class Magnoliopsida; order Gentianales; family Gentianaceae; genus Eustoma; species Eustoma russellianum. The sequence goes on along the minus strand of AP025075.1, from coordinate 17,925,099 downwards.
TCTATGCAATCAGTTGTCATCTGGCGTCTCAAACCTAGTGTGGACTACAAGTGCTATAGTCTTTTCTCCATTCGGCAAGCGTATGAAGATATTAGACCAACTCGAGCGAAACTGTTCTCACATAAATTCATATGGTGGCGAGGAATATCAAAAACAATCAGCATATTTACCTGGAGATTATTGCATTATGCACTTCCTATCGAAGATAACCTGAGACGCTTTTCTGCTGTTTGCCCCACTGTTTGTCCGTTTTGCTACGGAGCTTCAGCTACTCTTCAGCACTTGTTCACTACATGTCCAATAATCCAATCTACATGGCTGAAACTATCGATACTACTTGACATACCACAATACAACTCAGCCACACTCCGATCATTTCTGCTACAATGGTGGCTCTCTTCCTCCGTTAGAACACCCAAAGGTAATCTTCGTGTTGTTGGTCCTATTATGCTGTGTTGGTCTATCTGGCGAATCTATACAAATCATACATATGGAGATGCAGACTTGCCACTCACAAACTTATACAATCTTACCTGTCAATCCTGTTACGACTGGACTTCTACCCTACATGGTACGTCCTTAGCTCAATACGACCCCTCTCTCATTGAAGCTGGTTTCTCTGCAAAACTACGACCAAAAATTATAACGCCACTCAAATGGAGGCTACCCCCATCAGGAAAATTAAAACTAAATGTTGATGCATCAGCAACCAAAACTTACTCTTCGGCTGGAGCAATTATGCGTGACTCATTAGGACACATGATTCCAGCTCTTTCCTTCAGACTGCCTTATTTGTCACCCCTTCGTGCAGAGACACAAGACATTATATATAGTCTCATGTTCTTTGGACAACTGCATCGTAACTTAATCGTTGAAACGGACAGCCTTCAAGTCACACAGCTGAATACACACATAACGGATTTGCCTGAGTACAAGCTTCTACAGTTATTTCTCCAGCTTACGGAAAGCCAGCTTATTTTCATCCCTAAAGAGATCAACATGGTTGCTCATTACTTGAGTCAATTTGCACGTACAGCGCCGGCTACATAGATTTTCACTTCCGCCACTCAGCTGCCTCCTACGGTGCGTGATTTTTATCATGCAGATGGGGTTCTACATGCTCTGCGAATAAAAATACTACGGCTTGTCACTTGGTATTGTTGCATGTACTCTTAAGATACAGGCAACCCTGGTACGTTTGTTCACTACCCTTATACATCTACTTGTATCCTTTGTTAGAGACTTATTTACTTTGTTGCCCGTAGCCTTCAGACTTTGGGCAACATCGGTATGTTGCTGTGAACCATATATGATTATTTGGCACATCCATATTATATCGTTTGACAATAATGTGTTTTGTCATGCTTTCTTGCGAGGATATTACTATCTGCTGCTCAATCCACAAAGGCGGAATATTGATACGTGTTGCATCAAGGGTTGGACAAAATATACTGCTACCTCAAGCTTTTTTCAATGGCTCCACAACAACTTTCATAGCAATCATGATCTTCCAGGACGTACCTCTGTATCTTTGCTATGCTTCATATTCATTTGCTTAGCGTTAGCATTTAGGCAGTTTCACTCCAATGATATAAATATGTACGCTTTTTCCTTCGCCAAGGTTTTATCCATAAGGATGGTTTTACTTGTTAAGGTTTTAATACGACATATCATATATGATTGGAGACTACACAATATTGCTACTTTACACTTCCGTTTTTCGTACGATATACATTCTTGTAATATGGTTGCCTCCACCACAAGTGAGGAATTATTAATTTAATAAAAGCCCGCCTTTATTCATATATATATGTATATGTATGTATGTATGTATATATATATCATATACAAATTTTTTAAAGACACTATATACTTATATTCTGACGTTCCACCGACACGTCATATATATTATAAACGTACGTCAACGTCACACCACTATATACACATCATATTCATGAGTATATACAGGTCTCATATCATATATTACAAGTCATAGTGACATCAAAATTATAATGACATGTCTCTAGGTCATAAACAGAAAATTGTCGTATCGGATGACTACCGAAACTTCACCGACATGTCATGTACTTGGCATATAAAGATGGCCAGCCTATATACACTAAAAATATTCCAAATTTTTTTTATCCATATGACATATTCATCCACAAGGTCATACCATGTTTGTACACACAAAGCACCCACAATTTAGCCTATATTTGTGGAGAATTCAAAGTCAAGCCTAATTTGTCACATGGGGACGGTTTTAGTTCAGCCATTAAAACTAAATATACACCTTATTTTATGTATATTATATGTGACACAATATATATTACATGTCTAAGATGTTTAAAATTAATCGGAGAAAAATCGTGTAATCGACAAAACTCGAAAATTTGGTTTTCTACAACCGTACACACATGGGACATTTTCTTCATGAGTGTAACATGTATCTAGAAACTTTTTACACATTCAAGACATGTTATAGTTTTCTTGAAAAAACAAATTAGGGCTGATTGAAAGTTACCATGTATGTGAAGATTATGCATTATTTGACAAAGTTTACATAACAAGAATTCAACATATGTGCAACTGAATGTACACACCTAGTTCAGCATTTTTGGAGCCTAGGTGGAGCTTATTTGGCACTTTAATTGGTGAAGAATAAGCCACACATGATTGGTGACATTGGAGAGGGCAACACACAAGGAAACAATTCAAATAAACTATATGCTGAAAATTTCAGCCATGGACAAGGAGCTGGCTGATTTTTGCATATTGTTTGTCTTCCATTTTATTCCAAAATTTAAGAGGATTGTATCATGATTATTTGGAAGTTAATCACCTTGATTTTGAGCACATGTTTCAAATTTTTGAGAAGAAATTTCGTCTCATTTAAGGTGTGCCAAGGTGGATTAAAGATGACCTATCAAGAAGTGACAACTAGGCAAAGACAAGTTCGTCCAATCGTGTTGCGCCAAGTAAGCAGGGTTGTGTCACCATCTATATAAAGCAATCTTCCAAGGGTATTCAAGATAATTTTCAAGGAAGAAATCAAACCCTAGGAGCGGCCAACAACACTGTAAAAAGGTGCAAGATGGTGCAAGATAAGGTTAACTACTCTCTTCTTCTTCCATTCGACCGGTGGTGGTGTTCGTGTTGGTTTGTTTTGTTTGTTTGATTGTAAAAGGTGGAGTTTGTGCTTAACTTCAGTCACCCTTAAGGTTTTTTTGTGTTTAGTGAAAACCGAGGAAGGTGTCCTCTAATACTGGAGTAGGTTGTTTTAACCGAACCAGTATAAAAATATCAGTGTTCTTACTTTTTAGCACTTTTACTTTCAGTTCCTGTTTTTTGCATCGTTTTCATTAGCACGCTAAAAATAGAAAATGATGTTCAAAAATCACAAACTTTTGTAGAAACATAGCTACACATCCTAGCTTTCATTTGGAACAAGTTTCATCTCATTTGGATAAGTATAAGTCAGTCAAACATTAATAGTCCTGAGACTAGTGTTATCTGATTCTCAGATTTGCAAAGGTTGAGAACATCAACACGATTGACATACTTACCAAGGGAATTTAGAAAAACTGTTTTAACTCATGTAATTAAACATCTTGAGGGTCATACCATAAACTTTTCAAGTCATTTAGAGTTCCCAATTAATAGGAATAATTTTTTCATTTTGGAGTACAATTTTTGGCAGATTGATGCTATCTGTACAAAAACATGCTTTCAACAGGTTAGGATTGGAGATTTAATTTGAAATTTTTGTAAGACACTCATAAAAACTGAGAGCACATCTTCACCAAATTTCATAATTTTTCGAGGTCTACAACTAGGTCATCTAGATTAATCAAATAAGGATCTAAAAACAGAAACTGTTTTCAGAAGTGAGTTATTTGGTCCTAAAAGTTTTAAAAAACCAAATTTTCCTCACTACTTATTCAACCCCCCTTCTGCTGGTGCTATACAGGTCCTATAAGTGGTATCAGAGTGAAGATACACTCACTACAAGAAGATCCAACGATCTTTGTGAGATGACATCCACTAGTCACAAGGCCGAACAAGAAGCTATGTCGAGTCAAAGGCCACCTCTTTTCGACAGCGAGTCTTTTATACAATGGAAACTTAGAATGAAACACTTTGTTATGGCTATCAATATAGACTTATGGTCCATAATAGAAGACGGTCCTTTTATTGCTTCTAAGTTATCCATGGTTGATGGTGTTACTTTCGAAGTCGTGAAACCAAAACAAGAATACACTAGTGATGACAAAAAGAAATTAAGTATGCTAGAGCCATGCAACTTCTTCTACATGGTTTAAGTAAAAATGAATCTAGTTATGTGTCAAATTGCTCTAGTGCCCAAGAAATATGGAGAATTCTTGAAATGAAATATGAAGGTACTAGTCAAGTTAAAGAATCCAAAAACATGCTTATGTCTACTCTTGAATCTTTCAAGTTATTACCAAACTAATCTATTGTTGATATAGATTTATACTTGACTAGCATTTACAACTCTCTTGAGTCTCTTGGAAAATCATTTTCTACACAGGGAAAGGTACAAAAGGTACTAAGAAGCCTCCTCTCCGAATTGGATCCCAAAGTCATAACGATAGAAGAAAGTAAGAAAACAAGATCGATAAAAATGGAGAAACTAATCGGATCATTAAAGGTATGCGAAAACAAACTCACACTAAGGAAATTGGAATCAATGTCAAAACAAAGCAAGACTATTGCTTTTAAATCAAATGAATACGTCTCTACCTCTTCCGATCACGTAGATGATAGTGACATAGAATCAGACAATGAAGATCTAATATTATTGGCTAAAGGTTTGAGAAAATTTATGAGAAAATCATTAAAGAATAAACCTAAGGTTGTTTCAAGTAAGAGAAATAAAAATAAAAATAACGATAAAGATATAAAGTGCTATGAATGTAGAAAACTTGGACATTTATCATATGACTGCCTGAACAAGGACAAATAGACAAACAAAAACTGTGACAAGGATTGGAACAAAAATAGACCTGTCTCAGAACCTAAACAAATGAATACAAGAAGAGCTCTCAAGGCCTCCACTTGGAGTAACTCATCTGACTCTGAGACTGATGAAACCGAATAAGAAATGGCACAAGTATGCTTTGCATCCAAAGCATCAAACGAGGCATCCTCTGACTCTGATTCTGATTTCGAACCCTCTTATGATAAATCTATTTAGTCAATATGTTGAATTGCATAAATTCACAAAGACACTTGCAAAAGAAAAGAAACGGTTAATTGAAGACAAGAATATGTTAGAATCTTCTAACACGAACCTTGTATCTCAATTCAACGATTCAAAAGAAGTGTCATCTTGCACGATTAATGCATTAAAATCAGAGGTTTCATCATCAACATCCGAAAATAATGAAATGAAAGCCGAGATTTCAAATTTAAAATCAAGAAACACAGACTTAGAAAGAATGGTAAAAAAGTTCAATACGGGTACGAACATGCTAGATCGTCTCATTTCCTCCCAAAAGTATGAAAGTGATAAAACCGGATTATGATACGTTGAGGATAATGAAATACAAAGTAAGTCAACCAAATTTATTTTATCTTCATCTAAGAAACCGCATGCATTTAAGACAACCCTACAACCTAAGAAGATGGCTAGTTCACCACTCATCACATCTCATTGTGCTTCTCCTTTTTCATCTCATACAAAATACAATCATGTGCCGTATAGATGTGAATGGAAACCATTGATGCATACGTGACGCTCATACAACACAAATGCATTTAGATCACGCACCATGCACACTAACATAAATGGATTTAAAAAACGAAAATCATATTATGAGCATAATGACATTCTCGGCCATAGGCCAAATAGACGTGCACCTAACATTTATTATATTTCTTCTTCATCTTTTTTCTTACCTTTTGTAAGACCGAGGAAGGTCACCTAAGTTTGGATACCAAAAGGTACTCTTACAAAGGTTTGAAAAACTAACTCTTAAGGACCCAAAATAAAAGGGTACCTAAATCGTTGTTACACATTGCAGGAACTCTGAAATCAAAAGACACATCAATCAAGTGGTTCTTTGATAGTGGTTGCTCGAGGCACATGACCGGTGACCCAAGCCTGTTCTCAAAATTGAAGAAGATTACAAAAGGTGGATCGGTAACCTTTGGAGACAACGAAGGAAGAATTATTAGAAAAGGAACAATTAGAAACACGAGCACTCTTCAAATCTCCAACGTCTTTCTGGTAAATAATCTATCCTACAACTTGCTTAGCATCTCATAATTTCTTGACAACAGTTTTGATGTGTGCATCATTCATTTGTATTGCAATATAAAAAAAATGGAGAAATGGTATTAAAAGGAAAAAGAGAAGAAAATATTTTTACACTATCTATGGATGACATGTTAGACGCTAAAGTAAAAAGTTTTATGTCAAATGAACCTAACGTGAATTTATGGCATAGGCGGTTAGGACATATTGGCATCTCAACTCTTGAGAAACTTCAACGAAAGAATCTAGTACGAGGATTGCCTAAACTTGATTTAGACAACTTAAAGTTGTGTGAGTCTTGTATTAAAGACAAACAAACATGTTGTAGAGAAAAAGGGGTTTGAGTGATTTTCAAATGCATGATTTAAATGTGCACAAAAACGAGCATAAGATATAAACGTGCATAAGTGTACATGTGTGCATGATAACTTGCCATTACTTGCCTTATTTAGCTTATATATTATGTTGCCGTACTAACAAGCCATGAAGCATTAAAGCTTACATCATATGGCGAACATTTGTTGAGTTTATACTATTTTCAAGTGCCACAATAAATGAACTAAAGTAGTTCATTAAGTGAAGTACTTAGTTTAATAAACTAAGTAGTTCATTAAAGGAAGATGCATTTGGAAAAAGGCACAAAGGCAACAAGGCTATGGAAGAAAAGTCTTCTCCTCCTCCCCACATTTAATTCCACACGCCACTTATACATATATATGCTATATTTTCAGATTTTTTATAAAAGACACATACACATGTATTCCAACGTACTACCGACACGTTATATATCTTACGTACGTACGTTAACGTCACACCACTATACTTAACTCATATTTATGAGTATATTCAGGTCTTATATCATATGATATAAGATATGGTGATGACAAAGTAAATACGACACGATAAAAGGTTCTAAACCAAAATTTGTTGTATCGGGCGAATACCGAAACTTCGCCAACGTGTCACGTACTTGCCATAATTAAATGGCCAGCCTATATACATCAAAAATTGATGAAAATTTCGTGGTACACATGGTGTGATTAGCCAAAAATACTTTCCATGTTGGCACACACAAATCACCCCACATTTAGGCCAAAATGTGAAGATTCCAATTTTAATTTTGTCACATGTTTATGGTACCACTTTAAATCAGCCAAGTGCTGAGATTTAAAGTATATATTATATATATTATGTATAACATAATATATATATCATGTGCAAAAGTTGGAATTTAAATTAGAGAAAAATCGGGTAATCGATAAATATCGAAAATTCGGTTTTTTACGCACATAACATGGAACGTTTTTCTTGAACATCATGTGACACGTATCTAGACACTTTTTACATATGATATACATCTTCAAGTGTTCTAGAAAATTAAATTAAGGGCTGATTGGAATATTACATGTGTGTATTATTAAATGTGCACTATTTTACAAAGTTAGCAAAAATAATATTCAGCACATGCCAAACATATTACCAACGCCTAGAACAGCCAAGATGGAGCTTATTTGGAGCCTTTTTGGCATATTGATTGGTCAATAATCAATTAAACAAAGTTGGTGACATAAAGGAATGAGCTACAAAAGGTAACATTTCAAACTATGTCACATATATGACACATGCTGAAAATTCAGCATGTGTGTTGTAGTATGGCCGATTTTTTGCCCTTTAAATGAGCTATATTTTGTATCTTGAATCATGAGGATTAATTGAGGATGTTATGGTAATGTTTTGAATTAATTAATAAAATTAAAATGGTGATATTTTTAATATCACACATGCTGAAAATTTCAACATGTGTGTAATGTATAGTGGCTGAAATTTAGTCCATATTGGTGTCCAAGTTCATTCTCAATGTGATAAAGATATTTATCATAAATTGATGATAGAAAATGGTAACATTTGGAATTATACAACCATGTCACACATGCTGAAAATTCAGCATGGTAAATCACTTAATGGGCGATTTTCATGACTTAGTTGGGAAGGAATTTTTGTCTTTCAATTTATGGTGTATCTCTTGACTTATGGTATGATTTTATGATTGATATTGGCACATGTTTAAAGTGTTAATCTCAGGTTTTTTCCATGTCATCATGTTGACAACATTGAGCCAATAAAAAGGTGTCAAGTAAGCAAAGACTAAATGATGATCCAATAGAATGATGCCAAGCAAGCAAAGCATTGTCACCATGATGTCTTACACTCTCTCAAGGACTTAAAAGACAATTTTTAAGAGGGGAGAAACCCTAGGAGGGGACGGCTGCAATTAAAAAGAGAAGAGGAGAGCAAACAAAACAAGGCCAAGCATTGCAAAATCAAAGTGATCAAAAGCCTAGTTCTTCTTCTACATTCTCTCTTTGTTTCTTTCTTCTTGTAAGCCTATTGTATTCATATTCTTTCAATCTTGAATAGGCTTCATATAAACCACCATTCATATATCTTTGTAAAAGATTGATCAAGGTGTGATCAATCTTCATTCTTGCGAGGTGGTGGTGTTCGTGCAAATTGTATTCACTATACAAGGTTTGTAAAGGGTTGGAGTTAGATGTAACTCTATCAACCCTGTGGTAAGGTGTTTTTGAGTTGTGTGATTAGTGTGAACCAAGGAAGGTGTTCCTTGAAGACTGGAGTAGGTTGTTGATAACCGAACCAGTATAAAATTCTTGGTGTCATTTACTTTCAGCACTGATTTTCTGTTTCAGCACTGTTTACTGTTTTTAATCACGTTCGTAAAAATAGTAAACGAATTTCAAAAATCACGAAACTTTCAGAAAATATAACCACACGTTCTAGGGTTCTTTTGGCGCAAGTTTCAACCCTATTGGATAAGTATAAGTCATTCAAACGTCCAAAGTTCTGAGACTAGTGCAGTCTGATTTTCAGGCTTCCAAAGGTTGAGACTTTGATCGTATTTGACTAACTTCCCAAAAGAATTCTTCAAAACTGTTTCAACCCATTTAAATATAACACATAAGGGGTTAGTGGTTAAATTTTCAAAGCATTTGGAGTTGTGTACAAATTGGAATTAATTTTGCAAATCAGTGTATCGGTTCTGGCAGATTTGCGCAATCTGACCACCAACGAATTTTCAAGGGGTTAGAGGTTGAATTTAAATCTGAAATTTTTAGGAGATACTCATAACATCTGATTCTAAGTTCTCTCCAAATTTCAGAATTTTTGAAGGCCTACAACCTAGTTTTCAAAACGTTTTAATACTGGTCCTGAAAACAGAATCTGTTTTCAGAACTTGAATTGTTCAAGTTTAAAGAAATTTTAAAAACCACATTTTCCGCACCCACTATTCAACCCCCCCTTCTAGTGGTGCCTTGCAGATCCTAAAATTGGTATCAGAGCGCAGGAACACTCACAATAAAAGGATCCAACGATCTTAGTGAGATGGCAACCACTAGCTACAAAACCGAGGAAAAAGATATGTCAAGCCGAATGCCTCCACTATTTGAAAATGAGGTAAATTCTGATTCTGACTCGGATTCTGAACTATCTTATGATGATTTGTATGTTGAATATCTTGAATTACATAAGTTTGCTAGAACTCCTGCAAAACAAAAGAAGCGATTAATTGAAGACAAGAAGATGTTAGAATCTTCTAACGAAAATCTTGTCGCTCAATTAAACGATTCTAAAGAAGAGTCATCATGCATCATCAATGCATTAAAATCTGAAATTTCATCACTGACATTCGAGAACACTGAATTGAAATCCGAAATTTCGAACTTGAAATCAAGGAATGCGGATGTAGAGAAAAAGGTGAAACAATTTGATACGAGATCGAACATGCTAGATCACATCATTTCTTCTCAAAAGCATGATAGTGACAAAACCGGACTAGGATACGTTAAGAAAAGTAAGCCACAAAATAAACCAAAGAAAATAGATCCATCAAAGACATATGTGGCATCTAAGAAAACGCACAGGCCTTTTCTTATGACATCTCAATGTGCTTCTTCTTCACATCATGCAAAACATAATTATGTGCCATATAGATATGAGAAGAAACAAGTGATGTATGTGCGACATTCATATCATACAAATGCGTCTAGATCACGCCCCGTGCATGTAAATCGAAATACATATCAGAAACGAAAACCACATTATACGCATGATGGGATTCTTGGCGAACGGCCAAACGCATTTGCCCCCAACGGATACTATGTTGCATTTTCATCATCTTTTTCACCTTTTGGAAGACCTAGAAAGGTCACCCAAATGTGGGTACCAAAAGGGACATTTTCAAAGGGTTGAATAAATAGCTCTTACCAACGAACGTATATGAATTGCATGATTTTTTTCTTCTTCATATTTTCAGGCATCTTTTGATTTACTTTTCAAAATAAAGGGGGAGAAAAAGCATGATTTAAGGGGGAGAGAGAAAGACTAATTGCATAAATTAAGGGGGAGAGAGAAAGAAATTTATGCATAATTGAAGGGGGAGCGATATGATTTAAATCATGTGCATAAGTTATTTTGAAAATCATCAAAAGGGGGAGATTGTAGAGAAAAAGGGGTTTGAGTGATTTTCAAATGCATGATTTAAATGTGCACAAAAACGAGCATAAGATATAAACGTGCATAAGTGTACATGTGTGCATGATAACTTGCCATTACTTGCCTTATTTAGCATATATATTATGTTGCCGTACTAACAAGCCATGAAACATTAAAGCTTACATCATATGGCGAACATTTGTTGAGTTTATACTATTTTCAGGTGCCACAATAAATGAACTAAAGTAGTTCATTAAGTGAAGTACTTAGTTTAATAAACTAAGTAGTTCATTAAAGGAAGATGCATTTGGAAAAAGGCACAAAGGCAACAAGGCTATGGAAGGAAAGTCTTCTCCTCCTCCCCACATTTAATTCCACACGCCACTTATACATATATATGCTATATTTTCAGATTTTTTATAAAAGACACATACACATGTATTCCAACGTACTACCGACACGTTATATATCTTACGTACGTACGTTAACGTCACACCACTATACTTAACTCATATTTATGAGTATATTCAGGTCTTATATCATATGATATAAGATATGGTGATGACAAAGTAAATACGACACGATAAAAGGTTCTAAACCAAAATTTGTTGTATCGGGCGAATACCGAAACTTCGCCAACGTGTCATGTACTTGCCATAATTAAATGGCCAGCCCATATACATCAAAAATTGATGAAAATTTTGTGGTACACATGGTGTGATTAGCCAAAAATACTTTCCATGTTGGCACACACAAATCACCCCACATTTAGGCCAAAATGTGAAGATTCCAATTTTAATTTTGTCACATGTTTATGGTACCACTTTAAATCAGCCAAGTGCTGAGATTTAAAGTATATATTATATATATTATGTATAACATAATATATATATCATGTGCAAAAGTTGGAATTTAAATTAGAGAAAAATCGGGTAATCGATAAATATCGAAAATTCGGTTTTCTACGCACATAACATGGAACGTTTTTCTTGAACATCATGTGACACGTATCTAGACACTTTTTACATATGATATACATCTTAAAGTGTTCTAGAAAATTAAATTAAGGGCTGATTGGAATATTACATGTGTGTATTATTAAATGTGCACTATTTTACAAAGTTAGCAAAAATAATATTCAGCACATGCCAAACATATTACCAACGCCTAGAACAGCCAAGATGGAGCTTATTTGGAGCCTTTTTGGCATATTGATTGGTCAATAATCAATTAAACAAAGTTGGTGACATAAAGGAATGAGCTACAAAAGGTAACATTTCAAACTATGTCACATATATGACACATGCTGAAAATTCTGCATGTGTGTTGTAGTATGGCCGATTTTTTGCCCTTTAAATGAGCTATATTTTGTATCTTGAATCATGAGGATTAATTGAGGATGTTATGGTAATGTTTTGAATTAATTAATAAAATTAAAATGGTGATATTTTTAATATCACACATGCTGAAAATTTCAGCATGTGTGTAATGTATAGTGGCTGAAATTTAGTCCATATTGGTGTCCAAGTTCATTCTCAATGTGATAAAGATATTTATCATAAATTGATGATAGAAAATGGTAACATTTGGAATTATACAACCATGTCACACATGCTGAAAATTCAGCATGGTAAATCACTTAATGGGCGATTTTCATAACTTAGTTGGGAAGGAATTTTTGTCTTGCAATTTATGGTGTATCTCTTGACTTATGGTATGATTTTATGATTGATATTGGCACATGTTTAAAGTGTTAATCTCAGGTTTTTTCCATGTCATCATGTTGACAATATTGAGCCAATAAAGAGGTGCCAAGTAAGCAAAGACTAAATGATGATCCAATAGAATGATGCCAAGCAAGCAAAGCATTGTCACCATGATGTCTTACACTATCTCAAGGACTTAAAAGACAATTTTTAAGAGGGGAGAAACCCTAGGAGGGGACGGCTGCAATTAAAAAGAGAAGAGGAGAGCAAACAAAACAAGGCCAAGCATTGCAAAATCAAAGTGATCAAAAGCCTAGTTCTTCTTCTACATTCTCTCTTTCTTTCTTTCTTCTTGTAAGCCTATTGTATTCATATTCTTTCAATCTTGAATAGGCTTCATATAAACCACCATTCATATATCTTTGTAAAAGATTGATCAAGGTGTGATCAATCTTCATTCTTGCGAGGTGGTGGTGTTCGTGCAAATTGTATTCACTATACAAGGTTTGTAAAGGGTTGGAGTTAGGTGTAACTCTATCAACCCTGTGGTAAGGTGTTTTTGAGTTGTGTGATTAGTGTGAACCAAGGAAGGTGTTCCTTGAAGACTGGAGTAGGTTGTTGATAACCGAACCAGTATAAAATTCTTGGTGTCATTTACTTTCAGCACTGATTTTCTGTTTCAGCACTGTTTACTGTTTTTAATCACGTTCGTAAAAATAGTAAACGAATTTCAAAAATCACGAAACTTTCAGAAAATATAACCACACGTTCTAGGGTTCTTTTGGCGCAAGTTTCAACCCTTTTGGATAAGTATAAGTCATTCAAACGTCCAAAGTTCTGAGACTAGTGCAGTCTGATTTTCAGGCTTCCAAAGGTTGAGACTTTGATCGTATTTGACTAACTTCCCAAAAGAATTCTTCAAAACTGTTTCAACCCATTTAAATATAACACATAAGGGGTTAGTGGTTAAATTTTCAAAGCATTTGGAGTTGTGTACAAATTGGAATTAATTTTGCAAATCAGTGTATCGGTTCTGGCAGATTTGCGCAATCTGACCACCAACAAATTTTCAAGGGGTTAGAGGTTGAATTTAAATCTGAAATTTTTAGGAGATACTCATAACATCTGATTCTAAGTTCTCTCCAAATTTCAGAATTTTTGAAGGCCTACAACCTAGTTTTCAAAACGTTTTAATACTGGTCCTGAAAACAGAATCTGTTTTCAGAACTTGAATTGTTCAAGTTTAAAGAAATTTTAAAAACCACATTTTCCGCACCCACTATTCAACCCCCCCTTCTAGTGGTGCCTTGCAGATCCTACACATGTGAATCACTTAAGTCTAAGAATGAAATTAGCACATCTAGAGTCTTAGAACTATTGCATTCTATTTATGTTTAGTAAAAGCTATTTTATAGTACATGTTCCTATTATTGCACTACTTAGGCAGATACACAGAACACGGGGTCTCACTGGAAGCAAACTCTCTAGCCCTTGGGATGGAGGTATTGTTTGCCTGCCTTTCACCTCCAGACCCTAGCGATAGCTTTTGCTGTCGTCAGGATATACTGGGTATGAGTGTTGAGTGTTGTTGAGAGTCTTAGAACTATTACACATTGATTTGTTTGGTCCTAGTCGTACTAGAAGACTTGGTGGGTAACATTATGCATGTGTCATCGTTGACGATTTTTCTCGTTATACATGGACTTTATTTCTTGTCAATAAAGATGATAGTGCCATTGAGATTGCTAAATTAATAAAACCACTTGAAAATGAGTGTGGTTTAAATGTGAAAAAGATTAGGAGTGATAGAGGCGTCGAATTTAAAAATAAAGACATGATTGCATTTTGTGAAGAAAAAGGTATTATCACCATCTAGAACACCACAATTAAATGGAGTGGTAGAAAGAAATAATAGGATGTTACAAGAAATTGTGAGAACCACGCTATGTGAAAATAAGTTACCTAGAGTTTTGTGGGCGGAAGTAGTAAATTTTGCATACTATATAGTTAACAGCTTATTGATTAGAAAGAAAATAAACAAAACCCCTTATGAAATTTTGAATGATTGCATGCCTAAGATTGATTATTTTCATGTGTTTGGTTGTAAATGCTTTGTCTTAAACACAAAAGATAATCTAGATAAATTTGAGTCTAAATCTATTGAATGCATGTTTGTTGGATATTCTGTGAATTCTAAGGCATATAGATGTTACGATCCTATCACTAGACAGATTTTAGAATCTATTCATGTGAAATTAAATGAATTTAATAAATATGAAATAAATAAAGAATATGATGATGATTTTGAACTAAAGCCCGTGACAGATGATATAAAAGAAGATATCATACATGATGAACATGACACACTAGAAATGCATGAAAACTTGGAAAATAATCAACCAAGATGGCATATGGATCACCCATATGACCTCATCATAGGCAACATAACACAAGGTGTACAACCACGTAGAAGAATAAATCAAGATGAAATAAATCAATTCCATGCTATGATATCTGAATTAGAATCCAAGAATGTGTTTGATGCTTTGAATGATTCTTCTTGGATTGACGCTATGCATGATAAACTAAATCAATTCACAAGAAATGATGTGTGGGATTTATTACCCCAACTGCAAGATAAAACAATAATAGGCACAAAGTGGGTCTTTAGTAACAAAATGAATGAAGATGGTAAAGCCGTTAGAAACAAAGCAAAGCTTGTAGCACAAGACTATAATCAAGAAGAGGGAATAGATTATGAAGGAACATTTGCACCTGTAGCACGCTTAGAAGCTATACGATTATTGCTTGCTATTGCTTGTATAAAGGATTTTAAAACTTTATCAAATGGACGTAAGAATTGCATTCTTAAACGATTTTATGCAAGAACAAGTCTATGTAAAACAACCACCTGGCTTTGAGGATATAAAATAGCCTAATCATGTGTATAAGTTAAATAAGACATTATATGGTTTAAAACACGCACCTAAGGCTTGGTACGATTGTTTTGCTACTTTTCTTTTTGAAAACGGATTTAAAAGAAGAACCATAGATAGTACTTTATTCTTGAAACAAGAAAAATTGGATTTACTCATTATTCAAATTTATGTTGATGATATTGTCTTTGGATCTACATGTCATAAGCTAGTCGAAGAATTTGAAACGTGCATAAAATTGAATTTGAGATGTCTATGGTTGGTGAGTTAAATTATTTTCTTGGCTTGCAAATTAAAACTATTAAAAGCATACATATAAGTCAAGTTAAATACGTGAATGATATGATTAAAAAGTTTAAATTTGAAAACTTGAAACCATCTCCCACCCCTATGAGTGTAACCACTAAACTCGATAAAGATGAAAATGGAAAAGACTTTGATAATGGTTTGTATAGGTCTATGATTGGTTCTTTGCTTTATCTTACGACAAGTAGACCCGATATCATGTTTAGTGTTTTTATGTGTGCCGTTTTCAAAGTAATCCTAAATTTTCAGACTATAATGCTGTAAAAAGGATATTTCGGTACATTAAGCATACTCCCACATTAGGTATTTGGTATGATAAAAATTGTGAATTTAACTTGAATGCCTATACTGATGCGGATTATGGCAGATGTAAAATAGATAGAAAAAGCACAAGTGGTACATGTCAATTCATCGTCAATTCATTAATATCTTGGTTTTCGAAGAAGAAAGCTAGTGCAGCATTATCTACCACTGAAGCAGAATGCATGACACTTAGTCTTGTTGCACACAACTATTATGGCTAAAACAACAAGTATCCGATTTTGGAATAGCTGTAAATCGCATCCCTATATATTGTGATAGTATGAGTGCTAGGAACCTGTCTAAGAACTCCGTTTTACATTATAAGGCAAAACATATGGAGGTACGATGTCACATTCTTCATGATCATGTAAACAGTGGTGATATTGTTATAGAACATGTCCGTACTGAAGCACAAGTATCTGACACATTCACAAAAGCACTTAATCAAGCCACGTATAAAAATTTACGCTCAAAATTAGGCATGATTTTTATTGATATGCTATAAACTGCTATTTCTTTCCATTCTTACTTATATTTTTGATGACATTTACAAAATAAAGAGGGAAAGAAAAGCATGATTTAAGGGAGAGAGAGAAGCATGATTTAAGGGGGAGCACGAGATTATGGGGAGTGAGAAGCGTGATTTAAGGGGGAGCACGAGATTATGAAATTCAAATTTTAAATTTGTGCATAATTGTAAGGGAGAGTGATCACATTTAAATCATGGATAAATGTTATTTTGCAAATCATCAAAAGGGGGAGATTGTTGAGAACTCAGGATTTGAGTGATTTAAAAATGCATGATTTAGATGTTACATGTGTTAGAAATGCATTAAATAAGTGTTACTTGATATATGACTTGATAAAAATGCTTTACATATTTATATATAATGTTGTCATACTAACGTGCCATGAAGCGTTAAAGCTTACATCATATGGCAAACATTTGTTGTCTTTATACTATTTTGAGGTGTCATGATTAATGAATTAAATTAGTTCTTTAAGTGAAGTGCTTGAGTTAACGAACTAACTAGTTCATTAAATGAAGATATATTTGGAGAGAGCTATATGGCAACAAACTTGAAATGGAAAGTCTCTTCATCTCTACACCTTAAATCATACGCCACATACATATATATATTTCATATACAAATTTTTTTAAAGACACTATATACTTATATTCTGACGTTCCACCGACACGTCATATACATTATAAACGTACGTCAACGTCATACCACTATATACACATCATATTTATGTGTATATACAGGTCTCATATCATATAATACAAAGTCATAGTGACATCAAAATTATAATGACATGTCACAAGGTCATAAACCGAAAATTGTCATATCGGGTGACATGTCATGTACTTGGCATATAAAGATGGACAGCCTATATACACTAAAAATATTCCAAATTTTTTTGATCCGTATGACATATTCAGCCACAAGGTCATACCATGTTTGCACACACAAAGCACCCACCATTTAGCCTATATTTGTGGAGAATTCAAAGTTAAGCCTATTTTGTCACATGGGGGAGGTTTTAACATCAGACATTAGAGCTGAATATACACCTCATTTTATGTATATTATGTGTGACATAATATATATTACATGTCTACGAAGTTTGAAATTAATCAAAGAAAAATCGTGTAATCGACAAAAGTCGAAAATTCGGTTTTCTACAACCCTACACACATGGGACGTTTTCTTCATGAGTGTAACATGTATCTAGAAACTTTTTACACATTCAAGACATGTTAGAGTGCTCTATAAAAATCAAATTAGGGCTGATTTAAAGTTACCATGTATGTGAAGATTATGCATTATTTGACAAAGTTTACATAACAAGAATTCAACACATGTGCAGCTGAATGTACATGCCTAGTTCAGCATTTTTGGAGCCTAAGTGGAGCTTATTTGACACTTTAATTGGTGGAGAATAAGCCACACATGATTGGTGACATTGAAGAGGGCAACACACAAGGAAAAAATTCAAATAAACCACATGCTGAAAATTTCAGCACATGGACAAGGAGCTGGCCTATTTTTGCATATTATTTGTCTTCAATTTTATTCCAAAATTTAAGGGGATTGTATCATGATTATTTGGAAGTTAATCACCTTGATTTTGAGCACATGTTTCAGATTTTTAAGAAGAAATTTCAGCTAATTTAAGGTGTGCCAAGGTGGATTAAAGATGACCTATCAAGAAGTGACAAATAGGCGAAGGCAAGTCATTCATCCAATCATGTTGCACCAAGTTAGCAAGGTTGTGTCACCATCTATACAAAGCAATCTTATAAGGGTATTCAAGACAATTCTCAAGGAAGAAATCAAACCCTAGAGGCGGCCAACAACACTATAAAAAGGGATAAGATGGTGCCAGACAAGGTTAAGCAAAGTGCATACTCTTACAAGTTCAAAGCAAGACTACTCTCTTCTTCTTCCATTTGTTTCTCTTGCTCTTGGACTCAAGCCTATCATACATATTTTCCATATACTATATAGGTTTTGTGTAAACCAACCGCGTACATTCATCTCGTGTAAAATGTTAATCAATGTGTGATCAAGCCTTCACTCGATCGGTGGTGGTGTTCGTATTGGTTTATTTATTTGTTTGATTGTAAAAGAGTGTAGTTGGTGCACTATACTCACCCTTGAGTCAAGATTTTTTATGTTTAGTGAAAACCGAGGAAGGTGTCCTCGAATACTGGAGTATGTTGTTTTAATCAAACCAGTATAAAATCTCGGTGTTCTTACTTTTTAGCACTTTTACTTTCAGTTCCTGTTTTTTGCATCATTTTCATTAGCACGCTAAAAATAGCAAACGATTTTCCAAAATCACAAACTTTTGCAGAAACATAGCTACACGTCCTAGCTTTCATTTGGCATAGGTTTCATCTCATTTGGATAAGTATAAGTCAGTCAAACATTAATAGATTTGAGACTAGTGCAATCTGATTCTCAGATTTGCAAAGATTGAGAACATCAACGTGATTGACGTACTTGTTGGACCGTGCACCTGCAATGAACACCACTAGAGGAAGGGGGTGAACAGTGGTTAGCAGAAATTACATTACTAACCTTGATTAAAAACCCCTTTGAAAGCAGAATCTGAGACTACCTCAGATTTAGAACATGTTCTTAAAACATTCAAAAATAAGTGTACACAACTCCAAAAATTATGAAACTTTTCAGAACTTAACTTCAATGTGTTAACAAGGCTCTGTCCAAACATCAGACAAAAATAAGATTTTTTGACCCTTCAAACAAATAAAAAGGTTCATATGGTCAATCTAGACAGAATTGAACTGAATGTTGCTGATTTTGAAAAACGTGTTTTTCTTTGAATACTCAACCAAAAAGGTTGATCTTTATATCAAAACACTCCTTAGGATGTGTAGTTGATGTTTTCAAAAGGCCCCGGACTTAAACAATTCTTGATTAATACAAAATTTAAGTTTTCTAAAAACTGGTCAGATTGCAGCTAGATTGGAGCAGTTATCTTGCAAAGACTGAAAGACTGAAAGAAGTTGTGTGAAAACTGCAGTAAAAATAGGCAGAAAACAGAAAGGTAGAAACAAGACAAGAACACCGAGGATTTATCATGGTTCAGTCAATGTGACCTACTCCAGTCCCAAGGAACACATTTCCTTGGATTTCACTATGATATGAATCACCTTACAACAAGAACCAAGCTTGATCTTTGGGTTATACACCAACCCAATTCAAGACTTGGATGAACACCTTCTATGCAACACTTAGTTGCAACACCTCTACCTCCTATTGATGTAGCCTTATAGAATTGGCTAATTAATCTTACAAATGAAGCTCAAGAGGCTTGTAGCTCAACAAATACAACAAGAACACCTTTGCTACAAAGAATAGAACAAGAACCACAACAAGAAGATGATAGTTAGACAATTCAACAAATTCTTTCAAGTGAGCTTCAAGTGTGTTTCATCTTCTTCACCATTGCCTCCTATTTATAGTGTGAATTGAGGCTTGTAGATAAGAATTCACATGTGTCATCATCTTTATCATCAAGTCCAAGTGTCTTCACATCATTGGTTGGCCTTGAACACTTGGCAAAATAAGACAACATAATTGGTCCATCTTGAACACACCTTTTTGGCCGATTTTTACACCTTGGAAGTGTCTTGATTTATCCTTAGCAAAATAGAGATAATTCCAGCAATAAAACCTCAACTTCTTGGTATAAACATATGACATGTGAGGCTGACTTTTCTTGGATAAAAACAACTCAAATTCAGCTCCAACAAAATAATGTAGCCTTTAGGTTCAAAGTTGAAATTTCCAAGTAATAATCTTGATTATTCTTTGTAAAATGAAGATAATAAGAGAGAATAATACCATCAAAATACCCTCCACTTGAAGCACAAGAATAGGGCATGTGAAGACTACTTTTTGACTCAAAAAATTCTGCTGAAAATACCTTGTAGCCATTTTTGCACATATGTATATGTATATCAACTCAAATTTTTGAAGAAGAAATCACCAAATAATAATTGACAAGATTGTGCCAATATATAACACTAAAATTCCAACTATTTCTTCTTGTACGTAGTGATCATTTCCACACCTTTAACACCTTTGATATCTCTGAATAATGATGAAAAATATGCTCCCATAACATATATAAGAGGGTCTTTAAGAAAGAAATAGAATGTGACATCACAACTCATCACATATCCCGCTATAGTCAATAATATCATCATTTGAGAGAATAAGATAAAGAATCACCATATAATCTTCAAGATAATATTAACTCAAATCCAGAATGAAGATAATAATATGCTCAAGAGATTCCTTGAGTGAAAATACCAAAAATACCCTCAGAGGTGAAATGACCAAAATACCCATGGTGTGAGAAAACTCCAGAAATAACCCCGATGGTAAGAAAAAATCATAATATCATCTTTGTCATGATGAATAAGTAAGAATATATCCTTGAAGTATTTCCACCATATCATGTTCCTACAGAACTCAGAATATTTAGTTTGCCCTTTTTGTAAGTTGAAAAAATTTCCAAGGCACATTAGTCACAATGTATTTATAATCATCAAAAACACATAATAATCACATAATGAACATGTATAAATCATGTACAAATGAAAATAACCACCTTATCACATTTTAGAAAAATATTTCTAAAAACCCTAGACATTGATCGGTCGAAGTGCCTCAGCTTCAGAGATCGATGTCTCACAGTAAGCTTCAGAATTTGTTTCTGACCTACATCGATCGATCGAAGTGAGGGTTCGATGTATACATCGATCTATCGATGTGTCTCAGGTTTAGAGATCGATGTCTCACCATAGGGTCTTGAACTTTCACTGCCTTACATGGATCGATCAATGTGAGGGATCGAAGTGCAACAACCTGAGAGATTGATGTCAACTTTTTCAACTTTTAATCACATATAACACTATGTCTAATATTTTTAAGTATTTACCACTTAAAATCATGACTTTGAAACTTATCCAAACATATTTCTCATCATTCTCCCCATTTTGGATGATTTTCAAAATAACCTAACATGATTTTAATGTCACAACTCTTTACCAATTGTTTATCATAAATCCACCAAATACCTCACCAATTACTAATTGTTTCACCAAATTTGTACCAATTGTATTTAAAAACCAATTACCAACTAATTATCAATTGTTTTCATCAATTCTCATGTATTTATGTGCTCCCCCTCAACTTATACTCTCCCCCTTAACCTATGCTCCAAAACTCATACCAATTGAAACTTAGCATACTATTCAACCAACCAAATCATGACTTACCAACTAAAATCATGTTCTTATTTTATCTCCCCCTTTATTTTGCAAATCATGCAAAAGATAGAACTATGCAATGGTATCGTAAGTCATCATACCTAACTTGGCTCGTAAGTTTTCAAAATTGGCTTGATTAAGGGGTTTGGTGAAGATATCAGCTATTTGATGATCAGTTCTTATATGGTTTCTATATCCTCATTTTGAACATGATCTCGAAGGAAGTGGTATCTTACCTAATGTGTTTGGCCTTAGAATGAAGTACCGGATTCCGAGAAAGATTGATCGCACTTGTGCTATCACAAAAAATTGGAATCTTATTCATTTTAATGCCAAAATCACTAAGTTGCTGTTAAAGCCAAAGTATTTGGGTAGTGTATAAGCTTAAGGCTACATACTCGGCTTCAGTGGTAGAAAGAGCTACACTAGCTTGCTTTTTAGAAAACCAAGAGATCAAGTTGGTTCCTATGAATTGGCACGTACTGCCAGGGGATTTTCTATCTATTTGCAACCACCATAATCAGCATCACTATATGCGTGTAATTCCAACTTAGCATTTCTATCATACCAAAGTCCTAAGTGAGGTGTGTTTAAGATATCTAAATGAGATACCTTAGGACAAGATTGAAACCTAGCACACATACACACACTAAACATGATGTCAGGCCTTGATGCAGTTAAATATAACAGTGAGCCAATCATAGACCTATATAGTATGTCATCAAAAGGTTTAACATTTCCATCCTTATCTAGTTTGGTGCTAACGCTCATATCTGTAGGTGTTGGTTTCAACTCTTCAAAGCCAAACTTCTTAATCATATCATTGACATACTTATGTTGGCTAATGTGGATTCCTTGAGGGGTCTGTTTGATTTGTAGTCCTAAGAAATAATCCAACTCTCCTACCATTGACATTTCAAACTCCGACTTCATACACTCTGCGAAGTCTTTTACTAAGGTAGGGTTAGTTGAACCAAAGATAATATCGTCTATATATATTTGAACTATTTATAAGTCATTATCTTTTCTTCTTAGGAATAATGTGTTATCTATGGTTCCCTTTTGATAATTATTTGCAATAAGAAAGTTCGCAACTCTATCATACCAAGCTCTTGGAGCTTGTTTCAAACCATATAAAGCTTTCTTAAGCTTGTATACATGGTTAGGATTCTTTGGATCTTCAAATCTGGAGGTTGTTTCACAAACACCTCTTCTTGGATGTATCCATTCAAAACGCACTCTTGACATCTATTTGGAAGAGTTTGATTTTGCTTAGACTTGCAATAGCAAGTAATAATCTAATTGCTTCTAGTCGTGCAACGGGTGCAAAGGTTTCCTTATAATCTATTCCTTCTTGTTGATTATAACCTTGTGTGACTAGTCCAGCCTTATTTCGTGTGATGTTTCCTTGTTCATCCATTTTATTCCTAAATACCCATTTCGTTCCTATTATAGACTTGTTTTCGGGTTTAGGTACTAAGTCCCACACGTTGTTCCTTGTAAATTGGTTCAATTCCTCATGCATGTCATCTATCTATGATATATCACCTAAAGATTCCTTAACATTCTTAGGTTCTAAGTGTGAGATTAAGCTATGTCCTTCAAGTTGACTTATGTTTCTACGTGTTCTAACCCCAACACTTGGATCCCCAATGATTAACTCTTTAGGGTGCCACCAATTCCTAGATTGACTAGGTTCACCCTCATCTTGTTCAAATGTTTCATTAGTGTGAACATTGTCGTATATAATTGAATCATCTTGTAAGTTAGTTGTATTATCTTCCAATTGCAAAATCTCTTCATTTATTTCATCTAAGAGTTCATGCATGCCTTGTTCAGGGGGAGTTGGTTCTAAATGATCAAATACAGGCTCAAGTAATATATCATCACCTTCAAACATATTTTCAAATTATTTTCTTGTTTATGTTGAGTTTTATCACTAACTTCAAAGCACGCATTTCATTGAATTTTACATGTATGGATTCAATTATCTTTCTAGATGCAGGATTATAGCACCTATATGCTCTTGAGTTAGTTGAATAACCAACAAGTGTACATTCAATAGAATTTTGTTCAAACTTGTCTAGATTATCCTTACTGTTCAACACAAAATATTTACAACCAAAAACTTTAAGATAATCTATTTTAGGTTCTCTATTATTTAACAATTCATAAGGTGTTTTATTTAATTTCTTTCTAATAGAGAGTCTATTTATAATATAGCATGCACAGCTAACAGCTTCAGCCCATAAATATTTTGGTAATTTATTTTCACATAACATCGTTCTAGCAACTTCTTGAATTGTTCTATTTTTACGTTCAACAACTCCATTTAGTTGTGGTGTTCTAGGTGGTGAGAATTCATGTTTGATTCCATGTAGTTCACAAAATTTGATTACATCTTTGTTTTTAAATTCTCCACCTCTATCACTTCTAGTTCTCGTAACATTTTCTTTGTATATATTTCCAAGTTGCTTAATAAGAGTTTTGATTGTCAATGGAGCATCGCCTTTGTGTGTTAAGAACAATGTCCATGTGTAGCGTGAGTAATCATCTACTATGACACACACATAGTAGTGTCCACCTAGACTTCTTGTCCTACTTGGACCAAATAAGTCTAAGTGAAGCAATTCTAGTACATGACTAGTACTCACTTCATGTTTCGGTTTAATTGTTTCTTTAATGTGTTTTCTTTTAATACACGTTTCACATAGTTGAAAATTATCTAAGTCTAACTTAGGCATTCCTCTAATTAAATTCTTCTTAGATAATTTCTTAATGGTTGAAATTCCTATATGACCTAATCTTCTATTACATAAATTCACATCTAAGTCATGTGATATTAAACAATTAACCTTAGCATCTAACATGTTATCTAAGGTAAGAGTGTACATGTTACCATCTCTATTTCCTTTTAATACAATTTCCCCTTTTTCATTTATTATATCAAAAGAATTGGGAAGAAAAGGAACATTATATCCACAATCTATAAGTTGAGAAATACTTAATAAATTATAAGAAAGATTACTTACTAACAACACATTTTGTATTTGAAATGTGTTAGGGTCCCCAATTGTTTCTTTTCCAACAACTTGTCCTTTGTTTTGTCACCGAATGTTACATTTCCTCCATTCTTGATATGTTCCGATTCGACGAATAGTTTGAGGTTCCCCGCCATATGCCTTGAACATCCACTAGATTCTTTGACTTTGCCGCCTTCTTGCATTCCTTGCGTTTTTTTCTAAAATCGAGACAAAGTTTTAGATACCCTTTATTTGGGTCCTTGAATTTTAGGAGCACCACCCTTGTTTAGATATCCCTTAGGTATCCAAACTTGGACATACCTTCTAGGCACATTTTTGACATAGGTTGAATATAAAGGATTAACATACGTTTGACCATTCCAAAAAGATGTTGTATTGTCATACATGTTATATTTTGGTTGATAAGTACTATGTCTTGGCCGATTTTGATAGTGTGTATAAGGCATGTAATTTTGTTTCTTGAATGGTGCTATGTATGTATGTACATATGCATTTCTATAAGAATTATATAAGTGTTGCCTATACTTAAGTTCATAATAAGTTGGATGCATTTTATTAGGTCTAGATGTATTTGTATACATGTAGGCATAATTTCTAGGTTGTCTAGATACAAAGTTTTGCCTAGATGTACGTTTTTACGTGTGTATATTTGTGGGTGCGTGTTATATTTTTTCCTTGATATAAGTAGAAGAAGGTGTAGAAGAAGATGTAGCAGGCAAAGTTGATTTTGTTGTATTATATGGCAACTTTGTACTAGATGAGACAAACTTAGTCTGTTTATCTACTTTTACATTTTCTTCTTTATAGCCTAACTCGGTTTTATCATTCCCATACTTTTGTGATGATATTAGTGTATCTAACATATTAGCACCCGATTTAAATTGTTCTAAAATTTTTTCTAAGGTAAGTTTGGAAGATTTAAGTTGTACTATTTCATTTTCCCAACTTTCTACCTTAGATTTCAACATGCTGTTTTCAGTTTTTAGTGTATGTTCATTTTTCCAATATGATTCAATTTTGATCGCTAAAGAATCAAGAGTATTAGTAGACTCTTGTTTAAAAGATTCTAATTGATAGGAAAACTCTAAGTTGGATGTCTTTAACTTGTCGTTTTCTTCAATTTATTTCTTCTTTTCTTTAGATAGTCTCTTATAGTGAGCATGCATTCTTAAAAATTCTTCATACATTTCATCAAATGTCATGTCACTATCAGAATCATCATCAGATGAATACCTTACCTCATTGGATACGAAGCAGACTTGAGCTTCCTCAGTGTCGGATTCTGAGTCGGATAAGTCGCTACATATGCTCACCTTCATTGCTCATTTGCCTTTCCTTGACTTGGACTCCTTTACCTTAGTCACTTGTGCCTCCTTGTCCTTGGCTTGTTTATTATTGTTGTTATCATTATTTTTCTTTGTTGGGCAATCATATGAGATATGTCTTTTTTACCGCATTCGTAGCATAATTCTTTATTATACCATTTGTTGTTATTAGCGTTATTTTTCTTAGATTGAGAAAAAGAAGAAGAAGAAGAAGAACGTTGTCTATTCCTATTTGGACGTTTAAAAAACTTGCTAAGTTTTCTGGCTATCAATATCAAGTCATCGTCTAATTCAGTATCACTATTACTATCATCATTATTTGTATGTGTTTCAGTTGATTTGAAAGTTATTGGCTTACCGGATGATTTAGATGACTCGGACTTCCGTTGATTTAGTTTTACCTCATATACTCTTAGTGAGCCTATCAACTCGTCCATTTTTGTTATTGATTTCGTTTCTTCAATTGTCGTGACCTTTGGATCCCATTCAGCAGGAAGGCTTCGCATCACCTTTTACACCTTCTCGTTGTTGGTGAATGATTTTCCTAAAGCTTCAAGGGAATTGAAAATATTAGTAATTCTAAAATCCATAGTTGTTATAGATTCGTTCGACAACATTTTGAAGGATTCTAATTCAGTCATAAGCATATTTATTTTTGATTCTTTTACACCACTTGTATCTTCATGCTTTAATACAAGTGATTTCCACATATCGTGTGCACTTGTGCAGTTTGACACATATCCTGCTTCAAAAGTTGTAAGTCCATTCAAAAGTAATTGCACAGCTTTAGCATTCATGGACATTTTCTTTTTATCTTCTGATGACCATTCACTTTTATATTTTAAACCTTTCGTGTGACTCCATTAACTTGTACAACTTTCATTGGAATGTACGGCCTATCTTCAACTATAGACCATAAATCGATGTCTATAGCCATTAAGAATAGCATCATTCTAAGTTTCTAATGAACAAAATTATTGCCATCAGAAAGAAGAGGACGCTGTGTGGACATACTTTCCAACTCACCTTTGTGAGAGACTATGACCATTGTATGTACCTTTAATCTGAGATTAGTAGGCTACAAAGAGTTATTGTTTCTTGGCTTTGTGTTGTTTATATGGTGTTGAATCTTGCTTTTTTGAGTGGTGTAGACCTCACTCTGATACCAATTGTTGGACCATGCACCTGCAATAAACACCACTAGAGGAGGGGTGAATAGTGGTTAGCGGAAATGACGCTACTACTCTTGATTAAAAACCCCTTTGAAAGCAGAATCTGAGACTAACTCAGATCCAGAACCTGTTTTTGAAAAATTCAAAAATAAGTGTACACAACTCCAAAAATTATGAAACTTTCCAGAACTTAACTTCAATGTGTTATCAAGGCTCTGTCCAAACATCAGACAAAAATAAGATCATTTGACCCTTCAAACAAATAAAAATATTCAGATGGTCAATCTGGACAGAATTGGACAGAATGTTACTGATTTTGAAAAACGTGTTTCTCTTTAAATACTCAACCAAAAAGGTTGATCTTTATATCAAAACACTCCTTAGGATGTGTAGTTGATGTTTTAAAAAGGCCCCAACCATAAACAATTCTTGATTAATACAGAAGTTAAGTTTTCTCACTGGTCAGATTGCAGCCAGATTGTAGCAGTTATCTTGAAAAGACTGAAAGACTAACTTTCCCTTGCTCAAATCAAGTGATTCTTATTGCAAATGAAATCTAACAATCTGAAGTATAAGTCCACCAAAAATCACAAATTTTGAAAGTGTTTAGCTATTTTTCCAAATTATGAGAAGTTGTGTGAAAACTGCAGTAAAAACAGGCAGAAAACAGAAAGGTAGAAACAAGACAAGAACACCGAGGATTTATCTTAATTCGGTCAATGTGACCCACTCAAGTCCCAAGGAACACCTTTCTTTGAATTTCACTATGATATGAATCACCTTACAACAAGAACCAAGCTTGATCCTTGGTTTATACACAAACCCTATTCAAGACTTGGATGAACACCTTCTATGCAACACTTAGTTGCAACATCTCTACCTCCTATTGATGTAGCCTTATAGAATTGGCTAATCAATCTTACAAATGAAGCTCAAGAGGCTTGTAGCTCAACAAATACAACAAGAACACCTTTGCTACAAAGAATAGAACAAGAACAACAACAAGAAGATGATAGCTAGACAATTCAACAAATGCTTTCAAGTGAGCTTCAAATGTGTTTCATCTTCTTCACCATTGCCTCCTATTTATAGTGTGAATTGAGCCTTGGAGATAAGAATGCACATGTGTCATCACCTTTATCATCAAGTCCAAGTGTCTTCACATCATTGGTTGGCCTTGAACACTTGGCAAAATAAGACAACATAATTGTTCCACCTTGAACACACCTTGTTGGCCGATTTTTACACGTTGGAAGTGTCTTGATTTATCCTTAGCAAAATAGAGATAATTCCACCAATAAACCCTCAACTTCTTGGCATAAACATAGGTCATGTGAGGCTGAATTTTCTTGGATAAAAACAACTCAAATTCAGCTCCAACAAAATAATGTAGCCGTTAGGTTCAAAGTTGAAATTTCCAAGTAACAATCTTGATTATTATTTGTAAAATGAAGATAATAAGAGAGGATAAAACCACCAAAATACCCTTAGCCTCAAGCAAAAGAATAGGGCATGTGAATACTACTTTTTGACTCAAAAATTCTGCGGAAAATGCCTTGTAGCCGTTGGTTACATTTGAATTTTTCCAAGTTGGAAAATTTTGCCAACTTGCTCCTTTTTGGTTGGTTCACTTGTCACCAAGCCATAAAATGAATAATACATCATAATCATCTGAATACACACGTTTTTGTGCATATGTATATGTATATCAACTCAAATTTTTGAAGAAGAAATCACCAAATAATAATTGACAAGATTATGCCAATATATAACACCAAAATTCCAACTATTTCTTCTTGTACGTAGTGATCATTTCCACACCTTTAACACCTTTGATATATCTGAATAATAATGATAAATATGCTCCCATAACATATATAAGAGGGTCTTCAAGAAAGAAATAGAATTTGACATCATAACTCGTCACATATCCTGCTATAGTCAATAATATCATCATTTGAGAAAATAAGATAAAGAATCACCATATAATCTTCATGATAATAATAACTCAACTCCAGAATGAAGATGATAATATGCTCCAGAGATTCCTTGAGTGAAAATACCAAAAATACCCTCAGGGGTGAAATGACCAAAATGCCTCTAGTGTGAGAAAACTCCAGAAATGATCCCGATGGTCAGAAATAATCATAATATCATCGTTTTCATGATGAATAAGGTAAGAATATGTCCTTGAAGTATTTCCACCATATCATGTTCCTACAAAACTCAAAATACCAATTTTGTCCTTTGTGGTATGTTGTAGAAACTTTCAAGACACATTAGTCACAATGTATTTATAATCATCAAAAACACATAGTAATCACATAATGAACATGTATAAATCATGTACAAATGAAAACAATCACCTTATCACATTTTAGAAAAATATTTCTAAAAACCCTAGACATCGATCGATCGAAGTGCCTCAGCTTCAGAGATCGATGTCTCACAGTAAGCTTCAGAATTTGTTTCTTACCTACATCGATCAATCGAAGTGAGGGTTTGATGTATACATTGTTTGATCGATGTGTCTCAGGTTTAGAGATCGATGTCTCACCATAAGATCTTGAACTTTCACTGCCTTACATGGATCGATCGATGTGAGGGATCGAAGCACATCGATCGATCGAAGTGCAACAACCTGAGAGATCGATGTCAACTTTTTCAACTTTTAATCACGTATAACACTATGTCTGATATTTTTAATTATTTACCACTTAAAATCATGACTTTGAAAATTGTCCAAACATATTTCTCAACAGTACTTACTAGTAAAATTTAGAAAAACAGTTTTAAACCCATTAAAATATATATCTTGAGGGTCATACCATAAAAGTTTTAAGTCATTTAGAATTCCCAATTAATAGGAATAAAGTTTTCATTTCGGAGTACAGTTTCTGGCAGGTTGATGCAATCTGTACAAAAACGTGTTTTCAAGGTGTTAGGCTAGAATTTTAATCTGAAATTTTTGTGAGACACTCATAACATCTGAGAACACATCTTCACCAAATTTCATAATTTTTGGAGGTCTACAACCAGGTCATCTAAATTAATCAAATCAGGATATGAAAACAGAAACTGTTTTTAGAAGTGAATTATTTGGTCCAAAAAGTTTTAAAAACCAAATTTTCCGCACTCACTATTCAACCCCCTTTCTAGTGGTATTATACATGTCCTACACTATACACATACATACTTGCCTTAAACACGTATCACTAGTCTAGGGGGTGCTACAGTATTGGCCTCCCACCAGCCCAACCCAAAACATTGAGAAAGGTAAGGGGAAAAGTGAGGAAAAGGTTATCTAAAAAGGTAAGTCTTATAACCCTTCAAGTAGGACTAGAGATATAAAATGTTTCCGATGTCATGGCATGGGACATATAACATCTCAATGTCCTAATATACGAGTCATGTACCTTGATGATTCTGGCAAGTATTACTCGGCCTCTGAGCATGTAGAACAAGAAAATATTAAGGAAAACTTAGAGGAGGAGGAGTGCATGAGCGAAGAAGAAAATGTCACATGTAGAGAATTTCTTGTGATTAGACTAAGCCTTCAAGCACAATCTTAAGTCGATGAAAAATAAAGAACATCGAGAACATATTTTTCATATTCATCGTAATTAGTGGAAAGGTTTGCACCATGATTATAGATATCGGATCTTGTGCTAATTTTGCTAGTGTAGAATTGGTAAGAAAACTTGCGCTACCCTTGCTTGATCACCCTAGACCGTATAAGTTACAATGGCTTAATAATTGTGGTGAAGTGCATGTAAGTGAACAAAGTTTGGTACCATTCACTATTGGCAATTATCATGATGAAATTTTGTGTGACGTTGTTCCTATGCATGCTGGTCATATCTTATTAGGAAGACCATGGCAAAAAAATATGCGAGTAACTTATGGTGATTTCCTTAATAGATATACATTTAAAATGAATAACAAGTTGTATAAACTGCATGCTTTATCTCCACAAAAGGTTTAAAAGATCAACATAGCATGTATAAAAACCAGGAGTCAAAAGAAGAGAAGGAACATGAACAATGGTTCATTGAGTCAATGAAACGAGAGCTTAGGAAGAGTGACTCATGAACTAAACAAAAGAATAAAGAAAAAAGAAAATAACCCTTGGGAAAGTCAGCCAAACAGCCTACTTCGGAGCAAGAAAAGTCACTTAGGTCTAAGAAGTCATTTCACACAATCTTCTGGAATTTTGCATACTTTGTTGTTGTGTAAAATAATTCTTAATTTGCCCTCCACTTTGCCGAGTGGAGTTGCATCTTGGATACATGAATTCCTAGACTTGTTCCCAGAAGAGGAGCCGCAAGACTACCGCTATTGAGAGGAGTCGAGCACCAAATCGATCTTATACCACGTACAACATTACCTAATCGTCCAACATATCAAGCGACCCTGAAGAAATGAAGGAGATTCAATGTCAGGTTGAAGACCATTTGGCTAGGGGATGAATTAGGGAAAGTATGAGCCCATGTGCGCTACCGGTCATTATAGTGCCAAAGAAGGACGACTCATGGAGGATGTGCACAGATTGTCGTGCCATCAAGAAAATCACAATAAAGTACAGGTACCCGATTCCTAGACTGACCTATACGCTTGATAAATTATATGGTGCTAAGTACTTTACGAAAATTGATTTAAAAAGTGGATATCATCAAGTTTGAATTAGAGAAGGAGATGAATGGAAAACCACATTGAAAACTAAATTAGGATTGTATGAGTAGTTAGTCATGCCTTTTGGTTTAACTAATGCACCGAATACCTTCATGCGATTAATCAACCAAGTTTTGTGGTCATTCATTGGTAAGTTTGTGGTAGTTTACTTTGATGATGTCTTGATCTATTCTAAAACATTGCATGAGTATATTGATCATCTACGTGCTATTTTGGAAACCATGCAAAAAGAATCACTGTATGCTAATTTTAAGAAATGCTCATTCTGTCTTGATAAGATCATCTTCTTAGGATATGTTGTTAGTACGAATGGCATTGAGGTAGATCAAGGAAAAATTAAATGTATCATAGAATGACCCACACCTAAGAACGCTAGTGAAGTTATGAGTTTCTATGGACATGCTAGTTTTTAAAGGTGATTCGTGAAATATTTTTTTTTCTATTGCTGCCCCTTGAACAAAATAGTGATGAAAGAAGTTGTCTTTCATTGGGACGAAGCGCAAAAAAAGGCATTTGAATTGTTAAAGAAAAAACTCACCACCTCATCTATTCTTAAGTTGCCCAGCTTTGAAAAACTTTTTAAATTGAATGTGACTCATTAGATATAGATATAGGTGCGATATTGAACCAATCTAAATGTCCAGTTGCGTATTTTAGTGAGAAACTCAAAGGAGCTCAACTAGACTATTCGACGTATAATAAAGAGCTTTATGCATTAGTTAGAGCTTTGCAAACTTGACAACACTGCTTACAGCCCAAGGAATCTGTGATTCATACGGATCATAAATCCCTTAAGTATCTAAAAGGAAAATTAAATAAGAGACATGATAAATGGATAGAATTCATTGAATAATTTTCTTATTCGATTCAATATAAGCAAGGCAAAGATAATATCGTAGTTGATGACTATCTAAGCGATACACTTTGATTACTTCACTTTCATCTAGCTTACTTAGATTTTAATCCATTAAGGAAATGTATGTTGAAGATTGAGATTTTCAATCTATCTATGAGGCATATGCTGCATCTTCTCTTTGTAATTTTTATATCAGTGATGGATTTTTTACTTAAAGAAAAAAAGTTGTGTATTCCGTGATGTTCTATCCATGAATTGTTGGTTAAGGAAGCCCATGGAGGTGGCCTTATTGGTCATTTTGACATTTTTAAAACTTTGGAAATCTCACGTAAACAATTCTTTTGGCCACATATGCACATAGATGTAGAAAAATTGTGCTAGATTCATTACCTGTAAGCAAGCAAAATCTAAAACCCAACCGCATTGATTGTATAAGCTGTTATTGGTTCCTTATAGCCCTTGGTACCATATTTCCATGGACTTCGTCCTTGGTTTACCAAGGTCTAAGCATGGTAAAGACAGTATTTTTGTGGTTTTTGATAGATTTTCCAAGATGGCGCACTTTGTTGCACGTAGAAAGATTGATGATGCTTCTCATATCGCTGGATTATTCTTTAAATAAGTGGTATGTTTGCATGGTATGCCTTGAACAATTGTTAGCGATAGGGATACTAAATTCTTGAGCATTTTTGGCATGTTTTGTGGGGTAAGTTGGGAACTAAGATTTTGTTTACTACTATTGCATACACACAAACTAATGGTCAAACTAAAGTTGTTAACAAAACGTTATCTCAATTATTGCATGCCATAATTCAAAAGAATTCAAAGAATTGAGACGATTCCTTACCATACATTTGATTTGCATATAATAGGAATGTTCATACAGGTACTACTCATTCAAATTTTGAAGTTCTTTTTGGTTTCAATCCCCTATCTCCCCTTGTTATTACCTTTGCCTACTAATGAACGTGCTAGCTTAGACGGTAAAGCTAAAGCTGAGTATGTTCAAAAATTGTATGAAAAGGTAAAAACACAGCTTGAAAGGAGAAATGAACAATATGCAAAACAAGCAAAAAAAGAAAGAAGCATGTGACCTTTGAACCAGGCGATCTAATATGTATTCATTTGCGCAAGGAACGATTTCCAAAGGAGCGGAGGTCCAAATTGCAGTTGAGAGAAGATGACCCATTCAAAGTACTTGTTCGCAGAACGACAACGCCAATGTAATTGAACTTTCCCCAGGTAATTATGGAGATGTTTCAAATACTTTTAGTGTTACTCATTTATCTCCTTTCTATACAGATTCTGATTTGAGGACAAATCCTTTCGACTGGAGAGGGATAAGGAAGACGTGGAGCACAACCCAAATGCAGGAGACATGCGAGGGATTGGAGAGGGAGGAGGCATGTCCGAAGAGGCACCAAAGGGTCCAGTCACGAAAAGCAAAGCGAAATAACTGAAGCTGGACGTTATCGCGATACTTGCATAAATTATGCCACACCAAGAGGAAAACATAGCTGAGGGTGTTGGTGCTATATTTTGGAGCCACAAAATCAGTTTTGCTGAAGGAAGAAAGAGCATGGGATGGAGGGAGATGGACATAACGTCTGGGCATGCTCTTGTATCGATCGTGCATAAAAGGTCTTGCGTTGCCTAGTTTTTGGCCGTCATGGCTTGTAATCTTTTGTAATATTTTTAGAGTCATTTTACATGTTTTTTGAATTTTTTAAACATTAAAAATGTTAGTTAAAAGACAGGAAAATAGGATTTCCATATTTGGAAAAACACCTAAAAAGTAGGGTTTTTCTCAGGATGACACTATCTCGGTATTTTGGCCATAACTCTATCATACAATATTGTTTTGAGGTGATTTAGGATGCTATACAAACTAGACAACCGAGGCTACAACTTGTTAGAGGACCTTAGAGATAAGGCATGGAAGGTTGATCAGATGCTGAAGTGATGAAAATCCAATAGAAGACCTATCTTATCTCTTGTAAACTAGGTTTATCATTTGTAGGGTTATATGTATCCAAGGTCAGCCACTTGGAAGAACAGATTGTTAATGAAAAATTATAACTTTCATCCAAAGGCTGCCTAGCAAGGTTCTTCCTTGTGCTTTCTTTGATCATCGATCAAAACTAGATTCTATATCAACGTTTTGATCACACGTTGTGGGAGAATCGAATCCTACTATCTTAAAGGCACATACCAGGGCTGGTTTGCTATTCCTGGACCACGAACAAGCTTCAAGGAGGTGGATATTGCTCATTCCAAATGAGAACACACAGCCAAGGTTGGCTTTTTTGAACCGTTCTTGTCACCGCACAAGGTTTCTTGTGGAAGACACAATTAGAACGAAGGAAAGGTCCGTTCTTTGGCGTGGAACACACATCACCCTCTCAATGTTGTAAATTCTTCTTTAATAAATAAAAACTTTAGCTAGTTAAAAAGAAATTAAAATTTTATGGTGAAGTATGGAATTGCAGTCTTTAGTGTGATAGTTCCTCTATGCTTGCTTGTGATTGATGTTAATTCTTTTTAGGGGGTAGGATCATTAGTTGCAAATATAGATTGTCTGTCATGAAAGTTTGTCATGTGTTCTTGTCGTCGTGTTTTAATTGAGCTTATAATTTATTGTGGGTGTGAAATTGAGTTGCAATAAATGCTTTACGTTTCCTATATAGTAGCATTGCTTCTTTCGAGCTTCTGCTCGGATTTTGTCATCTAGGAATTGCAATTCACAGCTGTTTGGTGAGATGTTCACTGGATTACATTTATTTCTCGAGTCTAAATCTCTCTGTTTCTCTCTCTCATGCAGACTCGCAATGCTCTGTCTGGAACTTATTCTGCATCACAGAGATCTGGCAGCTCGGTAGCTCTTTTGGTTGATGATCCAAGTGTAATGCGTGATAGGGCTCTAAATTTTATGCTCCCTGAGCTGATGTCCTGAAATTAAAAGATCATCTTAGAAATGAGGAGCTAGTTGCTGAATCCTTATTGTGTAAGCGAAGAAGTAAAATGATAATGGCCATGATCCAGTCCGTGACGTATGCCACCAAAGGGAGATGTGTGCACTCGCGTGAATTCTTGCTGTAAAAGAGGCAATAGGTACTGAATGGGTTTACATGTGGGACAACTTTGGTGGTTATTTTGCTTCTTTTGGTTGGTTTGACTGCCCACACTGAGCGAATGCAGATGAATTTACGTTGTGCTATTTGCTATTCCATGCATACATATTACTTTCCCCTCCCTCTCCCCCTTCCTTTATTTTAGCTTCAAATACATATTTTTGTTCTTTTAAAAAATGAAGTTCGTTTAAGACTATTCCTTTATAGCACCGGTTTCTCAGGTTTAACTACAAAGAAAGTTGAGAAGTGTTTGCGAAAAAGATCGTAGACGATTTGAAATCATACAGGAGAGGTATGTAATTCCCATTTACCAAGATTTACTCATATTCTTTTATCTAGTTATTTATTTAAGGCTAGAAATGGTAAGGGTATTCACCAAAAAAAATGAAATGCTCATGGGTATTATATGCTCATCCAAAGTCCATCATACAAATAATCATACACATATTCATACACATGTCATATATTATAAATTATGTACGTATGAAACTTATACATCAATCTTATACATAAATATATAATTCGGCCGAAGCCTATTCAAATACTATACATTTATTACTTTCGGTCCTTAAATCATAGAATACAAAATTTGCGTCTTTATACATATACATACACCCGCCACCACACACATACATATATGCATTTAACTATGCAGTCAATTATACATATGCATGTTCCTCATGTTTATACAAAAATATATTTATATGGTTCGCAAATTTAAAACGAATACAGAAAAGGTACTTACCTCTACGCGTATATACTACACCAAGTTTATTGGAGAAAAATCCTTTTCCTTCCTCCTAGAGGTGGTCGGTCGAATTGCTTGTTGGGTAGGGGTGGGAACAAGGCTCCCGATTTTTTGGTGTGGATGTGAGGTAGGGTTTAGGTCTTGTGTGTATTTTGTGTGTGTGTGTGTAAATGATTTTCTAATAGGTATAGGAAATATGTTTAGGTTAATCCTTTAGAGTTTAATGCTATCACATATTTCCTATCCTAACCAAATAATATTAGGATAATTATTACCTATAATTAATATTTATAACTTTTTCTTTCCTTTTATATTATTTCCCTTTATTTTTCCTTTTCATAAAACCTGGGGTGTTACAACGAAGCATGCAAAAACGTGGCTCACATCATCTATATATTGAAGAAGCTCAGATGAGGCATATACAGACTTTCATCCTCCTCAAGCTTTATTTTTTATTGTTGTAAAAAGCTCTCAAATGTGCAAAAGTGCTCGAATCTTATTAAGCTCTTATTGCTTGTTCTAAATTGTTGTAAATTGTGAAAATAGGAGTCTAACCGACTTGCTAGAAAGTGTAACCTCCACCAATTCTCAAAACCTACTTGGTGAAAGTTCTTTGATAAAACTTTGTTGGAGTTGTGAAGAAGCAAGGACTTGTTTTTCCTTATAGTTGTTGTTGTTGTTGTTGTTGTTACTGTACAAAGTGGTTTTGTGCAAGAAGCTACGGTTGTTGTCTTGTTGCTTACACTAGTTGTTAGTGTAAGTACTGTTGTTGTTGTTCTTATTATTGATAATAAGAAGAGTTGTTGTTGAAAATCCACTTTGAAGACAAAGTGGTAGAAGAGTAGAATCAATTGATTCGAACCACTCAATATCGTGTGTCTTTATTTATTATCTCTCATCTCCTTATTTATTGATTTGGAGAGTATTTGAGTTGGAGTGGGCTAAACCATTTTCGAAAGTAGCAAGATTAAAGATCATGGCAATGACAACCTCTTCATCTTACAGCTCAACTTCCGAATCAACCACTTTATTCTCTGCCTCAAACACCAAAGCTCCTATCTTTGATGCTCAAAACTATTCTCTGTGGAAATTTAGAATGGTAAATCATTTGAAAGGTTGCGGATTTGACATATAGATAGCTTTTGCCAAGAGAATTGAAGTTCCTATGATTACCGACTCAAAAGGTAAATCTATATTCAAAGATGAAGTTGATTACACCGATGAAGAGAATATAAATTTTTCTATAAGTGGAAAGGCATTTGATATTCTGATGAGATCCATAACCCTCATACATGCCAAGATAATGAGAATGCACATAATTTTACAAAAATCCAAGATCAAGGACCCTTAACAAGAAGTAAAACTAAGAAACTAATGCATGAAGTGGGGGCCTTCCTATTTAAACATGTGCAAGATGAACCAAGGGAACTTATACATTGGGTTCACCTTATTGAACCTACAACATGATTTGTAAGAAATTTTAGAACCATTTTAAAATATCATTAGTATAGAATGTGTTCTTTATTTTGTTTTTTTAAAATGTTTATGTTGTATTAGCTTAGGCCCATCTCGGATTGTGAGTTTCTGCAGGACCCGTTTTGGTAGAATTGACGTATCTCTCCAACCACAAGGCCAAATTAAGAGTTTCAGGATGCATTAGAAAGCTAAGACAAATATATACAACTTTCATGTTTTGTACTTTTCCACAATCGGTCGTCTTGGCATTCAAAAAGAGCATGAAAATGGAAGTATTGTTTCTACCGAATTCTGTGACATACCTTCAGTAATTTGGATGTATCTCCTCAATGGTTGGGCCAAATGCAAAGAACTTTATATGATTATTTTCTACACTCAATTGGCTACAATTCTCTAAGAAAGATCAAGGCCTAATTCGGATCGGACCATGTCCAAAAATTAGTCACAATCCATAAGTGATTTCAAGATGAAGAAAAATGCTTAAAGTCTTCCATGAATAGTACTTGAGGGACCTACTTTGAAAATCATCATTCAAGACTTGCAAGACTAGTTTTTATGGAGCCTAAATGAATAGTTTTTAGAAGTGTGTAGTCTTTTCAATTATTATTTCAATTTGTAAGATAGTTTGTTGTCTTGTGATATTTTTTGCCTATAAAAGGCACATAATAGAAGCTTTGTAATCTCACACCTTCAATGAAAATTTCTTCTTCTTCAAGAGTAATTCTTGTGTGTTTTCTTGGTTCATATTCAAAATCAAGGCTAGAATCTTTCAAGGCTTGAGCATCCTTGTGAGAGTTGTCCAATTCCGGGGAGTGAAACATCCAAGAGGGAGGTATCTTGCTTGGGTTATGTAGAACTCATTGGAGGACTTATGTTCAAAAGGTTTTCTTCAACTTATTTGGAAGCAAGGTGAAGCTATCTTCATTGTGCCTAAACCATATTTGGAGGAGGAGCTTTAGAGTTAAAGAAAGGTCCATTCTTGCACGTATCAAAGTGATATCAGAGCGAAGGTTTTTCTTTAACTCAACTTATCATTTCTTTGTGTCAATTTTTCTTTTCTTTCGTTCTTCTCTTCATCCACCATTCAACCATCTTCTTAGAAGGTTGAT
>AP025075.1:17837014-17885678 GCA_036186865.1 Eustoma russellianum | reverse complement strand
TTCTTCCTGTTCAACAAGCAAAAAAACTCAAAAAAAACCGATATACAAGCTTACCGTATCAATTGGTGATATAAGGTTAGATTGGACTCTTGACAATTACCGTAACACTGGACCTACATGAAATTGGTGATATAAGGTTGGATTGGACTCTGGACAATTACCGTAACGCTGGACCTACATGACATTGGTGATATAAGGTTGGATTGGACTATGAGAACTTACCGTGACGCTGGACCTATATGAAATTGGAAAGGACTAAGGACAAACATATCATAAAACACTTAAGGATTATTTCTTTCTGATGATTTATGGTTTGTTTATTTCATTTGGTTGGATTTCAATTTCTTTATGTTTAGACACTTTCTTGGACTCTAAGTTCTTTGTTTAGAAGCTTTTCTGCATTACTTATATTCAGTATTGCTTATATATCTACCTTAGTCTACCTTGGTCTATCCTATATTCTTGTTGTTATCGAAGCTCTTAACTTGTTTTAGACTTTGTGTTTGTTTAGTTGTATTGTGTGGTGATTTTAGTTGCATTTTCGTGTGTTCAATATCTAATTTGGCAACCTCGACAAGAAAGAAAATCAATCTGTTCATCTTGAACAACTTGACAGCCTACTACACACAAAAACATCAAGATATCCATCCAAAACAAATACACAAAGCCTTACCAATCAATTTTACCGAGATATATACACCTTGTTTAGCTTTGAACAAGAAAAAAAGAGAAAGAAAGAAAGAGAAGCTTATTTCAAAGAAAACTTTGCACAAAACAATTAAAAGTGCAAAGAGCAAAAGAGCTGATCTTGTTTCCTTCATAAACCCGAAGTACCCATTTGTTTTCACTTTTGAACACTTGAGTGCTTCTAGTTCATTCATACTTGCATCTAGCTTGCATAAAGCCTAAGATTAAGTTAAGGATTGCCCAGGGCAACCCCTTAGCATTTCTTTGGCTCAGCTTATTACATCAAATTTGGTTTCAATTCTATTTGAATCTTAGTACAGTCCAAGTTTGTTGTTTATAACATTGGAATTGTGAGTGAATTGGTGGGAGACTTGTGAAGAAGGTTTAATTTACATGATTAAAGGTATCGGAATTGAAACTCACTTGGCAAGTTTGTTTTGAATTGTTCTAGCCTCAGATTCTTCAAGAAAACACAAGATTGTGTGAACTACAAAAAAGAGAGAGAGGGACAAACACTTGTTTTTTGTTTTCCACTAACATAATCAAGTTTCTTTTGTCTTTGTGTTAGTTTTTTTCTTTGTTATTTTTTTGTTCAATTTCAGGTAATTGTACAATGGATAAGACACCTGAGAGTATCGTGGGTCTTAACAAAGAAGGAGAAAGATTGCCCACAAACGTGGACGATTTAGCACAACTAATGCAAAATATGTTGTGGGAAATGAAATTGATGAGTAGCCTTGTAGAGGGCCTAGAAAAATAGTCACAAACTCATCTACAAAATCCTTTACGTGAAGGACAAACATCACATATACCGGAACATAGGCTTGAAAGCCATGGGTCTTTTGCTCCGGAAAGAGGAAGAGGTAGAGGCAGAGGCAGAGGAAGAGGGCTTAATAGGGATTTCATACTATGAGGACCTTTGATGAAAGAGAAGAAAAACCACACCAAATGTTTGATGACTATAATATTGAGGAAGAGTACAACCAATTTCGAAACCGTGGGAATCAAAAGAATAACCCACAAGAAGATGAATTCATCAAAACAAAAGTGAACATCCCCACATTCTATGGAAAGAGTGATGTTGAGGCATATTTTGAATGGGAGAAAAAGGTAGATCTCATATACTCTTGTACAAATTATACTGATTTGACTAAAGTGCGCTATGCATCTATAGAGTTTGCAGATTATGCCTTAATTTGGTGGGATCAACTACACAACGTAAGGAGAAGAACCAGACAAGCACCAATCTCTACTTGGGAAGAAATGAAAATTGAGATGAGAAAAAATTCATTCCTTCAGATTATGAAAGAACCATCTACCAAAACTTGCAAAAACTCACTCAAGGAAGCCATAGTGTAGACGAGTATTTCAAAGAGTTAGAGATCTTATTGATAAGAACTAACATTGAAAAACCAGAGAAAGCTAACATGGCTAGATTTCTAGCTGGATTGAGCAAGGAAATTGCAAACAGAGTTGAACTTACCACATATATTTATATGACTTCCATGGTTCATAAAGCTGAAAAGATTGAGAGACAACTCAAGGTAAAACCCTTTACATCTAGTTTATCTTTTCGAGCTAATTCTTCATCCTATCCAAGAATGCCGCCTAGGACAAATCAAGGCACAATTTTCAGGTCAACTGCACCTCAAGGACGTGGATTCCATAGCAAGACTCAACCAAATCAAAGACTACCTCAACAAAACTTGGATAAAGGGAAAAACAAGGTTAAAGATAACATTTCTAATTCCACTACTAGATTTAGAGACATTCAATGCTATAAATGTTTAGGTAAAGGTCATTTTGCAAATCAATGTCCCAACCCTAAACGTATCATGTTCATTGAAGAATCTAATGAATATTATTCTGATGATGAGAAAGTGGAACATGTTAATGTTGAGGAAAATCATGATGAAAATGAAGTGTGAGTGAGGATGAAGAACTTGCATCAAAAGAATTCTTGGTTGTTAGAAGAGCTCTTAATGCACATGTTAAGATTGATGAACAAGATCAACATAGAGACAACATTTTTCATATCCATTGCATGGTTAAAGGGAAAGTTTGTACTTTGATTATTGACTCTGGATCCTGTACTAATGTGGCAAGTGTTGAACTCGTTAGAAAACTTGATTTGCTATTACTTAACCATCCACACCCTTATAAACTATCTTGGTTGAATGATTGTGGAGAAGTGAGTGTTAGCAAACAAGTTTTGATCTCATTGTCTATTGGTGGGTATAAAGATGATATCTTATGTGATGTAGCTCCTATGCATGCAAGTCTTATCCTGTTAGGTAGACCATGGCAGTTTGATAAGAAAGTTACTTATGATGGATACTTGAATAGGTATTCGTTCAGGTTTAACAATAAGTTGTTTAAGCTACATGCATTACCCCCACATAAGGTATTTGAAGATCAAAAGAGAATGTGTAAGAATAGGAATGACCCTAAGGAGAAAGAGTCAGAAAAGAAATTTCTGGAGTGTATTAAGAGTGAAAGAAAGAAAAATGAGTCTGAAGGCAAAGAGATAGTAAACATTGATGAAGACAAATCTCAAAAGAAATTTCCCTAAACTCAAAGAAAACTGTCTACGTTTTGATGTTTAAGGAGTCTCTCTTTTCTATGAGTGACTTACCCTCCGCTTTGCCCAGTGGAGTTGTATCTTTGCTTGATGAGTTTTCAGGGTTGTTTACTGAAGAAGAACCTTCTGGTTTGCCGCCTTTAAGAGGAGTTGAGCACCAAATAGACTTCATACCTGGTGCTATCCTGCCTAATAGGCTAGCCTACAGAGCAAACCCTGCTGAAACGAAGGAAATTCAACGCCAAGTAGAAGAACTCTTGGCCAAAGGAAAGGTGAGGAAAGCATGAGTCCTTGTGCTGTTCCTGTGATCTTTGTACCAAAGAAAGATGGTACATGGAGGATGTGTA
This sequence comes from Eustoma russellianum, assembly GCA_036186865.1. Lineage (NCBI taxonomy): Eukaryota > Viridiplantae > Streptophyta > Magnoliopsida > Gentianales > Gentianaceae > Eustoma > Eustoma russellianum. Next base: position 17,882,063 of record AP025075.1, on the reverse strand, counting down.
CTGATTGTAGAGCCATCAACAAGATAACTGTAAAATACAGGTACCCCATTCCGAGACTTGATGATATGCTTGATGAATTGTACGGTGCTAAGTATTTTACCAAGATTGATCTTAAAAGTGGTTACTTTCAAGTACGCATTAAAGAAGGTGATGAATGGAAAACTGCATTTAAGACTAAGTTTGGATTGTATGAGTGGTTAGTCATGCCATTTGGCTTAACTAATGCACCTAGTACTTTCATGAGATTAATGAATGAAGTCTTACGTGCATTCATTGGAAAATTTGTTGTTGTGTACTTTGACGATATCTTGATTTACTCTAAGACTTTGCATGAACACATAGGTCATCTAAGAAGCATTTTTGAAGCATTGAAGAAAGAACAACTATATGCAAATTTCAAGAAATGTTCTTTTTGTATGGAAAAAGTTGTGTTTCTAGGATTTGTTGTTAGTGCAAATGGAATTGAAATGGACCAAGATAAAGTGAACTCAATTTTAGAATGGCCAATTCCCACAACTGTTGGAGAGGTGAGAAGATTTCATGGGTTGGCTAGTTTCTATAGAAGATTTGTTAAGGACTTTTCCACTATTGATGCACCTTTGAATGAAGTTGTTAAAAAAGACGTAGGATTTCAGTGGGGAGAGTCACAACAGAAAGCCTTTGATGAACTTAAAGAAATGTTAACTTCTGCACCTATTCTAAGACTACCTAGCTTTGATGAAACATTTCAAATTGAATGTGATGCTAGTGGTGTTGGTATAGGAGCTGTACTATCTCAGTCTAAACAACCGATTGCTTATTTTAGTGAAAAGCTTAAGGGAGCGCAATTGAATTATTCAACCTATGACAAAGAGTTGTATGCACTTGTTAGATCATTGCATACTTGGCAACATTATTTGCAACATAAGGAGTTTGTGGTTCATACTGATCACGAAAGTCTTAAGTTCCTTAAAAGCCAAGGAAAGTTAAATAAGAGACATGCAAAATGGGTTGAATTCATTGAACAATTTCCTTATGTGATAAAATATAAGCAAGGAAAAGATAACATTGTAGCTGATGCATTATCTAGGAGATATTCTTTGATTACTACATTGTCATCTCATTTGCTTGGATTTGAGTGCATCAAGGAATTGTATACATCTGATCCTGACTTTCAGTCAATATTTGATGCATGTGCCGATTCTCCATTTGGTAAGTATTATTTACATGATGGATATTTGTTTAAAGAAAGAAAATTGTGCATACCTAAGTGTTTTTTCAGAGAGATACTTGTCAAAAAAGCACATGGTGGAGGTTTAATGGGTCACTTTGGTATCTTTAATACATTAGAGATGTTAAAGGAACGTTTCTTCTGGCCTCATATGAGAGTTGATGTAGAGAAGGTTTGTGGAAGTTGTATAACTTGCAAGAAAGCTAAATCTACATCACATCAACATGGTTTGTACACCCCATTACCTGTCCCTATGTCACCTTGGATTGATATATCTATGGACTTTGTCTTGAGATTACCTAGATCAAAAAATGGAAGTGATAGTGTGTTTCTCGTCGTTGACAGATTTTCTAAAATGGCACACTTCATAGCTTGTAAAAAGGTTGATGATGCATCTCATGTTGCAAACTTGTTCTTTCAGGAAGTTGTACGTCTACATGGCATGCCTAGAACCATTGTTAATGATAGAGATGCTAAGTTCTTAAGTCACTTTTGGCGTGTGTTATGGGGTAAACTTGGAACAAAACTTTTATTTTCTACTACTGCTCACCCCCAAACAGATGGTCAAACTGAAGTTGTGAATAGAACTTTGTCTCAATTATTGCGTGCTATAATTCAGGAGAACCTTAAGAATTGGGAAGATTGCTTACCATATATTGAATTTGCTTATAATAGAAGTGTTCACAGTGGCACCACTCATTCACCATTTGAAGTTGTATATGGTTTCAATCCTTTGTCTCCACTTGATCTTGTGCCTATTCCTGTTCATGAACATGCAAGTATTGATGGTAAGAATAAGGCTGAACTGATTAAGAAATTGCATGCTAAGGTTAAGCTACAACTTGAGAAGAAAAATAAACAGTGTGCAAAACAAGCTAACAAAGGACGCAAGGAAGTTTTATTTGAACCAGGTGATCTTGTTTGGCTGCATTTAAGGAAAGAAAGGTTTCCCAGAGAAAGGAAATCTAAACTCATGCCAAGAGAAGATGGCCCTTTCAAAGTACTTCGAAAGGTTGGAGATAATGCTTACATTCTTGACCTTCCGGAGAGTAAGCATGGTTCAATTTCTCATACTTTTAACGTTCCTGATCTTACTCCTTTTGGTGATGATTTAGATTCGAGGTCGAATCCTTTTGAAGAAGGGGGGAACGATGAGGTCCATAACCCTCATACATGCCAAGATAATGAGAATGCACATAATTTTACAAAAATGCAAGATCAAGGACCCTTAACAAAAAGTAAAACTAGGAAACTAATGCATGAAGTGGGGGCCTTCCTATTTAAACATGTGCAAAATGAACCAAGGGAACTTATACATTGGGTTCACCTTATTGAACCTACAACATGATTTGTAAGAAATTTTAGAACTATTGTAAAATATCATTAGTATAGAATGTGTTCTTTATTTTGTTTTTTAAATGTTTATGTTGTATTAGTTTAGGTCAATCTCGGATTGTGAGTTTCTACAGGACCCGTTTTGGTAGAATTGACGTATCCAACCACAAGGCCAAATTAGGATTTCAGGATGCATTAGAAAGCTAAGACAAAGATCTACAACTTTTATGCTTTGTACTTTTCCAAGATCGGTCGGCTTGGCATTCAAAAAGAGCATGCAAATAGAAGTATTGTTTCTACCGAATTCTGTGACATACCTTCAGTAATTTGGATGTATCTCCTCACTGGTTGGGACAAATGCAAAGAACTTTATATGCTTATTTTCTACACTCAATTGGCTACAATTCTCTAAAAAAGAGCAAGGCCTAATTCGGATCGAAAGATGTCCAAAAATCAGTCACAATCCAGAAGTGATTTCAAGATGAAGACAAATGCTTAAAGTCTTCCATGAATAGTACTTGAGGGACCCACATTGAAAATCATCATTAAAGACTCGCAAGACTAGTTTTTAAGGATCCTACATGAATAGTTTTTAGAAATGTGTAGTCTTTTCAATCATTATTTCAATTTGTAAGATAGTTTGTTATCTTGTGATATTTTTTGCCTATAAAAGGCACATAAGAGAAGCTTTGTAATATCACACCTTCAATGAAAATTTCTTCTTCTTCAAGAGTAATTCTTGTGTGTTTTCTTGGTTCATATTCAAAATCAAGGCTAGAATCTTTCAAGGCTTGAGCATCCTTGTGAGAGTTGTCCAATTCCGGGGAGTGAAACATCCAAGAGGGAGGTATCTTGCTTGGGTTATGTTGAACTCATTGGAGGACTTATGTTCAAAAAGGTTTTCTCCAACTTATTTGGAAGCAAGGTGAAGCTATCTTCATTGTGCCTAAACCATATTTGGAGGAGGAGCTTTAGAGTTAAAGAAAGGTCCATTCTTGCACGTATCATATTCTCTCAAGTGCTCTAACCATTACAGAGCTTGTAAGACTTCAAGGTTTCGAAACAGCTCATGAAGCATGGAAAATGCTAGAAATGATACATGAAGGGACTGAGCAAGTGTTAATGGCCAAGAGACTTATGCTCATGAAGGAATACGAAATGTTTGGTATGAAGAGTGGTGAAAAGATTGAGAAGACCATCGATCGGTTCACTCGGATAGTGAATCAACTTTCTATGGCTGACAAAAAAATCAAAATAAGACCTTGTCTCAAAACTCCTTAGTTCTTTACCAAGAGAATGGACACCCAAAGTGACCGTCATCACCGAGTCTAAAAATCTTAAGGCTCTTACTCTTGATGAATTGTCCAAAAATCGATTGACTCGTGAAATTCTAATTGATGGACAAAATAGGATGATCTTATCAATCTCATATATGTATCACACAAAAGATTGTTAATATAGTCTGATGAATCAGATGATGAGATTGCTCTTCTAGTTCAAAATTGTAGAAGAGTAGCAACAAGAAACAAAGCTCAAGCAAGGAGCTTTTTCAAGAAATCACCCAAAGAAAAAGAATCAGATGAAAATTGCAATAGGTATGGTACGACCCGGTCATTTTATTGCCAATTGCCATGTCATGGAGCAGCAAAAGCAAGATAAGAAAGTCTTTCCTCAAAAGAAGAAAGCCCTGAATGCGGAAGTAACTATATGAGATGATCTTCTTTCTGAATCGGAAGGTGAAGAAAATGAAGACAAGGATGTTGGACTTATTCAGTAATCAACAATCAAAAGGAACAACACTCTTGCCTTATGGCAATTGAGAATGACCTTGAGGTAAACTCTATATCTTCTATGTTAATCTACAAGATGAAATAAGAGACCTACAAAATGATTTTGAAAAACTTAACTTTAAATATAAACACTTAAAGAACGAGTTTAAATAAATGCATAAAGAAAACAAGAACTTGCATGAAAAGAATATTTTAATTTATCAAGAGCATGATATCGTACTTACCATGCACACGACCGTAGCACTAGAGAATATGGAAATTATAAAGGAACATGATAAGTTAAAATTAGATTTGCAAAGGCTAACAAACGCTAAGAGAAATCTCGATAAATTACTCATAAATCAAAGGATAGGAAACGATAAATTCAGTTTAGGATTTGAGTCTTCATACTCCACTGTTGAACCTAAGTCATTGAGTCAAATTAAAAACTCAAATATTAAAAAGACTCAAAATGGCTCATTATATCATAAGTACATAAACACAAAACAAAAACATGTACGTTTTTATTGTAACAAGAAAGGACATGTAAAAAGTGTGTGTAGAGCTAGATATGGTAACAAAACCTTGTTCACCAATCTTAAAATCCAAGATGGTGGAATGGTGGATTTTAAAAATTGAAGAGCCAAAATTCTTAGACATAGAGAAATTGGTAATTCTTATTTCACCATTCGTAATGTATTATATGTAGAAGGGCTTAAGTGCAATTTGATAAGTGCTAGCATACTAGGTGATGCTTATTTTCAAGTTGAATTTGCAAAAAGAAAATGCATTGCGAAAAGGAATAGTAGAATTGTTTTTGAGGCTATAAGGAAAATTGATGTTTACAAACTCATCACACATGATTTGATATCCCAATAAGTGTCATGTCTAATTGTCAAAAACGATTTGGTGCAATTATGCATAGACGACTTGCACATATTAGTTTCAAAAACTTCAAAAAAAATTCATAAAAATAAAAAGGTGCAAGGTCTTGCAAATTTTAATTTAAAAAACCATGGCTTATATGATACTTGTCAAAAGAAAAAGCTTGTTAAAGAAATCTTCAAGCCAAAAGTAAAATCTCCACCACCAAATCTCTGTAATTTCTTCATATAGATTTGTATGGGGATATTGGAATGGCAAGTCAAGATGGAAAATATTATGCCTTTGTAGTGGTAGATGATTTCTCTAGGTTTACTTGGGTCATGTTCTTAGGTAAAAAGAATGATGCATGCTAAAAGTTTATAAAGCTTTGTAGACGATTAGAAAACCTAAGAGAAGATACTATCAGGGAAATTAGAAGTGATAGAGGTGGTGAGTTTCAAGAATTTTGTATATCCAAAGGATATGGATACAACTTCTCGGCCTCTAGAACTCCTCAACAAAATGGTGTTGCGGAAAGAAGAATAGAACTCTTCAAGAAATGAGTAGAGTCATGCTAATTGAATTTGAGCTACCTAAGTATTTTTAGGCTGAAGCGGTTAATACTGCTTGTCATGTGATAAATAGAGTTTGATTGAGACCATCTCTCAAAAAGACTCTTTATAAGCTTTGGAAAGGAAGAGTACGCAACATTTGATACTTCAAGGTATTTGGTTGTGAGCGCTTCATACTTAACACCAAAGGTAAATAGGATAAAATCAAAATAGCAAGGCATTGAGAGTATACAATAAAAAAGAATATGAAAGTTGAAGAGTCCATCAGTTAATTTAGTGAATTCCTTGATGATGAACCAAATTTAGATGATACCGAAGAAAGTCAGATAGTTGAAGTAAGTTATATAGAAAACCTTAAAAATTTAAAAGGAGATATTCTTGTTGATCTGAGAAGTGATCTACTTTAAAGTGGACCTATTTCTAAGATAAAAGAAGAGGAAGTAGTAAAAGGTGACACTTCAAATTTACCGATATCATTTAAATATAAGAAAGATCGTCCAAAAGAATCGATACTAGGAAAAACAAGTCATGGTATATTAACAAGGAGAAAATTTCACGAAAATACTTTCATTTCACAAGTTGAGGCTAAAAATATAAAAAAAAAAAGCTATAACTGATGAATATTTGATAGTAGCTATACAAGAAGAATTAAATCAATTTGAAAGAAGTAATGTTTGTGAGTTAGTCCCTAAACCTAATGATCGTCCTATTATTGATACTAAATGAGTATTTATAAACAAAATGGATGACTAAGGAAATATGACAAGAAACAAATCTAGGTTGGTAGCACAAATATAGACAAGAAGAATGAATTGATTATTATGAGACTTTTATTCCCATGGCTAGGTTAGAAGCTATTAGGAAGCTCCTAACATATGCATGCTATAATATAAGTTATATCAAACATATTTAAAATTGGTCTTCTTGAATGCTATAATTCATGAAGAAGTATACGTAGCCCCACCACCTAGTTTTGAAAATCATGGTTATCCAATAATGTATTCTAACTTAAAGAGGCTCTTTATGGACTTAAACAAGCTCCTAGAGCGTGGTATGAGAGATTGAGCAACTTCCTTCTTGGAAATGGTTTTTCAAGGGGAAAAGTTGATGCTGCTTTATTTATTAAGGAACAAGAAAATTTACTTATTCATATATACGTTGATGATATTATATGACACTAACGATTCTCTCTGTGAGCATTTTCCAAGCTAATGGAAGGCGAATTTGAGATGAGCATGATGGGTGAGCTCAACTACTTCCTCGAACTTCAAATCAAGCAAACCAAAGATGGAGTATACGTATCACAAACAAAATTACCAAGGATCTTCTTAATAAATACAAGTTTGAGGATGGAAGGGGTGTAAGCACACCAATGAGCACAAGTACAAAGCTTGATAAGGATGAAAAAGGAAAGCAAGTTGAATTAGACAAGTATAAGGGTATGATTTGTAGTTTACTTTATTTAACGGCTGGTAGACCAGATATATTGCATGATGTGTGCTAGATTTCAAAGTATGCCTAAGGAATTATATCTAGCTGCTCTAAAGGGTATTTTTAGATATTTGAAAGGTACATTAAATATTGGGTATCCATAAATATGAGTGTTTTGACTTAGGAGGGTATACTGACTCAGATTATGTTGTAAATCTGGTTGATAATAAAAGCACCTCCGGGACGTGTCAATTTCTTTGAGATTTCTTGGTTTCTTGGTTCTCTGAGAAACAAAATAGAGTATCACTTTCTACGGCAGAATCCAAATATTTGTTGATCATCTCATGCTGTGGACAACTAGTTTGGATGATAAACATGTTAAATGACTACAATGTTAAGTTTGATAAAGTGTCTATCTAATGTGATAACACCTCATCAATAAGTATAGCTCAAAACATGTTCATCATAGTAGAACCAAATATATTCAAGTGAGGTATCACTTCATAAGGGATTGTGTGCAAAAAGGATTTTTTTTGTTGAATTCTCTCCACCTAATGATCAATTAGCTGTAATTTTTACAAAATCCCTTCCCGGTGAGACATTTGGATCAATTAGAACAAGATTGGAAATTATAAACAATGTTTAAAAAGTCAAAAACACAAAACCTCATAAAACAGATACATCGATCGATCGATGTGCCCTCAAAGACAAACAGATACATCGATCGATCAATGTCGACGGGCTCAAAAAATGGTAAAACCTATTTAAAAGGCCAAAAACACACCCGCTTTCTCATTATAATTGAATTGTCTCAACCCTAAACCTCTCTAGCGATTTTTCCCATCTGAAAATGCACCCCTCCCCTTCAATATCTTGCAAAATTCTTCAATTTTCTCTCCAAAAAATTTAAATTTTACCATCCATACATCATCTTTTTCATTTTCTTCAATTTTTCTATCTCTTTCAACCCTAAGAACCGAAAATTTCTGCACTATGACAAGAACCAAGAACACATCAAAGAGGGCAAGGACCTCTCAAAGTAAAGAAAGAGAGTCAAACATCCTTCTCAACCTAAAACTAGGGCACCAAGACATAGACTTGTGGATTTCACTCAAGTCCGGGAGTTGGAGAATATCCGCAAAGGTATCACCTTCCAAAACTTTCCATGGATCAAAACAAATGTTCAAGAAGTCTTGGAAGAGCCGTTTGGCACATGTAAATTTAATTACATCTCTCTTAGGGCTCAAGAACTTTTTGAAGAACGGGGAAACAATAAAAGAGCCAATGTGCCTTTGAAATTGCTTAAAGTGACTGATATTGAATCAGATAATGAGGCGAGTCCTATTATTGAGTGGTTAGATGTACAAAATTGGAGGCCTATTTGGGCAGCGAGTGAAATGCAAAAGATATCTAAAAGGTATACTAGATTCTTTTATGCAAATTTATAGGTAGAATACTTGAATGGCTTTCCTTACTCCCTCAATGCAGTCACAAATGGAAAGCACATTGAGTGGACTGTAAAGAATATTTGTGAAAATATTAGCGTTCCAGATGAAGGGTTGGATAATTTTGAAGTGTGGAAATGGGATGAATACAAATGGAAAGTGAGTGAAGATCATGTCGAGTTCCTAGGATTTTATCTAACTAAGAACACTAATGACATGCCATTAGTATATCAAGTGTTGACTGCAATCGTCATATTTTGCATAAATGGAAAATTGGCCAAGCTCCCAAGCAATCTTGATTTTTATATAGCTTACCACATTGCAAATAGGGAGCCTTTGAATTTTGATGAGATTTTTATGGCAAATATAATAGAGGCAGCCACTAAGAAGTCCAAAGCCCTTCCTAGGCCAACTTTATATACTTCATGCTCACAAAGACGGAAATTAACCTTGATGACTCGAATATTCAAAAGATTTCACACAAGGATTTTTGTGATAAGTTTAATATCCAAAAAATTCATAAGTCCTGAAAGAAAGCCCGAAAAAGGATGGGGCAAGAAGAAGCAAAGCAAAAGGAAGATATTGCTCAGATGCCCAAAGCTGAAGCAGGAACAAGCAGCGGACCAAGTACAAATCTTCCGGAGCTACAACAAGTCGTAGAACTCTAACATTAGGTAGGCACCCTCAAAGACAAACTGGCTAGGTTCAAAGCCAAGATGAAAGCACACACTCTGAGACTCTCATTCTTTTCAGACGAAGACTAATACTAGAATCTTTCTCTCATTCCCATATCCCCAACTTGAGCTTTAGTTCATAGATTATGATGAACCCAAAAAATATATTTTGATGCATTTGAATGAAATCAATCTGTCACGTTTCTTTCTTAGTTTCGTTGTTTGCGTTGTGTTGGTTTTGATTATTACAAAAAGGAGGAGAAATGTTTGTTTGGATATGATGTTTTGGGTATGCTTTATGATGATTTGGGCAAGCTTGCTTGCTGCTTGGTATGTTTGGTATGAAAATATAGGCTTGGTATCCTTGTTTTTTTTGCTTGGTATGTGTGGTATAAGTTAGACATGTTGGAAGAATATACCAGACGTATGTGTTGCAAATGTGGCACTTAAGGTACAATGCATGCATAGAGAATGAGTGAGAGGGGGAGTAAATCATTAGTCATGTCTATTGGTATTAGGATGCTCTTATAGGGGGAGCTTTGAAGTAATCTTGAGTATGTTTTCATGATTATATATTGAGGGATTGCATAAATGTATTGACTAAGGGGAAGAGATAAAATTCGGCATAAAAACTAAGTTTTGAAACCTTTGTCTAGCGCAAACATAGTTTTTCAAATAAAAACATCTTTTAAAAGATTTGCTTTTGAAACCATCAAAAAGGGAGAGATTGTTGGAGCATGAATATTTTGACGAAATTAAAAGATGTTTTAAAAAGAGTTTAAAAAGGTATTTCATACTCTGGAATTAAAACAAAATGAGAAATTACTGTGAGACATAGATCTATCACATAGATCGATCGATGTATACATCAGTCACTCAAAGAAGAGACATCGATCAATCTATGTAAGGGTTGTTCGAAGTTAAAACCTTACTTTCCGACATTGATCTCTCAAGATAAAGACATCGATCGATCAATGTATACATCGGTCTCTTACAAAAGAGACATTGATCGATCGATGTATATAAGGTGTAAAACTGAAACCTTACTGGAAATCATCAATCTCTCAATAAAGAGACATCGATCGGTCGATGTATGCGAGATACAAAATTGATACCTCACTGGAAGACATTGATCTCTCAACATCACGACATACGGACGATGTAGACATCAGTATCTAAAGTATGAGACATTGATCGATCGATGTCATCCTGGATTCAAATTTTTTTAACACTTGGAACAAAATCCAAGAAAGATTTAAAGTATTTTCTCTCTCGAATCTTGCTCAAATTTCTTGTGGACTTTCTCCTGACATCTATAATGCTTTTTTTGACTATGATGAACGTTTATGATATTCCAGTGTTATGGAACATCAAATCCATCTATAGGGTGGCTAAAGACTATTTAGACATTGTCAATACTTTTTGTTGAGTTGAAGACTTGAGGGAGGCTGCAAAAACATGGCTCACATCCTCTATATATTGAAGAAGCTCAGATGAGGAATATATATGCTTTTATCCTCCTCAAGCTTCATTTTTTTCATTATTGTAAAAAGCTCTCAAATGTGCAAAAGTGCTTGAAGCTTATTAAGCACTTATTGCTTGTTCTAAATTGTTTTACATTGTGAGAGTAGAAGTCTAACACAAGAGAAACAATACATACTTGATCTCTTGCTTATGATTTAGACTTGTTAGAAAGTATAACCTCCACTACTTCCCAAAACTCACTTGGTGAAAAGTCTTTGATAAAACTTTTGTTGGAGTTGTGAAAAAGCAATGACTTGTTCTTGCTTATGTTGCTTTTGCTGTTGTTGCACAAAGAGATTTTGTGCAAGAAGCTATGGTTGTTGTTGTAGTCGTTGCTTACACTAGTTGTTAGTGTAACCATTGTTGTTGTTCTTATTAAATGTAATAGGAAGAGTTGTTGAAAATCCACTTTGGAAACAAAGTGGTAATAGAGTAGGCATAGTTAGATTCGAACCACTCTACATTGTGTGTCTTCATTCGTTATCTCTAATCTCTTTCTTTATTGATTTGGAGAGTATTTGAGTTGGAGTGAGCTAAACGAAGAAAATTCTGCAAAATTACCCAACACTCTATTCACCCTCCCCCTCCTCTAGAGTGATTGTCACGGACCTTACAATCATTTGTACCCACGGATGTTAGATTTCCAAGCCAATTTTAATCATCTCAATCCAAGGCCTGCAACTCGAGATATGTCCCAATAACCATCAACTGCTCAAACTACGTACGAGCTTTCAGAAACCTTATTTTATCCAATAAGTTCCCTTTAGCCCAACAACTCCTATGCTGGCTTTAACACTCTAAAATGTTCTAAAAACAATTTTAAAGCCTCTAAAACAGAATATTTAAATTTACAATCAATATAGACTGAAAACAAAGTAATGCAAGGCCGATATTGCATGAAAGCACATGACTACGCCTTGAACGTTTTAGTCCAGCTCTCTCTCCATCCCATGCTCTTCTTTATGTCTTCAAATCAGTCTTTAGGCTCCAAAATATAGATCCAATGTCCTCACCTTTGTTATGCACATGTCTTCCACAAGAAAGACTTGCACTTCATGTTTTAGTTTCTTAACTTTCAACCTTGTGATTGGACCTTTAGTGTAGCGACCCTTCCCGAGTCCTAGTACTCGAAATGATTCACCCGCCATATTTTGTTAAAGAAAATACAAGGCGTCCAAGATGAAACAAATACATGTCAACAGAAATCATAAATAAAAACCTCGAAATAATCATCATCATTAATATCAATATCTAGGAGAATCTAAAACTCAATACAATGGTCAACCGCAGATAAATAATAAATCTCCAAAATTACATAAACCTCGAATATCAAAATATCTGTCTCTACTAAGTCTTCGAAAGTCTCATCAGAATATCATCGACCTCAATATCTCCACTCTTGATCATCCTCGGGTATGCTAACTCATTTACCTATTTTTCTACAAAATAACAGCGGAGTATAGTATGAGCAACATACATCGTCCAGTTAGTAGTCTCACTGTACTTACCATGAGATCATACATGGAGAAGCAAGTGCAACAAAAAGAAATAACAATATAGAAAATGGCATGCTTCTCATTCGCAAACAAAATTATTCTTCTACCCTTAACATCCAAAATCAAAGATAGCAAATAGACCAAACAAAGTCATTTATCCAAGCCCAATCAGGGGTTAGTCCAAACCAAAATATGATGCAATTTTTCAAATATGCTATGCCAAAACGTCCAAAGTCAAAGGCCCAAAATTTCCAAATGTTCAAAGTCCAAAGTTTCCAAGTCCGGTATGGTCGATCCAAAGTCCGAAATCCAAATCCGAGTCCAACTCGATCCAAATATCCAAATCCGGATTAATCGGTCCAAAATCCAAAATTTTCCAAATAACCAAAATATTCAAAACCCGGCTAAAGCGGTCCATATCAATGCAATGACTGTAGCACTTTTCCTACAAATGATTTATACCGTAAGACTTATAAATTGGTCGTCCAATAGTCAATATGCCATAGACACCCAGTCCCAGACTAGGTAGTTACGTCTATGGTGTCCTAATGGCAGCCAATATGCCTAGACGCTCTATATCCAAAATAGCCAATATGCCTGGGCGCTCCACTTATTTGGAACCGATCCGGCTTAAGAATATATTTCAAGTGTAGGGGTGGATTTTAAAAAATATGCAATGCAACTTTTCAAAATTATTTTCACATACCAAAGTTGGTCCAAATTACAAAAAGGGCCAAAATCACCAAAATTACCAAAATGTCCACAGATACCAAATAATTTCCAAACAATTAATCCAAATAGTCCAAAAATTCTAAAATACCAAATCCATCACCCTCAGCCGTGTAAGTATACCCATGTATATGCCCACGGCCATACATGTGTATATACATGTATATACGAACACGTACCTCCCTCGGCCCATATTTCTCCCAACACACTACCCAACTCACCTCACCCCTCACCCCGACACCCTCAACTCAAACTGACCAGCAATCCCAGTGATCCTCACTCCCTCAGCTCAGCCCCCTCTCACTCTCCCAAAACCCTAATTCCATTTTACATGCTTTCTACACCTCTTTCCCCTCTAAAACATGCCCCACCAACATTTCCTCACATCTAATGCCTCAAGTCACTAGAAAAATTCATTCTGAACACTGAAGCAAAAAATCATGGCAATTCAACCACCCACGTGCCCGCTTGCGCCGTTGGCGGCACTGCTATGCGCGGCCACTCACCGGCGCATGTGGCACACGCATTGCCGCGGTTTTCCAGTGCCGACCACCAGAATCTATGTTTTGTTATATCAGACCTATCCCCACTATCAAATCATCAAAAATCCCAACTTAAACCGCTATTAAATTCAATCAAAATCAATATCGATACACCGATTTACTTTCCACATAATATTATGACGTATAGTCCATATACCTATCAAAATTGAACCAAGACTTACACTTCCTCTCAGCCCCTCTCCGAAAACCAATCTTCAAATCCAACGTATTTTTTCGGCCATTGCGCATAATAGTTTCGAAACATCATATATATATATATGTATATATATATATATGTATATATATATATATGTATATATATATATATGTATATATATATATATGTATATATATATATATGTATAATCTAATATGTATATATTATCTTAGACATTTCATTAAAAGATTAAATACAAATTTAAAAAAGATGGCGAGTGTTGAATTTACTCACAAATCCTTTTCATCCATTTATACTTATATATCTACCATAACACACATTTAAACGTCTATATATACACATAGCGATATCTAGCCATTCACATATACATATATACACCAATTTAAGCAATCATATCTACTTATGTACGATCCATGTTTTGATACGAAAATACAAATACGAATTTCACAAATTCATAATAAGTACAGGATACTTACCTGGACACATAATAATTATGCCCAGATATCGTTTATGGTTCATCGGGTTGCAATGTTCTTTTTCTTTTCTCTTGCTTCCTCCAGAAACTTTGCTGCCAAAAGCTTTCCACCATGGAAGGTTGCTGGCCATGTGTTATTCTTAATGCTCATGGAAGGGGTGGCGGCTAGGCAGTGGGTCGAAAGCATGGTCGATTTTTTTCTTTCCTTGTAGGTTGCTGCAGGCAAACTATTTGGGTGGGGGGAAATAATTATAATCAGTTGGTGGATGTGGATGTTTTTGTAAGGTGGGGTGAGATTTTGTGTAAGGTATATATATGTATATATATACACACACACATATGTACATATATATATACACATAATAAAGAAAAATGCTAGCTGACAGCGCCCTGACGATTTCGCTCGCCCCAACCGCCTTCGTCTTTTCGACCATGATTCCGCCACTGGTAGGCCAAGCGGCTTCTCTGTCATTCGCCGATGTTCTTCTTGGTGAGTCATCTCTATTGATTTGCCCTAAACAACCTTCCCGATTCAAGGGATGTCCCTCCATACAATTCTCCGATGAAGAAGTTGACGCCTTAATTGCTCCATTCTAATACACACTCGTCAGATCCTTTTCGCATTGCCGGCCGATGATGGCGGCATTAAAGAAAGCCTTCGACCGCATAGGTTTCGTGGGTGCGGTAAATCTCGGCCTCCTTGACAAATCCCACATACTCATTCGATTTGAGCAGGAAAAGGATTACCGTCGTTGTTTCTGCTGTCGCACGTGGTCTATTCTCGGATATCCTATGCGCGTTACCAAATACACATTGGATTTTGATCTAAGGTATGATGCTCTTATAGTCCCCGTTTGGATCTCCCTGCCTGCACTTCATGTTTATTTACATCAGCAGTCGTCGTTATTTTCCATTGCCTCTATGATTGGATCACCAATCTGTTTGGATACTGTAACCCAAAAACTCCTCCGCCCTTCAGTTGCACGTGTGTGCACTGAGATAGATGTTTCAAAAGAATTTCCTACTAAATTGCATATCCATAGTCACACTTATGAATTTTTTCAACCAGTAACCTATGAAGATGTTCGGCCATTTTGTCCTACTTGTTGCATATTGGGTCACAAAGCAGACAACTGTCCTCCCACCAACCCCATAGATCTGCCAGATGCACCAAGTCAGAAAATTTGGAAAGAAAAATCATTGGTCACAAAGCCTGCAACTTTACAGAATGCACTGCATTCTTCAGAGACAAAAAAATGTCACTACCACAAGAATGGTAGCCTACTTCAATGCACCCTACCCTTTTGGCTGATCTCATGCCGTCAACTCATGTTCCACCATTGTCAGTTGAGCTACCTCCACCAACACACTCTCGAGATTTACATCTCTTAGGCCGAGTCACCGATGATTTACAACAAAGACAAAGGCAAACGGTAGATTTGCAACATGGCCATTCTGATACAAAGGCCTATCTCCATAACACTCGAAAGTCTCATCCACCTATTTCTGAGCTTCGCAGCACTTTTCACGTGGCGTCTGAGGATATTTCATGCCGTATGACTCAATTCTTCTGTCCTTTGCCTGATGAGATATTACTGCATCAACTTCTTCATCCGATGGCTATGACAGACGATCAATGTTTCATTTTGCATGTTAAAAAAAGACATCGTCATCTAGCCTAACAAGTATCCCGTCCTCCGCGTCAAGTAACCACTCATAGTGCGGCTTGGACTTCACACTCATCCTCTCAAACTTCTTAATGCAGCTCTTAATTTGGAATATTTGAGGTTTACTAACCTCTTTAGATCGTTTACGCTTATTATTGCATCAACATTCTGTTGTATTTCTTGTTGTCATAGAGCCTCAGCTGCCCATGGAAAGATTACAACGTACAAAAATTCAACTTGGGTTTTCCTCTTGTTGATCTTTATGTGAAAATCGTATGTGGCGCTTTTGGCGTAGTGATACTTTGGAGTCCGGATGGGAGCGCAAGCAACTCATCTTTGGCTGCGCAACGTCATATCCAATTTTCACTTTTGGAATACTTGTGTATATGGCCGTCACACTATTGTGGATTGTCGAATAAAATTGGCAGATCTCAAAACATTTGGTGACTCTATTCAGGCACCATGGTTAGTATCTGGGGATTTCAACACTTTTCTGTCACTTGAAGACCATAAAGGAGAGCCCGGCATTATCCTCTTAGCAGATTTCAATTCCACAATTGATCATTTAGAATGGCATAATATCCCACATGCAGGCACGCAGTTTACATGGATGGGTGGTTGTGGTTTAGGCCGAGTGTGGCATCGCTTGGACTAGGTGTTCTGTAATGCTGTTTTCTATGATTTTTTTCCACATGTTAAACTCACTCATTTGAGTCGTGTCACCTCTGATCATTGCCCTTTATTGCTTCAGTGCCATTCACAAGTGACTGATACTCCCAGACAATTTCGATTTTTATCGATATGGACTACCCACTCCCAGTTTCTTTCCTATGTTAAGCATAAATGGGAATCCTACCCCACTACTGGCGGCATGAGGGCCTTTTGCGTCAAATTAGGACTTTTGAATCGTGATCTCTCGATATAGAATAAGGATGTGTTTGGCAACATTTTTCAGAAAGTGGAATACACAGAACTCCTTGTACAACAGGCTGAGTTGACCTACGATAATACCCCATCCGATGATACCTGCCTGGCATATCATGGGGTGCAGGCTGATTTTCGTCAAGCATGTGCTCAAGAAACATCCTACTGGCAACAGAATGCCTGAGTTAAATGGTTGAAGGAAGGTGAGACAAACACTTTATATTATCATGCTGTAGATCTTGATCGACATCGCCGACAATATATCCATCAAATCCAGCAAGATGATGGCACATTGTGTCAAACTCAGATAGACATTCAGTAGGTAGCCGTTAATTTTTATATAGATATATTTACTGCTCACCCTACGCAGAATAATTTGGAATTACTCAATGCAATTCCTCACATTCTTACTGCTTCGGATAATGATTATCTTCCCGCTATGTCCACTGAGAAGGAGGTCCGAAATGCGGTTTGGGCCTAGACCCTCAAAGCGCTGCCGGACCCGATGGTTATAATGGATGTTTTTATCGCACATATTGGGAAATTATCCACTCCGATGTCTACAAAGCTGTATAGGAATGTTTTTTTGGGATTTCCTCTCCCAAAGCCAGCGGCACATACATTAATTGTCCTCCTTCCGAAAAATTCATCTCCAACATCTTTTGCAGATTACAAGACAATAGCTCTGTGCACTCTTTGAGCAAGATACAGACCCGTATACTTGCAACTTGGATGAGCAAGATACTTCCTCCAATTATTTCATCGGAACAAGCAGGATTTCAAAAAGGTAAGGGCATGGCTGAACATATGTTGCTTGCTAATGAGATGATTCACTGGCTTGATCATTCCCCTCGCTCCTCAAATTGTGTTATTAAGCTTGACCTTGCTAAAGAATTTAATCGAGTAAGCTGGCATTTCTTACACTTGGTACTAACTCGATTTGGATTCTCAACATTTTTTATCAAGTTAGTGCTTAATCATCTCAGTAGCACATTTTTCTCGATCTTAATCAATGGTGTACCAAGTAAATTCTTTCAACCAACTCGTGGGCTGAAACAAGGTGATCCCCTATCACCATTGCTCTTTATTATCGTGGCGGATGTTTTCACTCGGGCTCTTCGCTATCATATAAACCGTGGTTAAAGCCGACCGTTTCCCCTGGGCCGACTCCCTTTAACTATCTCACATCTATCATATGAGGATGATCTTCTTCTATTTGCAACAGCAGATACTCAAAATTTACGCCACGTCAAGGCTTTTCTCACCACATATGAGCGGACTTCTCGTAAAGCAATTAACTATCATAAAAGTAGTGTGGTTTTTTTTCTACGGCCATCCCTAATGGAAGGCGACGATAATTATTATCATGTTTGGATATGCGTCAATCTTCTTTGCCAATAAAGTATTTGGTATCATCTTTACATAAAGGTATTACTCGGACACAGAATTGTGTGGATCGTCTATCGCATGTTGATAAACGACTGGGCAGCTGGCAACAAAAGCTCTTAGGAGCAGCAGGCAGGATTATTCTCATTAAATCTATATTGTCTTCCTTTTCCCTACATATTATGTCTGGAGCTTGCCTTTCCCAAGGGGTTATTAGGACTCTTGAGGCCCGATTCGCCCGCTTCTTTTGGCGACCGGGTCAACATCATTGGGTTTCTTGGACGCATCTTTGTCTTCCTACACAAGAAGGAGGCTTGGGTATATGCAACCTAACATCTATACATGACACCTTTTCATGTAAGATTTGGCATCTCTTTCATTGCAGTGACTCTTTATGGGATCGTTATATGCGAGCTCGTTATGGGTCTCATAATGATTTCAGACCATGGTTATATGACTCTTCTGGCTAGAAGCGTATTTATGCTACTCACACCTTGTGCACGACCATCACCACACAATCATCTATACCAGTCTGGCCTACCCCTTCTGGCAATTTTGCATTACAGACTGCGTACACGGTGGTTCGTCCATCTCGACCCACCCTCCTCTTGCATGATTTTATATGGCATCATTCACGACGCCCAGCTATTCAGTTGTTCCTTTGGCGTCTCTATCAGCATGCACTTCTGTTGACGGTCAATCTCAATAGATTCACACAGGCTCTACCATCGCGTTGTCCCTTCTGCTTCACAGATAGGCTCTACTAAACTTTGTTGAGAAAAAGAGTTTGAGTGATTTACTAATACATGATTTAAATACAACGTGTTTAAGAAATGCATGACAAAATTTGTTACTTGACACGTGTTTCTGACATTCATGCCTTATATGCTTTATATATTGTTGCCGTACTAACAAGCCATGAAGCGTTAAAGCTTAAATCAAATGGCAAACATTTATTGTGTTTGAACTAATTTCAGGTGCTTTCATTAATGAACTAAACTAGTTCATTAAGTAAGTACTTAGTTTAATGAACTAACTAGTTCATTAAATGGAGATATATTTGGAGAAGGCATGATGGCAACAAATTGAAACATGGAAAGTCTGCTCTCCATTTGATATACACGTTATATATATATATATACACACACACATATACATTATATATATTCAGATTTTTTTAATAAAGGCACAATACACATATTCCGACATACTACCGACACGTTGCATATATTACAAATGTACGTCAATGTCACACCACTATACTTACCTCATATTTATGAGTATATTCAGGTATTATATCATATGATATAAGTCATGGTGATGAAAAATTTATTACGACATTTTACAAGGTTGTAAACCGAAAATTGTCCCATCGGGTAACTACCGAAACTTCGCTAACGTGTCACGTACTTGACATATATAGATGGCCAACCCATATACTCCAAAAAGAGCCAAAACTTTTGTGGCTTACATGATACATTCAGCCATGAAATCATTCCATGTTGGCACACACAAATCACCCTCAATTAAAGCCAAATTGTAGAGATTTCAAATTCAATTTTTCGTCACATGTGGCCGCCATTTCAAACAGCCCTATGAGCTGAATATTTAATTTATTTTATGTATATTATGTGTGACATAATATATATATAACATGTGCAAAAATTTTGAATTTAATTGGAGAAAAATTGCGTAATTAACAAAAGTCAAAAATTCAGTTTTCTACGAACACAACACATGGAACGTTTTTGGCATGACATATAACGTGTATCTAGACACTTTTTACATATTCAAGAAATGTTAAAGTGTACTAGAATATTCAAATTATGGCTGATTGTAATATACCATGTATGTGTAATTAATGTGCAATATTTGACAAAGTTTACAAAAGTGAAATTCAACACATGTTGGAGACAAAGTGCACGTCATTCTCAGCTTGGTGGAGCCTATATGGAGATTAGTTGGCATTTTGATTGGTGAAGAATATGCCACACAATGGTAGTGACATAAAGAAGGGAGCTACACAAAGTAACAATTCAAACATTTGGCAAATTTAACACATGCTAAAAATTCAGCATGTGACAATGTGTGGGGCCGATTTTTTGCCTAGAATATGTGACTAATTGACATCCCAAATTGAAGGGATTAATTGTTGATTATTTGGCAATATTTTAAACTTTATTTGGCACATGTTTTTAAATTTTAGCCTCAGATTTTACAGCTACTAAATGGTGACAAGATTCATCCAATCATAAAGTGCCAAGTAAGCAAAGACAAGACATTCATCCAATAATGTTGTGCCAAGTAAGCAAGATGGTGTCATCTTTACACAAGGTAAATCTTCCAAGGGCATTAAAGAGAATTCTCAAGGTGATGGAAGACCTAAAGGGGGCGGCCAACTTGAGATAAAAAGAAGAGAAGAGAGCAAACAAAATCAAGACAACTCTCATATGCTATCAAGTGCAAAGAAGCCTCTACTCTCTCTTCTTCTACATTTCTTTCTTCTTCTTCTTCTCTCAAGCCTATTGCTCTTATATTCAACATATTGAATAGGCTTTATTTGTACCACCATACACGCCTCATTTTTTGTAAAAGGTTGATCAAGGTGTGATCAAACATTCATCCGTTTGGTG
Source organism: Eustoma russellianum (assembly GCA_036186865.1). Classification (NCBI taxonomy): domain Eukaryota; kingdom Viridiplantae; phylum Streptophyta; class Magnoliopsida; order Gentianales; family Gentianaceae; genus Eustoma; species Eustoma russellianum. The sequence goes on along the minus strand of AP025075.1, from coordinate 17,861,209 downwards.
GTGTTCGTGATTTGGGTGATTCATTGTATTGTTTGTGAAAGGATGGAGTTGGTATGTAACTCCAGCAACCCTTGCGGTAAGGTGTTATTTTGGTGTTTAGTGATAACCAAGAAGGTGTCCTCGAAGACTAAAGTAGGTTGATTTAACCAAACCAGTATAAAATCCTTGGCGTCGTTACTTTCAGCACTTTACTTTCAGTTTTTAGATTCTGCATTGATTTTGTTACAATCGTAAAAATAGTAAACGACTTTCAAAAATTACAAAATTTTGCAGAAACATAGACACACCTCTTAAGTTTTTTTTGGCGCAAGTTTCGACCTATTTTGACAAGTATATGTCAATCAAACGGTAATAGCTCTGAGACTAGTGCACTCTGATTTTCAGACTTGCAAAGGTTGAGAACTTGAACGTATTTGACATACTTCTCAAAGGAATTTTTCAAAACCGTTTCAACTCACTTAAATACATATATTGAGGGTCTTTTCTTTAAATGTTCAGAGCATTTGGAGTCTCCAATCAATTGGAATAAACTTTTCAAATCAGAGTACTATTTAAGGCAGATTTGCGCAATCTGAACAAAAACGTATTTTCAAAGGGTTAGGAGTTGAATTTTCATTTGAAATTTTTAGGAGATACTCAGAACATCTGATAGTAACATTTCACCAAATTTCATAATTTTTGGAGCCCTTCTAACTAGGTCATTTAATTATTTCAAATCAGGATCCGAAAACAGGGACTTTTTTCAGAAGTGGGGTTTTTGTGCCAAACGTTTTTAAAAACAAGAATTTCCGCACACACTATTCAACACCCTCCACCTTCTAGTGGTGCTATACAGGTCCTGCAAGTGGTATCAGAGCACGGGCACACTCACGACAAGGAGGTCCAACGATCTTAGTGAGATGGCAACCACTAGCTTCAAAACCGAGCAAGAAGGTATGTCGAGTCAAAGGCCTCTTCTTTTTGACGGTGAGTCTTTTATCCAATAGAAACTTAGAATGAAACTTTTTCTTATTGCTATTGATATTAATTTGTGGTCTATTATAGAAGATGGTCCATTCGTTCCATATATGTTATCTACTGTTGATGGTGTCATGCTAGAAGTTATAAAACCGAAACAAGAATACACTGGTGATGACAAAAAGAAGCTAAGTATGAATTTTAGAGCCATGCAACTACTTTTAAACGGGCTAAGTAAAAGTGAATCAAATTACGTGTCTAATTGCTCTGTGCTCAAGAGATGTGGAGAATTCTTGAGATGAAACATGAAGGGACTAGCCAAGTTAAGGAGTCTAAAATAAACATGTTTATGTCCACTCTTGAATCTTTTAAATTATTGCCAAATGAATCTATTATTGATATGGATTTACGGTTGACTAACATCTATAATTCTCTTGAGTCTCTTGGCAAAGCTTTCTTTACACAGGAAAAGGTCCAAAAGGTATTAAGAAGTTTCCCATCTGAATGGGACCCGAAAGTCACGACAATTTAAGAGAGTAAAGAAACGAGATCAATAAAAATGGAAGAACTAATCGGATCTCTAAAGGTATACGAAAACAAAGTCACTTTAAGGAAATCATAATCAACACCAAAACAAGGTAAGACTATTGCTTTTAAATCAAATGAATACGTCTCCACTTCTTCCGATCACGTAGATGATAGTGGTACCGAATCAGACAATGATGTTCTAATACTATTGGCTAAAGGTTTGAGAAAATTTATGAGAAAGTCATTCAAAAACAAACCTAAGGCTATTTTGACTAAAAGAAATAAAAATAAAATTAATGACAATGACGTGAAGTGCTATGAATGCGGAAAACTTGGACACTTGTCATATGACTATCCTAACAAGGACAAACAAACGAACAAACATCTTGACAAGGATCGGATCAAAACTAGACTCGTCTCAGAACCTAAACAAAGGAGAATAGCCCTCAAAGCCTCCACTTGGAGTGATTCATCCGACTCTGAGACTGATGATATGGAAGAAGAAACGGCACAAGTATGCTTTGCATCCAAATCATCAAACGAGGTATCTTCTGATTCTGACTCTGATTCTGAACCTTTATATGATGATTTATTTAGTCAATATTTAGAATTGCATAAATTCACAAAGACTCTCACAAAAGAAAAGAAACGGTTAATTGAAGACAAGAAGTTGTTAGAATCGTCTAACACAAATCTTATTGCTCAATTAAACAATTCAAAAGAAGAGTCGTCCTGCATAATTAATGCATTAAAATCAGAGGTCACATCATTAACAACACAAAACCATGAAATGAAATCCGAGATTTCAAACTTGAAATCAAGGAATATAGATCTAGAAAAAATGGTGAAACAATTTGACATATGTACAAACATGCTAGATCGCACCATTTCTTCACAAAAGCATGATAGTGACAAAACCGGATTAAGATACATTAAGAAAAATGAGACATTAAATAAATCAACCGAATTCATTCCGTCTAAGAAAATAGATGCACCCAAGATATATGTGGTGCATAAGAAGACGCCTAGACCCCTTCTTTCTTCATCTCATCATGCTTCTTCTTCATATCATACAAGATATAATTATGTGCCATATAGATATGAGAAGAAATCATCGATGCATACACGACATTCATTCCATGCATCTAGATCACGCACTATGTACACAAACACAAGAACATATCAAAGACGACAACCATACAATATTCACAATGGAATTCTCAGCCCAAGACCAATTGCATTCTCACCTCATGTCTACTGCATTGCTTCTTCATCTACATTCTCACTGTTTGTTAGACCGAGAAAGGTCACCCAAGTATGGGTACCGAAAGGTACTCTTTCAAAGAGGTGAAAAACTAACTCGTAAGGAACCAAAATAAAAGGATACCTAAATCGTTGTTACATTTTGCAGGGTACACATACATCAATCAAATGGTTACTTGACAGTGGCTGCTTGAGGCACATGATGGGTGACCCGAGCCTGTTTTCAAAATTGAAAATGGTCACAAAAGGAGGATACATGACCTTTGGAGATAACAATGAAGGAAAAAATCATTGGAAAAGGTACAATTGGAAGTCCAAGTACTCTTCAAATCTCCAACGTCTTCTTGGTAAGTAATCTATCCTATAATCTGCTTAGCATCTCACAGTTTCTTGACAATGGTTTTGATGTGTGTTTCACTCATTCATATTGCAACATAATAAATAAAAACGGAAAAACGGTATTAAAAGGAAAAAGAGAAGGAAATATTTTTACACTTTCTATGGATGACATGTTAGACTCTAAAGTTAAATGTTTTATGTCAAATGAACCTAACGTAAATTTGTGGCATAGGCGATTAGGACACATTGGCATCTCAACGCTTGAAAAACTTCAATGAAAGAATCTAATACGAGGATTGCCTAAACTTGATTTAGACAACTTTCAATTGTGTGAATCTTGTAGTAAAGGCAAACAAACACGCGAGTTACTTAAATCTAAAAATGAAATTAGCACGCCTAGAGTTTTAGAATTATTACACATGGATTTGTTTGGTCCTAGTCGTACTATGAGTCTTGGTGGACGCCACTACGCATGTGTAATCGTTGACGATTTTTCTCGCTATACATGGACTCTATTTCTTGCGAATAAAGATGATAGTGCCGTTGAGATTGCTAAATTAATAAAATAACTTCAAAATGAATATGGTTTGAATGTGAAAAAAATTAGGAGCAATAGACGCGGTGAATTTAAACATAAGGACATGATTGATTTTTGCGAAAAAAAAGGTATTAAACACGAGTTTTCGCCACCTAGGACACCACAATTAAATGGAGCAGTAGAAAGAAAAAAGACACTATAAGAAATCACTAGAACTTTGTTGTGTGAAAATAAGTTGCCTAGATTTTTGTGGGCAGAAGTCGTAAATTGTGCATGCTATATAATTAATCGCTTGTCGATTAGAAAGAAAATAAATAAAACTCCTTATGAAATAATAAATGATCGCATGCCTAAAATTGATTACTTTCGTGTGTTTGGTTGTAAATGCTTTGTTTTGAATACAAAAGATAATCTAGATAAATTTGAATCTAAATCAATTGAATGCATCTTTGTTGGATATTCTGTGAATTCTAAAGCATATAGATGTTACGATCCTATCACTAGACAAATTTTAGAATATATTCATGTGAAGTTCAATGAATTTGGCGAGTTTGAAAAAGAAAAGGAATATGACGATGATTTTGAACTAAAGCCCGTGTTAGCTGATATAGAAGAGAATGACGTACATGATGAATCCAACACACTAGAAATGCATGATCACTTAGAAATGCATAAAAACTTAGAGAATAATCAACCAAGATGGCATAGGAATCACCCACACGGCCTTATCATAGTTGATATAACTAAGGTGTCTGACCACATAGAAGAATAAATCCTGATGAAATAAACCAATTTCATGCTATGATATCCGAAATTGAACCTAAGAACGTTTTGATGCCTTGAATGATTCTTCTTGATTGATGCTATGCATGATTAATTAAATCAATTCATAAGAAATGATGTATGGGATTTAGTGCCACGATCACAAGATAAGACAATAATAGGCACAAAGTGGGCCTTTAGAAATAAAATCAATGAAGAAGGTAAAGTTGTTAGAAACAAAGCGAGACTTGTAGCACAAGGATATAATCATGAAAAAGGAATAGATTATGACGAAACATTTGCACCCGTAGCATGTTTAGAAGCCATATGATTATTACTTGCTATTGCTTGCATGAAAGATTTTAAACTCTATCAAATGGACGTAAAAAGTGCATTTTTAAATGGCTTTATACAAGAAGAAGTATACATGAAGCAACCACACGGTTTTGAAGATTTGAAATATCCCGATCACGTGTACAAATTAAAGAAGGCACTATATGGTCTAAAACAATCACCTAGAGTTTGGTATGATCTTTTGCCACTTTTCTTTTAGAAAACGGATTAAAAGAGGCACCATAGATAGCACCTTATTCTTGAAACAAGATAAAATGGATGTACTAATTATTCAAATTTATGTTGATGACATTATTTTTGGATCTACATTTCATAAACTTGTTTAAGAATTTGAAATTTTCATGAAATCTGAGTTTGAAATGTTTATGGTTGGTGAATTGAATTACTTTCTTGTCTTGCAAATTAAACAAACTAGTAAAGGCATCCACATAAGCCAAGTTAAATATGTGAATGACATGATTAAAAAGTTCAATCTTAAGAACTTGAAACCATCCCCCACCCCTATGAGTGTCACCACTAAACTAGATAAAGATGAAAATGGAAAAGACTTTGATAATGGTTCGTATAGGTCTGTGATTGGCTCTTTGCTTTATCTTACCGCCAGTAGACCCGATATCATGTTTAGTGTATGTATATGTGCACGTTTTCAAAGCCAATCTAAAATGTCTCACTATAATGCTGTAAAAAGAATATTTTGATACATTAAACACACTCCCACTTTAGGAATTTTGTATGATAAGAATTATTAATTTGGCTTGCATGCTTATACGGATGCGGATTATGGTGGATGCAAAATAGATAGAAAAAACACAAGTGACACTAGTCAATTTATAGGAATTCATTAATTTCTTGGTTTTCGAAAAAGCAAGCAAATGTGGCATTATCTACTACCGAAGCTGAATACATGGCACTTAGTCCTTGCTGCACACAACTCTTATGGTTTAAACAGCAATAATCTGATTTTGGAATCACAGTAAATTGCATTTCCATCTATTGTGATAGTATGAGTGCTATTAATTTGTATAAGAACCCCGTACAACATTCTAAGGCAAAGCACATAGAAGTACGATATCACTTTCTTCGTGATCACATGAATAATGGAGATATTGTTATATAACATGTACGCACTGAAGAACAAGTAGCCGACATATTCACCAAAGCACTAAATCAAGCCACGTACGATAATCTACGCTCAAAATTAGGCATGATTTCTGCTGATTTGCTATAGATTGATATTTCTTTCCATCTTTATATGCACTTTTGATTTTATTTTCAAAATAAAGGGGGAGAGAGAGTGCATGATTTAAGGGGGAGTGAGAGTGATTTAAGGAGCAAAGAGAGCATGATAGGGGGAGTGAGAGTCATTCAAGGAGGAAAGAGAGCATGATTGCACAATTCAAGGGGGATACAATTCAAAATTCAAAATTCGAATTTGTGCACAATTAGAGGGGGAGCGGTTAAATTTAAATTATGAAATAATGTTATTTCGTAAATCATCAAAAGGGAGAGATTGTTGAGAAAAAGAGTTTGAGTGATTTACGAATACATGATTTAAATACAACGTGTTTAAGAAATGCATGACAAAATTCGTTAATTGACACGTGTTTGTGACATACATGCCTTATATGCTTTATATATAATGTTGTCGTACTAACAAGCCATGAAGCGTTAAAGCTTAAATCAAATGGCAAATATTTGTTGTGTTTGAACAAATTTCAGGTGCCACCATTAATGAATTAAACTAGTTCATTAAGTGAAGTACTTAGTTTAATGAACTAACTAGTTTATTAAATGGAGATATATTTGGAGAAAGTATAATGACAACAAATTGAAACATGGAAAGTCTCCTCTCTATTTGATATACATGTTATATATATATATATATATATATATATATATATATATATATATATATATTTGTAAAACCGTGTATATTTATTATGTAAATCCCTCACTTTTGGCGGAGGAAAACCAGAGTACATCAAAATGAAACAATGAGCAGTATAGCAGTAAGTGATTATCAACATCCAATCTATATATGATATGCCGCATTAAAACCTTGTCGAGTAAAACCACCCTTGTGGATAAAACCTCGGCGAAGGAAAAAACGTACATATTTATATAGATGGACTATTGATATACGCTAGTGTGTAATGAATTACAAAATGTAAACCAAGTACTACACAAAGTTAATGAAATAAAGTGCTGGATGAACAGCCGCACGTCAAGGAGATCTCGCATCCAGCCGGAATGCCCATCAATGCCGAAGAAATGAAACGCAAAGCATGTTTCCTTCCAATTCGTCCAATGAGCAACAGCGCAGCCAAGGGATTTCTGTCGCGGATAATGGGACCAGGTCCAGGTGACGGACGCACAAATATATTCTGACGTACTACCAACACGTTGCATATATTACAAACGTACGTCAACGTCACACCACTATACTTACCTCATATTTATGAGTATATTCAGGTCTTATATCATATGATATAAGTCATGGTGATGACGAAATTATTACGACACGTTACAAGGTTGTAAACCGAAAATTGTCGTATCGGTAACTACTGAAACTTCAAGTACGTGACACTAACTAGTTTATTAAATGGAGATATATTTGGAGAAGGCATGATGACAACAAATTGAAACATGGAAAGTCTCCTCTCTATTTGATATAAGTCATGGTGATGACGAAATTATTCCGACATACTACCGACACGTTGCATATATTACAAATGTACGTCAATGTTACACCACTATACTTACCTCATATTTATGAGTATATTCAGGTATTATATCATATGATATAATTCATGGTGATGAAAAAATTATTATGATATTTTACAAGGTGTAAACCGAAAATTGTCCCATCGGGTAACTACCGAAACTTCGCCAACGTGTCACGTACTTGCCATATATAGATGGCCAACCCATATACTCCAAAAAGAGGCAAAAATTTCGTGGCTTACATGATACATTCAACCATGAAATCATTCTATGTTGGCACACACAAATCACCCTCAATTAAGGCCAAATTATGTAGATTTCAAATTCAATTTTTTGTCACACGTGGGCGCCATTTCAAACAGCCCTACGAGCTGAATATTTAATTTATTTTATTTATATTATATGTGACATAATATATATAACATGTGCAAAAATTTTGAATTAAATTGGAGAAAAATCGCGTAATTGACAAAAGTCAAAAATTCGGTTTTCTACGAACACAACACATGGAACGTTTTTGGCATGACATATAACATGTATCTAGACACTTTTTACATATTCAAGACATGTTAAAGTGTACTAGAATATTCAAATTAGGGTTGATTGTAATATACCATGTATGTGTAATTATTGTGCAATATTTGACAAAGTTTACAAAAGTGAAATTCAGCACATGTTGGAGACAAAGTGCACGTCATTCTCAGCTTGGTGGAGCCTATGTGGAGCTTAGTTGGCATCTTGATTAGTGAAGAATATGTCACACAAGGTTAGTGACATAAAAGAGGGAGCTACACAAGGTAACAATTCAAACATTTGGCAAATTTAACACATGCTGAAAATTCAGCATGTGACAATGTGTGGTGGCGATATCCCAAATTGAAGAGATTAATTGTTGTTATTTGACAACATTTTAAACTTTATTTGGCATTTGTTTTTACATTTTAATCTCAGATTTTACAACTACTAAATGGTTACAAGATTCACCCAATCATAGAGTGTCAAGTAAGCAAAGCCAAGATATTAATCCAATCATGTTGTACCAAGTAAGCAAAATGGTGTCATCTCTACACAAGGTAATATTCCAAGGGCATTAAAGAGAATTCGCAAGGTGATGGAAGACCTACAGGGGATGGCCAACTTAAGATAAAAACAAGAGAAGAGAGCAAACAAAAGCAAGACAACTCTCATATTCTTCAAGTGCAAAGAAACCTCTACTCTCTCTTCTTCTACATTTCTTTCTTCTTCTTCTTCTCTCAAGCCTATTGTTCTTATGTTCAACATATTGAATAGGCTTTGTTTATACCACCATACACTCCTCATTTGTTGTAAAACGTTGATCAAGGTGTGATCAAACATTCATCCGTTTGGTGGTGCTGTTCGTGATTCGTGTGATTGATTGTATTGTTTGTGAAAGGGTGGAGTTGGTGTTTAACTCCAGCAACCCTTTTGGTAAGGTGTTATTTTGGTGTTTAGTGATAACCGAGGAAGGTGTTCTCGAAGACTGGAGTAGTTTGATTTAACCGAACCAGTATAAAATCCTTGGTGTCGTTACTTTTAGCACTTTACTTTCAGTTTTCAGTTCTTTCGTTGATTTTGTTGCAATCATAAAAATAGTAAACGACCTTCAAAAATTACAAACATTTTCACAAACATAGCCACGCTTCTTAAGTTTCATTTGGCGCAACTTTCAACCTATTTGGACAAGTATAAGTCAATTAAACGTTAATAGTTCTGAGACTAGTGCAATCTGATTTTTCGACTTGCAAAGGTTGAGAACTTCAACGTATTTGACATACTTCTCAAAGGAATTTTTCAAAGCTGTTTCAACCCATTTAAATACATATATTTAGGGTCTTGTCATTAAATTGTTCAGAGCATTTGGAGTCTCCAATCAATTGGAATAAATTTTTCAAATCGGAATACTGTTTTTGGCATATTTGTGCAATCTAACCAAAAACGTATTTTTAAAGGGCTAGGAGTTGAATTTTAATTTGAAATTTTTCGAAGATACTCAGAACATCTGAGAGTAAAATTTCGACAAATTTCATAATTTTTGGAGACCTCTAACTAGGTCATTTAATTATTTCAAATCAGGATTTGAAAACAGGGATTGTTTTCAGAAGTGGGTTTTTGAGCCAAACGTTTTTAAAAACAAGAATTTCTGTAGGATCTGAAAGGCACCACTAGAAGTGGGGTTGAATAGTTGGTGCGGAAAGTGTGGTTTTTAAAATTGTTTTGACTCAAGAAACCAACTTCTGAAAACAGTTTCTGTTTTCAGGACCAGTTTTAAAACGTATTTAAAACTAGGTTGTAGGTCTTCAAAAATTCTGACATTTTGAGAGAACTTAGCCTCAGACGTTATGAGTGTCTCCTAAAAATTTCAGATTTAAATTCAACCTTTAACCTCTTCAAACATCGTTGGTGGTCAGATTGCACGAATCTGCCAGAAATGGTAGACTGTTTTGAAAAATTTATTCCTATTTGTTCTTAACTCCAATTGCTATGAACGTTTAACCACTAACCCCTTATATTTTTCATTTAAATGGGTTGAAACAGTTTTGAAAAAATTCTTTCGGGAAGTTAGTCACACTCAAAGTCTCAACCTTTGCAAGCCTGAAAATCAGACTGCACTAGTCTCAGAACTTTGGATGTTTGATTGACTTATACTTATCCAAAAGGGTTGAAACTTGTGCCAAATTAACCCTAAGACGTGTGAAAATGTTTCTGGAAAGTTTTGTAATTTTTGAAAAACGTTTACTATTTTTACGAACGTAATCAAAAAGAGTAAATAGTGCGGAAACAAAATATAAGTGCTGAAAGTAAATGACACCGAGAATTTTATACTGATTCGGTTATAAACAACCTACTCCAGTCTTCGAGGAACACCTTCATCGGTTCACACTAGTCACACAACACAAATACACCTTACCACAGGGTTGATGGAGTTACACACCAACTCCAACCCTTTACAAACCTTGTATGATGAATACAATTACGCACGAACACCACCACCTTACAAGAATGAAGATTGATCACACCTTGATCAATCTTTTACAAATATATAGAATGTGTGGTGGCCTAAGATAAGCTTATTCAAGAATAAGAATATAAGTACAATAGTCTTTGAAGACGAAGAAAGAAAGAGAGTGTAGAAGAAAGAGTGCTAAGCGTTTTTTATCACAAGAGTGTAATGCTTGTTCTTGTCGTTTGTTTTTGCTCTTCTCCTTTCCATTTATGCAAAATGCCCCCCTAGGTGCTCTCCCCTCTTGAAAATTGTCTTCTAAGTCCTTGGGAGAATGTGTGGCATCATTGTGACATGATCTTGCTTGCTTGGCACCTTCTCATTGGATGACCATTTAACCTTTGCTTACTTGGCACTTCATGATTGGTTGAATATTGTCATCATTTGATGACTTGGAAAATCTGAAAATTCCACTAAAAGCATGTGCCAAAATCAACATAAATTAGTTGCCATAACTCATAAGATTATCATCCAAATCAAGCAAGACAAAATTTCTCCAAATAAGGTGAAAATTTCGGCCATTAAGACTACCTGACATGCTGAAATTTCAGCATGTGTTACATGGTGATATAATTCAAATTCCTTCCAAATTTTCATTGATTTTTCTTTTAAAATAAATCACCAATTAGTAGCAAATATTCTTATCAAATTGGAAATGAAATTTGGACACCAACATGGCCATAAAAACGTTCAAGATACATTCCCACACATGCTGAAAAATTTCAGCATGTGTGATATTCAAGATATCACACTTTATGACTTTGTATATTATTCAAATTACTTCCAATTCTTTTTCCAATTAATCACATGTTTCAAGACACAAAATATCTCTTCATGAATGCCAAAAATCGGCCAGCCTATCTTCCACATGCTGAAATTTTCAGCATGGGTTTCAAATGAGATAAAGTGTGAAACCTTACCTTTTGTAGCTTCTTTCTTTAAATCACCAACATTGTATGATTGATTATTGACCAATCAATATGCCAACAAGGCTCCACATATGCTCCATCTCAGCTGTAGGGGCGTGTATAATTGTATATACATGTGCTGAATTTTATTTTTGCAAACTTTGTAAAATAGTGCACATTTAAAAATACACACATGTTATATTCCAATCAGCCCTTAATTTAATTTTCTAGAATACTTTAAGATGTATGACATATTTAAAAAATGTCTAGATACGTGTCGTATGATGTGCCAAAAATGTTCCATGTGTTGTGTACATAGAAAACCGAATTTTCGATGTTTATCGATTATCCGATTTTTCTCTAATTAGATTCCAACTTTTTGCACATGTTATATACATTATGTTACACATAATATATATAATATAAACTTTAATTCTCAGCACTTAGCTGGTCTAAAGTGGCACTATTAACATGTGACAAAATTAAAATTGGAATCTCCATAATTTGGCCTTAATGTGGGGTGATTTGTGTGTGCCAAATGGAATGATTTTATGGCTGAAAATATCATCATATGCACGAAAATAATAAGTACTTTTAAGGTGTAGGGGCTGGCCATCTATTTATGGCAAGTACATGACACGTTGGTGAAGTTTCAGTATTCGCCCGATACGATAATTTTCGGTTTAAAACCTTTTAACGTGTCGTATTTAATTTGTCATCACCATGAATTATATCATATGATATAAGACCTGAATATACTCATAAATATGAGTTAAGTATGGTGGTGTGACGTTAACGTACGTAAAATATATAACGTGTCGATAGTACGTTAGAATACATGTGTATGTGCCTTTTTCAAAAAAAAAATCTAAAAATATATATTTATATATATATATATATAGGTGTGTATATTTATGAAGAGAGGAGGAGGAGACTTTCCTTTCTTAGTCTTGTTGCCTTCGTGCCATGTTCAAATGTAGCTTCTTTTAATGAACTACTTAGTTTAATTAACTAAGTATTTCACTTAATGAACTAGTTTAGTTCATTAATGGTGGCACCTGAAAATAGTGTAAACACAACAAATGTTTGCCATTTGATCTACGCTTTAAAGCTTCATGGCTTGTTAGTACGGCAACATAATATATGAATTATATAAGGCAAGTAATATGCAATATATCATGCACATTTCTCTCATGCTCGTTTTTATGCTCATTTAAATCATATATTTTGAAATCACTCAAACCCCTTTTTCTCTACAATCTCCCCTTTTTGATGATTTTCAAAATAGCCTATGCACATGATTTAAATCCTATCGCTCCCCCTTCAATCATGCATAAACTCAAAATTTGAAATTTAAATTTCGAATCCGCTCCCTCTTGATTTATGCAATCAGTATCAATTAGTATCTCTCTCCCCCTTAAATCATGCTTTCTCTCCCCCTTTATTTTGGAAAGTAAATCAAAAGATGCATGTAAATAAGGAAAGATAATCAAATCAAATCAAATCAAATCAGCTGAAATCATGCCTAATTTAGAACGAAGAGATTCATACGTGGCTTGATTTAAGGCTTTTGTAAAGATATCCGCTACTTGTGCTTCTGTGCGTACGTGATCTATAACGATATCACCATTGTTTACGTGATCACAAAGAAAGTGATAGCGTACTTCTACATGTTTGGCCTTAGAGTGTAATATGGGGTTCTTAGACAGATTAATGGCACTCATACTATCACAATATATCGGAATTTTATTTACAGTAATTCCAAAGTCTGAAAGTTGTTGTTTTATCTATAACAACTGTGTGCAGCAAAGGCTAAGTGCCATGTACTCAGCCTTAGTAGTGGACAAAGCAACGCTTGCTTTCTTTTTGGAAAACCATGAAATGAGTGAGTTTCCTATAAATTGGCAAGTGCCACTCATGCTCTTCCTATCTATTTTACAGCCACCGTAATCTGCATCAGTATAAGCATGTAAGTTAAGTTTGGAATCTTTATCATACCAAATTCCTAAGGTGGGCATGTGCTTAATATAACGGAATATTCTTTTTACCGTATTATAGTGAGACACCTTAGGTTGACTCTGAAAACGTGCACACATGCATACACTGAACATGATATCAGGCCTACTGACAGTAAGATATAGCAAAGAACCAATCATAGACCTATATAAGGCATTATCAAAATCTTTACCATGTTCATCCTTATCCAATTAAGTGGTGACACTCATATGAGTGGGGGATGGTTTCAAATTTTCAAAGTTGAACCTTTTAATCATGTCATTTACATATTTATCTTGACTTATGTGAATGCCTTTACTCGTTTGCTTAATCTGCAAGCCAAGAAAATAGTTAAGTTCGCCAACCATAGACATTTCAAATTCGGATTTCATGCATTTTTCAAAATCTTCAACAAGTTTATGTGAGGTAGAACCGAAAATAATGTCATCAACGTAGATTTGAATAATAAGTAAATCCGTTTTATCTTGTTTCAAAAATAGTGTACTATCTATAGTACCTCGTTTAAAATTATTTTCTAAAAGGAAAGTAGCAAAACGATCATACCATGCTCTCGGTGCTTGCTTTAGTCCGTATAGTACCTTCTTTAGTTTGTACACGTGATCGGGATGTTTCAAATCTTCAAAACCAGGTGGTTGCTTCACGTATACCTCTTCTTGCATAAATCCATTAAGGAATGCACTTTTTACGTCCATTTGATACAATTTGAAATCTTTCATGCAGACAATAGCAAGTAAGAGTCGTATAGCTTCTAAACGTGCTACGAGTGCAAATGTTTCATCGTAGTCAATTCCTTCTTCTTGATTATAGCCTTGTGCTGCAAGTCTAGCTTTATTTCTGACGACCTTTCCTTCTTCATTCATTTTATTCCTAAACACCCACTTTGTGTCTATTATGGTCTTATCTTGTGGTCGTAGCACTATATCCCATACATCATTTCTAACAAATTGATTTAGCTCATCATGCATAGCATCAATCCAAGAAGAATCACTCAAAGCATCATGCACATTTTTGGGTTCAATTTCGGAAATCATAGCATGAAATTGATTTATTTCCTCCGAAGTAATTCTTCTACGTGGTCGCACACCGTGAGTGATGTCGCCTATGATGAGATCATATGCGTGATCTCTATGCCATCTTGGTTGATTATTTTCTATGTTGTTATGCATTTATAAGTGATCATGCATTTCTAGTGTGTCATTCATGTCATGCATAGCAAATGTACCATCATCTTCATTCAACACGGGTTTCAATTCAAGGTCATCATCGTATTCTTGTCTAGGTTTAACAACTTCTAGTGTGACTCCGTCTACGGTGGATAACTTAGATGGAACAAAAGGATCATCTTCTATAATCGACCAAAGATCAATATCTATTGCCATAAGAAAAAGCTTCATCTTAGTTTCCATTTGATAAACGACTCACCGTCAAAAAGAGGAGGCCTTTGGCTCGACATACCTTCTTGCTCGGTTTTGAGATTTGTGGTTGCCATCTCACTGAATCGTTGGATCCTTTGTAGTGAGTGTTCCTGTGCTCTGATACCACTTGTAGGATCTGCAAGGCACCACTAGAAAGGGGGGTTGAATAGTTGGTGCGGAAAGTGTGGTTTTTAAAATTGTTTTGACTCAAGAAACCAACTTCTGAAAACAGTTTCTGTTTTCAGGACCAGTTTTAAAACGTTTTTAAAACTAGGTTGTAGGTCTTCAAAAATTCTGAAATTTTGAGAGAACTTAGCCTCATACGTTATGATTGTCTCCTAAAAATGTCATATTTAAATTCAACCTTTAACCCCTTCAAACATTGTTGGTGGTCAGATTGCACGAATCTGCCAGAAACGGTAGACTGTTTTGAAAAATTTATTCCAATTTGTTGTTAACTCAAATTGCTCTGAAATTTTAACCACTAACCCCTTGTATTTTTTATTTAAATGGGTTGAAACAGTTTTGAAAAATTTTTTCTGGAAGTTAGTCAAATACACTCAAAGTCTCAACCTTTGCAAGCCTGAAAATCAGACTGCACTAGTCTCAGAACTTTAGATGTTTGATTGACTTATACTTATCCAAAAGGGTTGAAACTTGTGCCAAATTAACCCTAAGACGTGTGGCAATGTTTCTGGAAATTTTCGTAATTTTGGAAAAATGTTTACTATTTTTACGAACGTAATCAAAAAGAGTAAATAGTGCTGAAACAAAATATAAGTGCTGAAAGTAAATAACACCGAGAATTTTATACTGGTTCGGTTATAAACAACCTACTCTAGTCTTCGAGGAACACCTTCTTCGGTTCACACTAGTCACACAACACAAATACACCTTACCACAGGGTTGATGGAGTTACACACCAACTCCAACTCTTTACAAACCTTGTATGATGAATACAATTACGCACGAACACCACCACCTTGCAAGAATGAAGATTGATCATACTTTGATCAATCTTCTACAAAGATATATAATGTGTGGTGGTCTAAGATAAGCCTATTCAAGAATAAGAATATAAGTACAATAGGCTTTGAAGAAGAAGAAAGAAAAAGAGTGTAGAAGAAAGAGTGCTAAGCGTTTTTTATCACAAGAGTGTAATGCTTGTTCTTGTCGCTTGTTTTTGCTCTTCTCCTTTCCATTTATGCAAAATGGCTGTCCCCCCTAGGTGCTCTCCCCTCTTGAAAATTGTCTTCTAAGTCCTTGGGAGAATGTGTGGCATCATTGTGACATGATCTTGCTTGTTTGGCACATTCTCATTGGATGATCATTTAACCTTTGCTTACTTGGCACTTCCTAATTGGTTGAATGTTGTCATCATTTGATGACTTAGAAAATCTGAAAATTCCACTAAAAGCATGTGCCAAAATCAACATAAATTAGTTGCCATAACTCATAAGATTATCATCCAAATCAAGCAAGACAAAATTTCTCCAAATAAGGTGAAAATTTCGGCCATTAAGACTACTTGACATGCTGAAATTTCAGCATGTGTTACATGGTGATATAATTCAAATTCCTTCCAAATTTTCATTGATTTTTCTTTTAAAATAAATCACCAATTAGTAGCAAATATTCTTATCAAATTGGAAATGAAATTTGGACACCAACATGGCCATAAAAACGTTCAAGATACATTCTCACACATGCTGAAAAATTTCAGCATGTGTGATATTCAAGATATCACACTTTATGACTTCGTATCTTATTCAAATTACTTCCAATTCTTTTTCCAATTAATCACATGTTTCAAGACACAAAATATCTCTTCATGAATGCCAAAAATCGGCCAGCCTATCTTCCATATGCTGAAATTTTCAGCATGGATTTCAAATGAGATAAAGTTTGAAACCTTACCTTTTGTAGCTTCTTTCTTTAAATCACCAACATTGTATGATTGATTATTGACCAATCAATATGCCAACAAGGCTCCACATATGCTCCATCTCAGCTGTAGGGGCGTGTATAATTGTATATACATGTGTTGAATTTTATTTTTGCAAACTTTGTAAAATAGTGCACATTTAATAATACACACATGTTATATTCCAATCAGCCCTTAATTTAATTTTCTAGAACACTTTAAGATGTATGACATATTTAAAAAGTGTCTAGATACGTGTCGTATGATGTGCCAAAAATGTTCCATGTGTTGTGTACATAGAAAACCGAATTTTCAATGTTTATCGATTACCCGATTTTTCTCTAATTAGATTCCAACTTTTTGCACATGTTATATACATTATGTTACACATAATATATATAATATAATCTTTAATTCTCATCACTTAGCTGGTCTAAAGTGGCGCCATTAACATGTGACAAAATTAGAATTAGAATCTCTACAATTTGGCCTTAATGTGAGGTGATTTGTGTGTGCCAACATGGAATGATTTTATGGCTGAAAATATCATCATATGCACGAAAATAATAATTATTTTTGAGGTGTAGGGGCTGGCCACCTATTTATGGCAAGTACGTGACACATTGGCGAAGTTTCGGTATTCGCCCGATACGACAATTTTTGGTTTAAAACCTTTTAACGTGTCGTATTTAATTTGTCATCACCATGACTTATATCATATGATATAAGACCTGAATATACTCATAAATATGAGTTAAGTATGGTGGTGTGATGTTAACGTACGTAAAATATATAACGTGTCGATAGTACGTTGGAATACATGTGTATGTGCCTTTTTCAAAAAAAATCTAAAAATATATATTTATATATATATATATATATATATGTAGGCGTGTATATTTATGAATAGGGGAGGAAGAGACTTTCCTTTCTTAGTCTTGTTGCCTTTGTGCCTTGTTCAAATGTAGCTTCCTTTAATGAACTACTTAGTTTAATTAACTAAGTACTTTACTTAATGAACTAGTTTAGTTCATTAATGGTGGCACCTGAAAATAGTGTAAACACAACAAATGTTTGTCATTTGATGTAAGCTTTAAAGCTTCATGGCTCGTTAGTACGGCAACATAATATATGAATTATATAAGGCAAGTAATATGCAATATATCATGCACATTTCTCTCATGCTCGTTTTTATGCTCATTTAAATCATATATTTTGAAATCATTCAAACTTCTTTTTCTCTACAATGTCCGCACACACTATTCAACCCCTCCCCCTTCTAGTGGTGCTATACAGGCCCTACACACTTCATTTAATCTTCACCTGTCCCGATGTACGCATGATATGGGCATATTTTACTGCTTTGCTAGACATCCATCCATTCACTAGTGGATCATGAGGGTTTTACTTGATGTTTATTTGGTGCTCTGCCTCATCATTTTCTTGGGAGCCATGCATCTCATATTTTCGGGGGTATTGATGTGGAATATATGAAAAATGTATGCATCAGTTACTTTTGATTCTGATCACTGGTCTCCTCGTTTGGTTGTTCGATCAATCTGTATTGGTCTTTATACCTGGCATCCTCGATGTCTGGCACCAAAATTGCAACCACCGTACCACAACTTGTAAAAGCTCGTCTATCACCTCCCCTACGAACTTATCGGCTGCAAATTCTAAGCTGGTAACCACCACCGATTGGTCGACTGAAACTCAATATGGATGCCATGGTTGGTCGCTCCACGGCGAGTGGTGGTGCCATAGTACGTGATCTTAATGGTGTATTTATACATGGGATCTCCTTTCCTCTTCGTCTGGATCTGCATTTGCGCGTTGAAGCCTATGCTACATTAATGGCAGTTTTACATTATGTTCCGAGGTATGGCTGTATCATTCTGGAGGTTGATTGTGTTGAATT
Source organism: Eustoma russellianum (assembly GCA_036186865.1). Taxonomy (NCBI): domain Eukaryota; kingdom Viridiplantae; phylum Streptophyta; class Magnoliopsida; order Gentianales; family Gentianaceae; genus Eustoma; species Eustoma russellianum. The sequence continues at coordinate 17,842,541 of AP025075.1, read as the reverse complement.
ATTGTCTACTGTTGCCACGGCCTCTTCCACGTTAGCTCCAGACTTGTTGTGATTGCGCACTCTGCTGCACTCCCTATCACTGTCAATTGTACATACGCCATGGGAGACCAATATGCCTACTCATCTAGTAGCACAACAAGCTCTACAACTCAACTTTTTACGTCACACACAGCACTTACTTCATTGCCTTCACACATTAGAGGTTCGGTTATTGCTAATGCAACACTGCCTGCTTTCCGACATCCTAATCTGGACACACATCATGGAGCACAACCACCATGATCACAGTAATTGCGACATGTCTCCCAATTGGGTTGGCGATTTTACTAATTTTGTTGCCTACGGCCTCTTGGCTACGGACAACTTGGGTATGCGTTTACTTTCTTGCCTCGTATTTTCATTTACTACTACATCTAATATGTACATTGATCTACTTTATTTGCCTGCTTTTCAAAGAACATCTGTAATGGACAATCAATAGGTTGATGTCTCCCACATGGGTTGGCGAATTCATATATACAGTTACCTTGGTCCGCTATTGACCAAGGTAACGGAGGTACGTGATTTATCCTCTTTCTATTCATACCCGTCTCCTCTTATACATTTTCTATATTTTGATATTTCTTCTCATTGATTGCACTACTTGGGACTGCTTACTTCACCGCAGAGCTCACGCCACCTACGCCGACAGCCCTACGCTGCTACATACGTCACAGGAGTACAGTTAGATTATTATTTTCTTTGCGTCTTAATTTATTCATGTACATATTTCGGATTCTAGCCATCTATTTTAAGACTCATGTATCGATTTCTTTATTTTGGGAGAGTCTCCCGTCGAAATAGGGTTTATATGTAACCACGGTATTCCTCCGTCACAAGTGAGGGTAACTTCAATAAATAAAACACTGGACGGTACCCACCCGTCCTTCTATAATATATATATATATATATATATATATATATATATATATATATATATATATATATATATATTATCAAACCCTTTGTATTATTATGCAGCCTGACTTATGACGGAGAAAAACCATATTACAACAAGTTCATCATATGAAAAAAGATAATGAAGTGAGCAAATGATTTTCAACCTCCAATCATATATGATATGCCGCATTAAAACCTTGCCAAGTAAAATCACCCTTGTGGATAAAACCTTGGCGAATGAAAAAACGTATATATACATAGACACACACACACAGATATATATATGCGCGCGCGCGCACACACACACAGATATATATATATATATATATATGTATATATATATATATATGTATATATATATATATATGTATATATATATATATATGTATATATATATATATATTTCTTAATAGGTTTAGGAATTATTTTTAAGGTAAACTTCTAATTTCCATCTCTATTATTTATGTCGTATTTCAATCTTATAATCTTGTGATAGCTATTAACTATATTTAATATTTTTATTTTTTTTCTTTACCCCCTCAAGGGCAGGGGTGTAACACTTTGACCTTGTGATTGGACCCTTAGACACCCCCGCATATCCTTATCTTGTTTTTTTAGTTCCTGTGTTCTCATGAATATGGCAAATTAACAATATTTAAATAAAATAAAATCAAATATTTAATTAAAGGCATAATTTCAAAAGTTGCCGACCGTAACAAAAATATTATCTAACAAATTAAAAAACACTTGTAATTAAACAACAACAACAAAAAAGCATGGGCAGCCTCCAAAAAATTAATGAGGGCTTCCAGACAATGGCCGGAAAGATCCACCGGAAGTAGATGCTAATCACTCGACGAATTTCTAGTTCACATCGGTCGACCAAGTTTTAGCGTTCAAAAGTAGGTGTATGGAACTACCAGCCGGCCCCATACGGTGATTTACGAGTCGCCTACTTATAAGCCCTATCCATACTACTAAGCCGCAGCTTAGGACGTTCTGTCCCTCAACCCTCGATGTGGTACCTTTTTTGGGATTCAAAATAAATCAGAACCTAGGCTTTCTTCATTACTTTTCGAGTGTAGATGTAATCTATTATAGCCACAACAACCACCATATCCAGTATATTCCAACAACATCAATAACTATACTGAAAAAAGTGAGACACAGACAAATAATACCTCCATCTTAAAAAATAGAGAGTTTAATTCTAATGAAACACCGTTTCTAAATGTACTCTCTTATAGCCGCGTATTACAGTATCAGTAGCTTACTCTTACATAAATAATATCCTTACCTTGAGATTTGAAAAATGAATTTAAGTTCGCTTGTCCATCGGTCAGCAAAATCATGCGTAACGGGAGAGAAATATTTTACCAAGTTGGCGTACACTAATGCAGTAGGCAACTAAAAACAGAAGTGTTGCTATCCAGAATCCACTAATACTTTTTGTTGTGAACTCATTTTCTACTCCGCCTCGAACCAAGATTTACAGAAGCGTCAGCTACCGTTAACCTACATACACCTGAAACAATAATGTTAAGATTTGTCCAGCTGCAAAAACCACAATACATCCCCAATATAATCCAGCAAAATAGTAACAATTAACAGAGTGGGCACATTTTAGCAGATTGGAGAAAGTTACAACAAAAAAAGGGAAATACAAATCAACCGTATTGATACAAGTGGGCCTCTCCTAAATTCAGTTTTCTTTTCCCACAATTAATAGAACGCAGTGCACACATTTCTAGCCTAGACACCCTTTTGCGGCCAGACACTATTTATAAGAACCCAAACTTGGCCGAATAGCTCCTTTTCTGTATCTACATTAGAGTACCTCCTTGCATTGAAGAAATCCTAGGCAATAGAGCATACCGTGACAGATGCAACATTACATCATCTCATCCTAATCTTATTCAGAGAACACATTGTAGATTTGAACACCTATAGCACAATTAGTACATGGCCCTTATATCACTTTACCTTTCAGGAAAAAGTGGCCAAACATAATCCAAAACCTCAACATAGTCAAACGTACTTCAGTATCCATGTGCCGTCTACAGATACCGTTATTTGCCTGTTTATTACAGAAATCCAATAAGATGTCTGCAATGTAGCTTCTGTGGGGCACAACTTACAGCTAAGAAAAACTCTGAACGACTGCAGCTCTTTGAGACAGGTCGCCCATGGAAAAGGCATTCATTATAGGAAACTGTCATTCAGTATCACTCTGGCTGTTGGGAAGATCGAGAAAGTTCCTTATCCGCGAAATATAGAAGCCTTCTGAGTCTAAGAACAGTGTCACAATGAAATGGCAGAGCAGACCTTCTGTCCAGGTAACCAGGACTCGCTGTCAGCCACGAAAGAGCCTGAAGCTCTGCTGCAACAGACTCGAGAACCACATGACTTTCTAACCCAAAATCTCTGGCTTCAGAGCTTAACATCCTTCCTCCCAGTTTCCCATTACCCTTGACAGTTTTTTCCCGAGCAATCTTGTTGCTTCCATAGTGGTCAATGAGACTAACACAAAGAACAGAAGGCCATTCTTCTTTTGAGATGCTCCTAGCATCTCGCCTCATAGAAGGTACAGCTTTTGACACCACAAACGCAGTGCAAAGGGGAATAGCTGAGCCTCTGCTATGTAAAAGGTGAGCTAGAGGAGGAGATTCAGCAGTGAGGCATGTAGGCAGCTGCAAGGGGTAAGGAGGAAGAAAACGGGCACTCGGCGATGGTATAAAAACATAGGTAGAAGATGTTGAACCAAGAGACTTCACAGGAGTGTATCCCTCGATATAGCTTGGTTGGCTTACAGAGCTATTGCTCTGACTTGAGCCTGCAACAATGCCACCAAGGTATTGCACATTAGAGCGATAATAATGGAAAAGGACTAAGCATGAACATTGCTTCCTATGAAAAAAAGGAAAACAAGAAATAATTCAGACGCATATTGGCACCATAAGCTCATCGCATGAATGAAAATTTGAAAATACAAAAATAAAATAACAAAAACAACAACAATAATAATAATAATAATATTATTATTATTATTATTACTGCTGCTGCTGCTACAACAATAAGAGAAGAACGACAATAATACTAACAGTAATAATGATAATGAGCTTAATGTTTAAACCTAAAACTAAAGCAACAATTCCCACGCCTCAATGTCCAAACTTTATTCACTGTTTCTGCAATCCAGTAGGCATATAAACATCAGATTTAAGCATTATTTCACCAATCAAATATACCAATATATAGCCCATCCTTACTATTGAACAATCATCACCTCCCATTCAAGTTTGCCCATTTGATAATTTTCACATTATGGACTTCATTAAGGTAAGAAGTAAAACACAAGGGAAAAGGATTTCCCCCAAGTAAAGATCTCTAAAACAAGGTCAGCAGTTCAACAGTAAAACTCATATGTCCCATTGATGTAATTTTCCCTGATAACATGAAAAGCGAATTCGTATAACAGGGGAAAGATTTCCTTTTCATAAAAAAGTGAAGTCCGTGTCTCATTGGCCACAATAATTTACTATAAAAACCTTTTGCATCCTTTATTCATGTCACTATAGACTATTCCAAATATTCAATTGTATACAAGTGTAACCCTATAGTTAGATACGCACTCATAAATATGAAGAACCATGTCGAGTTTTATTGTGAGGGTGCTTATCAAGCATAAACATAATACAATTATATTCCAGGACAGCCGAATTCAAATTTTCCTAATTTTGCTCCACGGAATAAAATAGCCAGATTCAAACCACAGTCACATGTAAAGGCAGCAGGGAATTGGCCAAGAAACAAAAAGGACATCAAAAGATATATCAGAACCTACCAAAAAAATCAGCTTGAAACAACAGCTGTAATGAGTGATCAACGGAAACAGAGACAAAAGTGATACTCCGAACCCATTGAAGCAGACCCCTAGAATTATCCACTCCTCCCATTACAAGCTTCCTGCTGGAAGGTTGTCCCAAACCACTCTTCATGAAAGTAGACGACTTGGAGTGTTGACCATACAAAGGACTAGCAGAAGTAAGATTTCTCTCATGTAACAAACTTATCTCTGGTTGCTGAAGTGAAGTTCCATTGCTGCTAGGAGGAATGACATCAGGAACTGAAAGTCTTAATTGCAAGGACCACTTCTTCACCTCTGAACCCCCAATTGCATACAGTGCTTTCTGCCATTCTGCCAGCATTCAATTATTTCATGATTAAGAATAAAAACTAGGTATTGTAACATATGGGGAGAAAATGGAAGACAGATTTAGGAGGCCTTTGCATAAATATTTTTGCATTGGTTATCTAAATTTTTAATCCATTGGTTGTATGTATTCAGAGCGTACAAGCACAAAGAATAATGATAGACATACAAGTAGGTTATCCAAAGCAAAGCTAGAATACCACTTGCTTTCTCCAGAGACTGCCAATGTGGAACTCAAGCTTGATGTATTCAGTGGATACAAGCACAAAGAGGTATAACAGACATTCATTTAGTCTACATTAAGCAAAACTAGGTTATGGCGCACTCGAAACACCCAGACCGCTTTTGTGACTAAAGAGGTAAAATGAATGTGCA
>AP025075.1:17652048-17837004 GCA_036186865.1 Eustoma russellianum | reverse complement strand
AATAAATAATAATTAAATAAGAAAATCACCTACGTAATAAGAGGTCCTTACAAAGGTGAAGTCTACAGATATGTAGAACTAGAAAGAGGTAAAATGAATGTGCAGGTGGAAATTGGTCCTAGATAATTGTTTATCATGATTGGTCTTAGTTCGACTAAATGAGGCGGAAATCTCCGAATGAAAAGATACGTATCTTTTAGTTCAACTCATTCGGCCAGCATGCTGTAAGGAACTAAACTTATCCACCACTTGATGTGGGGTTATCATAACATATCAGCATAATTAAAAGAATCCGGGCCTAGCAGCAAGATAAACTTACAACGGAAAACCATCTCACAACTGAACAGACCTAAATGAAAAGGCTACAGATTGACTACCACATACAGCAGAAATAGTATTACGAGCCTCCTCAAAAGAATAATTGCAATTTATTACATGCTCATCTTTCTTGTACCCTGGAACGACACAGTTCTCATATGTAGAAATATATACTAAAATACATTTGTACATACACAGATATGCATATACTGTATAAATAATTTATACACACACGTACATAGAAATACACTATTGTATAGACATTATATTCATGTATAAGTCACCAGTGTGTGACTGGATCAATGTAGCCGTTGGTAGACAGTTCTAGCCGTTGGCTTCCTGAGCAACTTGTGGCCACATCCAATAGCCAGTTTACAACCATTGTAAAAGGGAATCACTTGTACATTTGAAACTAAGTTTATGAATAATATTTTTTCAACTTTCTAGATGGTATCAGAGCCATCTCTTTCATCTTCTCCTTCTCAAACAAATCTACATTTAAACAATGGCTTCACATCCTGCAAGTCAGGAAACTGAGGCAACTTCCATCTTTGAACAAACTTCAGGGCAGGGGTCTAATGCCTCCTCTATCTTTGTTGGTAGCTCCAATCATGATTACAAATCATAAACTCACTAGAAACAACTACCTGTCACAGAGCAGGGCAGCTGAAATGTTTATTACTTGTAGAAGCAAGGAGGACTATCTCTATGGAGATGTGATCATTCCTGCTCCTAAAGACTCCTAAAGGCTCAATGTTCAGATACAGAAAATCTGAAAACTCTATGATAATGTCACGGCTTATAGGATAAACGACCCCTGATATCAGTGATAATTTCATACTTCATGCTACTGCAGCTGAGATTTGATCACCTGCAAGAGAAATATACTCAAAAAAGGATAACGCATCTGAGTTGTATGAACTTGAAGCACAGTTTCAAGACATTAAGCAGGCTGTGAATAATATTATATTCAGATGATAAGAATCAACAAAAGATTGATATCTTTGAGACACTTAAGTGGAACTGTCAAGCTGATGATCAGATTTACAAAAACATTACTGAAACCAAAAGAGTTTTCAGATTTCTAATTGGACTTCATAAGGATTTTGATGTTGTGAGAAGTAAAATATTTGGCAACCTCTGTCAAGTCTAAACACAGCTTTCTCAGAAATAATATATGACGAGAGCAAAATTCCTGTACTAACACACTAGCACACTATATCCATATAATTGTGTCATGTATAAAGGTACATGTAGAGCCGGGGGTCTCACTGGAAGCAATTCCCCTATCCTTTGGGATGGAGGCATAGTTTGTCTGCCGCTCACCCTCCCCAGACCATAGCGATAGCTTTTGCTATAGTTGGGATATATATGTGGTGTTATTGTTGTGAGAGCCGAATAAAACTGATGATAGGGACCTTGCCTACTCTCTCAACTGAGAGCTCAACACTTCTGGTTGATAGAAGTCCTAAGGCTACTGACTTATCTAATGCTTAGACAGCCCGTCTAAATGAAATTCAAGTGTCAGGCTTTGTGTTTAGAAGAACAGGAATGCCTGGAACAACAAGATAACAACAGGTCATTCTGCGGTTATTACAAAATCTGGACATCTAATAAATGAGTGTTGGAAGCTACATAAGAAACCTAGATAGGACAGGCTACCAAGACCAACAAACAATTCAACGCCAACAAATAACCCTTAGAGACCTAACAAGCCCCATATAGCTAACACAGTGAGCAGCCATAATCACAAAGTGTTAGTGTATGTGCCCTAGGCCATGATTTGGATGTTTTATGTTATACATTTATTATTAATAAAGAGGTTTTATTATCATTATCGTGGGTTAGTATGTTACACAATTTTGATATATGTCCCTGGTTCATTATTGTTATAGAGATAAAATAATTTATAATCAGTATGAGTATTGATTTGATAATCATGAGATGATTATTTGTATGGTGATACAAATCAATCGCATAGATACTTGTTAGAGAACAGAGTATTGGATAGACCCATCATGAGATTACTACATGGATTAGCGTCATAAGTAAATCTCATGATAGTCATGTTTTAATCTTTAGACTTGAGATTGTCATAGTTTCGTGTGACAAAGGGATTAATACACGTACTATTATTAGGCTAGTTGGACTGTACTCATATTAATTGGTAGTCGTAATGCCTTCCTAGAGGCCAATTACGACTTGTTGGTTTAATAGAGATTTAACCGACTGCCAATTGATATGGGCCTATCGGGTCACACACAAGAATGAGTATGGGCTGATATTAATAATATTAATAATATTAATATTAGATATTAATTATTATTATTATTATTATTATTAATTTTGGTTTTATGGTTATATGTGTGTGTATATATATGTTATCGGATAATAATGAAAGAATCCATATCTGATATGGATATTTAATATCCTGATAGAATCCATATCTGATATGGATTTTGATTGGCATTAACTAATCCGATTAGAACTCGGATTTTGATGTCTATATATGTATATATATTGTGTATCTCGTATAGAGAAGACACACGAAAACAACAGAAAACCCTAAAGCCGTTTTTGGAGAAAAGCGAGGTCTCTCAGCCGCGCCTTCAAGAGCTAGCACTCCGGGCGGAAGCATTCGTGTGGATACCGACAGAGGGTGTTCGTGATTTCACGCCTCTTCCATCTGCGGATTTCAAATCTTCAGAGGTAATTTTTGAGTTTCTTTCATCGATTAAACGAACAACATGGATCCTTGGTAGGAATTCGGAGATCAAGTTTTGTTTTTCCGCTGCGTGTTTTTGCAGTGATCTTGTCGGATTTCCTAATACAAAGATCAGGACATAGCACTACATTGCGTACACAAAGTCAAATAGAGGCACTACTTCAAATTATAAGCTAGCAGTAGTCCACGGTACACCAAACACCAATACAAACCACTATAGCAAGTACAGGTAATTTATCAAACAATAAGTTATATTATTGGATTGATTCTGGAGCATTAGATCATATGAAAAGTCTTTTTTTTGTAAGCTAAAATTTTCATGTATAAGTCAAATTAGGTAAATTTACAAAAGTTGTGGTCAGGAGTGCACAACAACAAACAAACAACATTACCCCATTGCCATAGAGACTTCCGCCTATGGCGCGTATGGAGGGTCGGATGTACGCAACCATACTCATGTGTTAGAAACACACAGAGGCTGTTTCCCAGTGACCCATAATGATACGTCAAGCTATGTCGATCAACTGCTACTTCACAATATAAGAAGCGATGCCAATTTAGTAAGTGATTTTGCTTTAATCCATCATATTCCAAAGTTAAGGAAGAGCGTATCATTGACACAAAAGCAAGCAAAGCTTGCTTAAAATGCAAAAGGTACAAAGTGTTTACTAGCAATTATAATCATAATCTAGTGCCAAAGATAGCTCCTTTTCCATATTCCAAAACAAATAACAAAAGGTTCTCTCCCTTCGGGTAAACTAGAAAAGCAGCAAAAAAAATATGGAAACTAAAGAAATCAACGGAAGTAATCATCAACAGAGATTAATACAGTAATAATGAGAAGTTTGAGGAATGATCTGCAATGAAATCTAAAGATTTCAACTTGTTTTAAATTCTTACAACTGATAGCATATTTATTTACACTAGGGAAAGGGAATGGGGGTAACGGTCCTATAATGGTAACCTGGAAAATTATTATTCTAATATTTACATATCTATAGTATGTTACAATTCTATCCCTCTATATTTATACACTCCCTCTCAAGCTTGGTGTATATGTTTGTACAACCAAACTTGACAACAAGTGTCGAAAAAGTATGTATAGATACTAGTTTTGTAAAAACATCAGCAACTTAATGAACGGATGGTATATGCTCCAGATTGATGATCTTATCCTTGACCTTTTCTCGTATGAAATGCCGGTCTATCTCAACGTGCTTTGACTTGTCATGTTGAGTAGGATTTTCAGCCATGTTAATAGCGGATACATTATCGCAATAGACCCTGATTGGTAATGTTATTCCCATCCGCAGTTCCTCCAATATTCTTTGTAACCACAATCCTTCGCAAATTCCCAAAGCTAGTGCACGTATTTCGGTTTCAGCGCTACTTCGTGATACAACAGTCTGTTTCTTGCTTCTTTGCGTTACTAAATTTCCCCACACAAATGTGTCATATCCTGTGGTTGAACGCATATCTGGCTTAGATCCTGTCCAATCTGCATCAGTGTGTACTAAGATCCGTCTGTCAGTTTGTTTCTTGAATGATAATCCCTGTCCTGGAGCCGCCTTGAGGTACCTGTTTATGGGTGTCATATCCCATAGTTCCTCTTTCGATCTCCGTCCCGGGTCCATAGGAGTAGGAGTTGGCTTGCATCCCAGCATACCTATTTCAGTCAACAAATCTAATACATATTTCCTTTGAGTAATATTTATTTCATTTTGATTTCTGGAAACTTCCATATCTAGGAAATACCGCAAGCTACCTAGGTCATTTACTTCAAATTCTCTAGATAGTTGTTCCTTAGTGGAATTAATACCCAAATTATCATTTCCAGTAAGTATAATGTCATCCACATACACGATGAGTATAGTAAGTGCCTGAGCACTTGAGAAGCGTACAAATAAAGTATGATCACAGTGTGTTTGTTTGAAGCCTAAATGTAAGACTACTGTAGTAAAGCATTTAAACCAAGCTCTTGGAGACTATTTTAAGCCATATAATGATTTATTCAACCTACAGACCATATTCTTATTCTTATCAGTTTCAAACCCAGGAGGAATACACATATACTCTAATTCTTGTAAGTCACTATTAAGAAATGCATTTTTAACATCTAATTGTAGTAAACACCAATCTAAATTAACAGCTAGTGAAAAAATAACTATAACCGTATTTAGCTTTGCCGCTGGTGCAAAGGTCCCATAAGTTTGAGTGAAACCCTTTGCCACTAGTCTAGCTTTGTATCGATTTATAGTCCTATTTGTATTATACTTAACTGAAAAAACCCATTTTACATCCGACTGGCTTAATTCCTGGTTCATAGGCTACTAAATCCCAAGTTTTGCTTTTCAATAAGGCCTTCATTTCATCATGTACTGCTTCTTTCCATAAAGGATCTCTCAATGCTTCTTCTACAGTGTTTGGAATTTGTTGACTGTCTATAGCACTAATAAAGGCCTTAAGTGGTGCATTGATCTTCTTATAGGTTAAGAGATTATATAATGGGTGTTTGGTGCATTCCCTCACCCCTTTACAGAGAGCAATAGGTAGATCTTGTATAGAACTCTCAGTTGTGGGTGGTAATTGAGATATGAGGTTTTCTTCATCAGAAGGAGCAGTCTGAGGTTGAAGATTTCGCCTAGTGTAGACTGTGGTAATTGGTGGCCTAATTTGTTCGGTGGTTTTTGATTTTTTGGTTCAAGACTCTCGGTTTGAGTGGTATCCGAAGGTAACTGAGAGGAACTGGTAGGGTTTTTATTCTTTTTCTCCTTATTTCCCTTAGAATCACACGTTATATCTAGCACACTCCAGTACTGATCCTGCTGGTTTCCAGTTTTTGTAACCTCTTCATTTAGAGTATAAAACGCCTGTTATTCATCGAAAAACACATCAAGAGAAACAAAGATCCTTTTAGTGATAGGACAATAATATTTGTACCTTTTTGGGTACTAGAATAACCAAGAAATATACATCTATGTGTGCGTTTGTCCAATTTAGTACGCATACCTGGGTGAATGTAAACATACACGACACAACCAAATAACCGAAATGGAAATGCTGACAAGATTTTTGTATTCGGAAAGCTATGTAACAACATTTCTTTTGGAGTTTTAAACGATAGTACCCATGATGGCATTCTATTTATTAAATTTGTTGCAGTTAAAATTGCTTCACCCCAATAAAATTTGGGAACATCCATAGGCAACATGAGTGCTCTTGCTACCTCTAATAAGTGTCTATTTTTACGCTCAGCAATACCGTTTTGTTGAAGAGTATATACACATGAAGTTTGATGGTGGATTTCTAAGCCGGTTAATAAATCTTTCACTTCTTTATCTAGATATTTCTTTTCATTATCACTCCTAAGGGTCTTAATTGTTATACCAAATTGGTTCTCAACTAATGTTAAAAACGTTCGTATAATCTGTCCTACTTTCGTCTTATTTTTCATTAGATATACCCAAGTAATCCTACTGTGATCATCAACAAATGTAATAAATCATCTAGCTCCACTAATATTTGTAACTCTAGATGGTCCCCAAATATCCGAATGGATCAAATTAAAAGGGCTACTAGACTCATATGGTTTAGGCAAGTAACGTTCTTTAGTATGTTTTGCAAGTATGCAAGTTTCACATATTAATTGTTTGGGATTAACATTAACAAATAACTGAGGCATCAATTTCCTTAGATACATGAAGTTGGGATGTCCCAACCTATAGTGTGAATCTAATCCAGCCCTACCAAATCCAGTACATGACACGGGCTTATATCTATTACAGCATAATTTTTCTTGACTTGAAACACCTTGCAAATCTGATTTTTCTGCCTCACCATTTCTACAAAATAATGTTCTCTGACCTGAGAACACTCCAAAAACAGGTAGACTTTCTTTTAACCGAAGAATATATAACCCGTTCAACCGTTCAGCATTGCCAATCATCTTCCACAAATGTTTCTCCTGAAAGAAACATTCAGAAGATGAGAACAATGCCCAACAGTTACTATCATGTGTTAGTCTACTAATAGAAATTAGGTTGAAATTTAGACTAGGTACATAAAGCACATCAAATAAAAGCAGATCATTAGTCAGTTTAACGGTTCCGTTTCCCATAACCTTTAAGCTGACACCATTAGCAATGGTCACAAGTTTGGGAACAGTAAAGGGTATATATTTAGAGAAAACTTTAAGTTATAGGTCATATGGTTTGATGCCCCTGAATCAACAATCCAAGAGCATACAACACACCATTTGACCTAGTACCTGTGGCTGAGGCAACTGTTACTTGGATAGGAGCTGACATTCATGTGCCTTGCTGCATGGAAGGGTTGTTGTTAAGCTGTTGTTGGGTAAGGAGTTGCACCAATGCTTCCACTTGATGAGAAAGCTTTAACTCAGAATCCCTTGCTGCTGTGTTTGCTACCTGCGGTCTGTTTGTTCCCCATGATGGAGAGAACCGTGACTGATGGTTTTGTTGCTAAAACTGCTTCAGCCGTTGGAGTTTGAAGCAATCATCAACGGAGTGACCTGGCTTTTTACAATATTTGCAGATCTGGGAAGATTTGTAAGAGAAACGATGCCCTGGATTTCGTTTTACCACTAGGCTAGTTCCATCCAGATCTGGCCCTTCTTTTTGAACAGAATTGCAAGCTTGAATCGTATATCCAGTAGATGATTTAGGAACATTAGAAGTAGAAAGACTTGTTACTAAGGCAGACCCTTCATGCACAGATTTAGTTGGAGTACCCATCATAACTTTAAGTCTACTCTCTTCCTGCCTAATTTCGGAAAAGGCAGCATTAAGATTGGGTAACGGTTTCATACCCAAGACTCTACTGCGTACTGCATCCAGGTTCTTATTTAAGCCATGGAGGAACTGAAACACCCGTTTTTCTCAATATAACTCTTAAAGGAAGAATCATCTGCAGGAGAATTGTGGGTTTCAAAAACGTCAAGTTGTTGCCAGAGTTGTGTGAGATGGGAATAATACTCACTCACACACTGTTCCCCCTGATTTACCTCATGTAGTTGAAGCTCTAGCTCATAAATTTCTGAAACATTGTCTCGTTTTAAATAGAGTTCTCTAGCAGCCTTCCATATTGCAGCAGCAGTAGGGTAGAGGATGAAATTGTTACCAATTTTTGGCTGCATGGATCCAATGAGCCAGGACATAATCATTGAATTCTCATATCTCCATTGCCTAAAACCTGGTTCCATAGGAGCTGGACTTGGGAGATTTCCATACAGGTAATCATCTTTACCTCTTCCTATGACAAACATTTCTACAGCTTTGCTCCAGGAGAGATAATTTTGTCTTGTAAGTTTGTGATTAGTCACCATTAAAGGATTTCCTTCCATCAAACTGGTTGCTGGAGCTGGAGCAGGAGCCAGAACATCATAAATTCTTCCCCCAGATGGAGCTGGACGAGATCTTACTGAGGATTGTGGAATTTCTGACATATTGTTTACAAGGAAGAAATGGAAGAAGTAGAATAAAGAAAGGTCTAGTGGGAATATACGAAGGAGATGGTGTTAGAAGAAAATTAAGATGAGAGAGAAGAGTCTTGTTGCATAAAGTGAGATGTTACTTTCTGGAAGATGGAGTAAGAAAACGATAAGAGGAATAGTATGATGAGTGGAAGAGGGTGTATAGAGTTTTGTGCCAAAGCGTCTTCAAAAAGCTTTGTTCAAATTGTTCTTCTGAAAATACCCTGCCTTTTAACAAATATCACATTACAGCTGGATGCCAATTTCAATTTTCAGGCTACCACGTGAATTTTCCGTACACGTGTAATAATTCCTTGTACCAACGTTTTCCAACAAAAAAATATTAAAAAGATATTTCCTTTTATCCAATCTCGTCCTTCTTCCTTAATGAAACTGGTTCACAGAAGAACAGCGATGCAAAAAAAGAGTTTTCTTTTCTTTGCTATGAAAAAAGCTGTTCCGGGATAGGAGAGGAAGAAAGAGATGACCTCAAGCTCTGATACCATACAGAAATCAATGGAAGTAATAATCAACAGAAATTAATACAGTAATAATGAGAAGTTTGAGGAATGATCTGCAATGAAATCTAAAGATTTCAACTTATTTTAAATTCTTACAACTGATAGCATATTTATTTACACTAGGGAAAGGGAATAGGTTAACGGTCCTATAACGGTAACCTGCAAAATGATTATTCTAATATTTACATATCTATAGTATGTTACAATTCTATCCCTCTATATTTCTACAAAAACTCTGTTGGTGAAGAAAAAACTCAAGCTAAAGATTGGTCAGCCACATCAACAAAGGAATGAGCCTCCATAATCCTGTGAAAACGAAAAAGACCATTGTAAAACCCCAGTAGTATCCAAACGTAGAAAAAAGGAAAATCGTAGCCCATGCAAAGCCCTGAATGACTAATTCATTCAAAAATGTTTATGTAGGATAAGGTTTAAGGCCTCCTGCTTTTCTTTGTCCTTTTGATGCCTTGCCAAGAAAATGCACTATATCTTATATTTGGAAAATCTCATTAATGGTGTTTTGATAGTCCTTCGCAAGTTGTTAACGGTATTTCTGGTTTCTCTCTCTTCATAATACACTGCAGCAGATAGTCCAAGGTATATTAAATCTTTGTGCGAGTTTGAGAACCAATTTCTCCCGGAGTGTTCAGTAAGCCAATCCATGATTCATTGCCAACAGCTTGTATTGTTCCTGCCCATTCATTGCTTCAATATGGATCTCCATACGACAAAAGAATACGTGCATGAGAAGAAGAGTTGATCATGCGCCTCAGCATCCGCGTCACAAAGAACACAAGTGCTAATTGAGATAAGTCTCCAATTTAAGAGTTTTCAACCACAATATGATTGCAAACCTAGGAAGATAATGTCTATACCATACAATTTTATACCAATTTACCAGTGGATCTGCCAGTTTATGAATAGAGACAGCACTAGCAATTGAGAACGTCTTATCTTTTATACATTTCCACTGATCTAGGTCATTCATTGGCTTAATAGTTTTGCAAACTCGGTCTAAGCTGACAACCTGCTCATCCCACCCTCTTCCATATGGTAATTAAATGATTCAGAAAAACGACTAATCTTTCTTATTGCAATTGTGTGTATTGTTGTAATACATTGGGTCTGAGGCAGGAGTCTCTATCACTTGGCATGGAGGTATTGTTTGTCTGCCTCTCACCCTCCCCAGACCCTAGCGATAGCTTTTTGTCGCTGGGATATACTGGGTATGATTGTTGTTGTTCTAATACATAAGGCCTATTTATAGCCTAGCCTATAGTGTGAAGAGATCAATCGGATCTCTATATTTTAAGCAACTATTTGAATTTCAAATATGAGATCAATGTGATCTCCTAACTACGGCACGAAGTATATACACTAGTAACTACCGACTATTACTCCCTTTAGCCTATTATGTACAAGATTCCGTGTGTATATTTCTACATCCCCTTCAAGCTGGTTTGTAGATATTAATACAACCAAGCTTGGACATTAAATGATCAAATACTCTAACTGAAACTAGTTTGGTCAGAAGGTCCGCTAGCTGGTCTTTAGGGGATAGGTGCTCTACACTGATAACTCCAATCTCAAGTTTCTTCTTCATGAAGTGTTTGTCAATGTCCACATGCTTAAACTTGTCATATTGTACCGGATTCATGGCCATATTGATTACTAATATGTTATCACACTTTACTTGAACAGGGTTATCATTCTTCTGCCTTAGATCTGTCACTACTATCTTGAGCCATATTCCTAGAGACAGAGCCTGTAGTTCTGCCTCAGCAATGCTTCGGGCAACCACTCCTTGCTTCTTACTCCGCCATGTTACGAAGTTCCCCCACACATATGTGCAGTAACCAGTAGTCGATCTTCAATCTGTCTTTGACCCTGCTCAATCTGCTTGCGTGTATATCGTGATACCTCTGTATTGTGTCTTCCTGAAGTGTAACCCTTGTTATGGTGTGTTCTTTAAATGCCTGAAAATTCTCATGGCAGCTTTAAGATGTTCATAAGTAGGTTGGTATATAAAATGACTAATAAGACTAGTTGCATAGCATATAGCTGGTCTGGTATGAGATAGGTATATTAATTCTCCTACCAACCTTTGGTATTTGAGCTTATCTACTGGTGTTGAATCTCATCCACTTGTTGGTTTACTTCCTGGTTCTATTGGAGTTGGGCCAGGTTTACATCCTAAGATACCAGTGTCCTTAAGCAAGTCTTGAATATACTTTCTTTGTGATATACTCATCCTTTCTTTATTCCTTGCTATTTCCATTCCTAGAAAGTATATAAGTTCCCCAAGATCTTTGACTTCAAATTGCTGTGATAGTTTTCTTTTGGTAGCTTGAATCTCTACCTCATTGTTTCCTATGATGATTATATCATCAACATAGACTATTAGAACAATTATCTTTCCAGTTTTAAAGGAATGAATGAATAAGATGTGATCAATGTGACACTGGACAAAGTTTTGTTCTTTAATACTTTTGGTGAGTTTCTGAAACCAAGCCCTAGGTAATTATTTTAGGCCATAAAGAGATTTGTTTAACTTCCATACCAACTTTTGGTTAGTTGAATTATTGTAGCCTGGAGGTAGATTCATATAGATCTCTTCTTGTAAATCTCCATTCAAGAATGCATTTTTAATATTCAATTGATGTAGTTTCCAATCTAGATTTACAGTATGAAAAATATTACTCTAGCATTATTTAACTTGGCTACTGATCCAAACGTTTCTAAGTAGTCTATCACATAGGCTTGGGTGAACCCCCTAGCCACTACTCTGGCTTTGTATCTACTTATGCTTCCATCTGCAATGTATTTAATTGAGAAAATCCATCTACGCCCAACTAGCTTAGCTCCATTTGGTAGGGGTTAGGTTCCATGTATTGGTTTTAATTAGGGCACTCATTTCTTCCTCAACAACCTTCCTCCAATGGGGTACCAGCATTGCCTCTTGAATATTCTTAGGAATTAATTGAGTATTTAGGTTACTTATAAAGGCCTAGTATTAAGGTCCTAGCTTACTATAGGACATGAAATTGTATAAAGGATGTTTCGTACATTCCTGGAATCCTTTCCTAAGAGTTATAAGTTGATAATCAATTGTAGGTTCTTCTTGCTGGGCATCCTTATCCTGTGAATCCATAGGTACAGTTTCTTATTGTGGTGAAGGTAGATTACTAGCAGGTTGATCAGGTAATAGATGTACCGTGTTTCTTCTAATATAGACATTTTGGATAGGCGGCTTTTTTCCCACACTTGGCTCTTGATTAGATAAGTCTTCAGGTATTACTAATTGTGGTTGTACTGTTGTTTCTCCTAGGTCTATTAAGTTCCAGTGGGTTTCCTAGACTGAACTCTGAGTAAAGTCATTATAGAAGGATTGTGCCTCATTGAAGGTAACATCTAGGGCAACATAAGTTTTCCGTGTACTTGGACAGTAGCACTTGTAGAAAATCCGGCCTGAGAAAAGCAACCCACGTTGATTTAGCTCATATTAGGTTTCACATGTCGAAAATTAGACTTAGATCGCGTTGAGAATGAGTAGATCCATTATTTTTCTTGGCGATTTCGGAGTAGAAGGGGATTTACCAACCCCTTTGGTGGCGATGTGGCCGTAGGTGGCAAGAGGAGCGCCAACGAAGATGGGTTTTTCAATCCAACAAGGTTGGGATGGGGGAGGGGCAGATGTTTCCGTGGGGGTTCAGCTTTTAGAGGAGGGGGGTTTTTTTTAAAAGAGAAAAGTCGTTATACCTTTCTATATGACAAGTCATAGTGATCTTCCATTATGTTATAAATCTTATTTTGTTCCTAAAACTGTTAAGATAGCAAATGGAGTATGTATACAAGTTATTGGAAAAAGAATGGTAAAAGTAACAAATAAATCAACTTAATATAATTTGTTACATGTGCCTGCTTAAACTTCAACCTAAGCTCAGTAGGCAAGATAACCCAAGATAATGAATATTTTGCATTATTTATCCTGTGAGTGTTATTTTGAGAATAAAACATTGAGGAGGATTGGCATTGCTACAAAACTAAATTGTCTCTTCATTTTACAACTTGAAGAATCAGAATAGTTCGGAAAGGATCATAGTGTAACTAACGTATCCATGTATGTCCTATGCAGTTAGTTTTGTAAGTCAATTTATGCATTATCCTACTAATGAACACTTAAGGCTGCTTTGAGGTTCTTAGGTATTCAAAAGCAGCTCCAGTGGATACCAAGAGCATTGTAGAGGCAGAATTGAGGACATTAGCACTTGGATTTTGTGAAGGATTGTAGCTAAAAAGATCCTGGATAGCTAAGACATACACTTACTTTACCAATCATGATATATTGTGATAATGTTTCAGCAATCAATATGACAGAATCCAGTTCAACATGACAAGTCAACATGTTGAAATATATAGGCACTTTCTAAGGGAGAAGATTGAAGACAAAGTCATCAAAATAGAGCATGTTTCCTCAAGAGATCGAGTTGCTCACATATTTACCCCACTAGTCTCCACACAAGTGTTCTAAATTTTAGATGTCAAACTTGATTGCATTAACATATACACCAAGCTTGAAGGAGAGTATACAAATATACACTAAAAGACACTTGTATATACACATATGTATGCACTGCATACATAATTCATACATAGAAAATATTATAGACATTATATTCATGTATAAGTCACCAATTTGGTGACTGGATCAATGTAGCCGTTAGAAGACAATTCTAGCCGTTATTTTCCTACGCCATTTGTGGCCCCATTCAACAACTAGTTTACAGCTCTTATAAAAGGGAATCATTTGTACATTTGAAACCAAGCTTATGAATAATGTTTCTTCAGCTTTATCTATCATCTTCCCCGTACCCCTGAACTGTCAATTGGGAAATATTTTGATCGATATAACTTCTTCCTAGAAATTGAAATGCATAACTAGCTATAGCAATGCGAGCATCAATGTTGTGGACAGAATTCAAGGAACAGTAAATGCAGATACATATGCACATTCATCCATTACATACATATACACGTTACATATGCATATGTGAGTGTGTGCATGTCTGTCTGTATATATACATAGTGTATGTTAAAAATTATATGCATATGCTAAAACACAAGATCCTAGCACATGGAAATTTCAAACAAAAGAAAAAGAATCTCTGGAAAATTTTATAACCATATGAGAGTAAAGTAAGCTAAGAAAGTACCATAGAAAAGAACACAATTTTCTGTTTTTATATGTCATATATGTGTTTGAAATGTGATTTAACATTAATTCAGGAAAGACACCATTTAATGCCATTTTTTCCAGTATCAACTTAAAGGAACATTACTGACATTAACAAAAGGTGGATGGCAAAAGAAACAGACCTAGGCATTCGAGCTCAAAGAAACATCCGATGCGTGTAATAACAAAATCTCTAGGTTTGCTGGCATTAGGAGAACCACCCTGAAGTATCTGACAACCTTGTTGCAGAACTTGAACAAACAGGGACTGGAGACCCTTAGTGTCCTGTCTACTACTGATTCCACCAAAAGGGTATACATAGCTCTCTAACAACTCACCCCTTGAGTCCGTCCATACGCTGACAAGCCAGCGCCAATCTTCAGTCCAACCATAACAGCAATGCAAGCTTGGAAGTGAATTTTGATTTCCAGCTGCATAGCTATCTGATACAGATGTTTCAGACTGAGAGCCTGGCCCAGTGTCTCCATTTCCTGATAAAGCTGAATTCAGCATAAGGTTGCCACTTGTACCATCATCTGCCAAAAGCTTTGATGATTCAGCGGCTAGATTGCCAAGAACAGGAGGAGATATAGCATGCTCTAAAGAACCTGGTTCTGCAAGAATAAATAGAGGCTCAAACATGCAACGGGTTTCATCTTGAAGAAGGTCTATGGCTCTGTTAGCATCATACAAAGCTCCAATCCTAGTCGTTTGCCAAGAACTCTCCCAGGTACTAGACCTCAAGCTAGCATCAAGTTCACTTTCTCTCTGGAGGGAAGATCCACTAATTCGAGAACCAATGGTGTCCTTCCATATACCGGTCATTGGAGGCACCATTTGGATCAAAGATGCATGAGATCTACCTGATGACGATGTTGATTGACTAATCTCACTGGAGGATCCTCGTAATGTTCTTCGAGCTTTATTGTAAACTGTAAAAGCAATTTCCTTCAATATAACCAGCTCATTAAGAGGAGGATTTGTCACCCTAAAAATAGCATCAACAGTCACAATCTGCAGTACCAACTTGGGAATAGTAAATCCCGAAATAGTCAGGATATTCGGCAATGCTTCATCTACGGCAGCTGAGTGACTTAAGGCCTTAGCAACTTGATTGTACATAATAGACCTTCTCTCTTTGTCTGAGGAAAGAACAGCAGATCCAAGAGCAATCGAAGATTCTATAAGAGTACGTAGGATCGCAAGAGGTTCGGGGAAGGGGCACACAACATATATGACCTGCAATGGGAGTAGATGGCAAAATAAATAAAGCTCTTATGTAAGGAAACTACCTATCAAACATGACATGCATACAGAATCATCAGACATCACATGATCCATGGAACATGAATATAAATCCTTCGCAGGTCCCAGTAGTGGCATACGCTCAAAAAGATTTTAGAACACATTCCTGGTGCAGAATCGTCCACTAACTTTTAATTAATTTAAATATGATCAACCATCATCTTCAATGTATTACGATGTGCATAAAGCAAAGAAGTCAATTATGACATTTTAATCCATGGAAGCACACCACACCCCAGAACTACATAAGAATATCCATTGTGAAGTCCAGTAAGTGCTTGGTAAGAAAACAATTATGTCATTTGTCAAGTGCTGAGCTGCGGGAAAGAATGATTATACATCATTAGTGTATAAAAATTGGCACAATTTTTGTGCTTGTAAAGCTTCCGAAGGATAGAAAACCTTGTTACTTTTTGGGGGGTGTAAACCAGATTATCTTAATAAAAAGCCATATGTGAGTCAACATAACTACCTACGTCAATACAACTCATACAAATCTACTACACAACCAAAAAAGTTCCTTTTGATCAATGCCACAACTTAGAGAAAGCAGCCAATCTTTTCTACTGTTCTTGTTTCCTTCAGAGGTACCACATACAGCTTTACGCTTGTTTACTTACCATTTTCATTTAAAAGCATTAGCTTGTAGAGAAAGTAACTTCATACATCTATCCACTTAACATGCCCCCTCACGCGTGGACTCACCATCGTGCAACAGTAGTAGCATATAGTAAGCAGCAGTATTAATTTGTTTGGAAGCAGGACCTTTTGCTCCGATACCGTGCTAAATGATCATCTCATCTAAAAGCTTAAGCTTGTAAAGAAGAGTAATTTATACATGTTTTCTGTTACAAGTCCAGTCTATAAGCAGCTCTTTGTGGGCAGCAACCCAAAGTTCTCAGGGTTGGTATTGTTTGGCCAGAAGGATATTTAGGAAAGTATGCTTTTGTTTTGTGGACTGCTTGCAGGGAAAGACTTTCCCAACAAGACAAGATGGCAGAATGGGAATTATCTATATAACCATTTCTTTGAATGGATCTCCCAGAAACAAGGATCACTTCATCTCTGCTTGTTCCTATTCCAAAGGAATTTGGTCCTACATCTCTAAATCCCTCCAGGGTAGTGAAGGAGCTCCTACAGGCAAGAGATTCTTGGATGGAGTTGAAGGACCAATGAGGTTTTAAATTCCAGGAAATATTGATATTCCTTAGTCTAAAACGCTTCTATGGAATTTGGCAGAAAGGAAATCAAAGAAGGTACCCAAGATGTGACAAAGGGTCCGCATGCTAAAGCACTCAAAATCATGAACAGCGTCAAATACCTTTTTCTTTCTCTTCCAGCCTTTGAAAGATGATTTGAAGGAACATATCCAATTGGACAACCACTGAGTTGTTTAGATTTAATATATTTGTGAAGGGAAGTGGTCGTTGGTGACGATTGTCTTGCTCGCCTATTGGTTGTTTGGGGAGCGTTTACCTCCTACTCTCCGACTACCTTTTTTCCCTTTTTGGCTATAGCCCTCTTGAAATTAAATGGAAATCTAAAAAACAAAAAGTCCATCTTACTTTAAGAACCTAACTAGCCAAAACCATAAAAAGGTGGCTACAAAATACTTAGCAAACTGTGTAAACCAAGTTGCTGGGAAAGCATGAAAGGAATGGCTCAAATGGTCTGATCCCTCAATCACTCATGTCCGAAAACAACGGGGAGAGCTGTATTGCAGTGACTAAACTGTAAAGTATGCGAATATCATTAAGAGCGCTGAATAGCGTGGCAGAAGATAACAGGAAGAGAACTTTCCAAAAAGTAGCTGATCTGATGTAGGCTACAGCTGTTTACACCAACTTAACCAGAATGGAAACTCAGGCTATACACACAAGGAAAAGAAGTCAATGGAAGTAGTGCACGCAACTGTGAATTTCATCAGGCTGTACGCCTAGAACTTGGAAATGAGTCTAGAAATTGAATAGATACACACAAGGAAAAGAAGTCAATGGAAGTAGTGCACGCGACTGTGAATTTCATCAGGCTGTATGCCTAGAACTTGGAAATGAGTCTAGAAATTGAATAGTTCATTTTCGTAAGCTTGTACAGGAAGAAATGCATCTTTTTTATGTACTTGGATGGCCTAGTCCTAATACATATACTGCAGAATTGACTATGAAGTAGAGTTTTCCATTAGAAAACGAGAAGGAAAAAAAAGAAGGAAAAACAAAACAAAACAAAACAAAAAAGTAAAATGATCAATTTTCACTCTTGGCCTAACATACTTCTCAAAAATTGAGACGAGGTTCGAAATTTCCCCACTTCCTATATCCATGCTTAAGATATATAGCGCAAGTGATAAACCGAGGAGAGAATCCTTTACAAGAAAGACATGTTTTTCTTCCGTGTATTTCATGCATGTTAAAAAGACAGAATCTTACTGTGTATGGACCACTATTCCCTTCTTTTCCTTTTGTTGTCATGCAAGAACCAAGATTTAAATTCTTGAGGATCCTGGAAAGAGACTTCAGATAGCTTGACACATCCCAACCATTGGACAATGACAGAAAGTAATCACTGATTGATCCCAAAATGGAGGAGCTTCTACTATCCATCTTCATGGATTGGGGGCACTCAAGAAGAACGAAGCCAGAAGATGAAGCCTTTCCTGAATCCACGTCCATCTCATTTCCAAAATTCTGTGCTAAATGTGTTCCCAATTTGCAGGCCTCGTAAACTAGAGAGAGAGAGAGAGAGAGAGAGAGAGAGAGAGAGAGAGAGAGAGAGAGAAGACACACATGAATTTTCAAAGGAACAAATTTGATCTGCAAGCAGAAGCAATTGCAAAATGATTTTTGCATATAAAATAAATTCCCTGCTATGATGCCATGTAAGTCTGAAATGTGTTCTACTCATCCATTTTTTATTTGTCAATGAAATTAGTAAATATTTTCTTTTCGTCGTAACGGAAATTGTATACATAGAAAACAGGGGCACAGCCAACGCTATGTACAAAAAGGAGGAAAGTTCCCATTGACTGGAACTTAACAAACTAGGTGCTATCTCAAATTAGAGAAGATTTAAGATGCAGGGGGACAATACTTCGGGATCCATTATTTATACACATGTAGTTACGCCCATTAGCCCACAAATGAAGGCGCATCTTAGTGCCTCATGAATAGTTAAATTTAGAGGTAATGTAACACAATTCGTACCCGTTCCGAGTTGTAAGAAAAAATCGGCAGCTGCTGTTCTCAGTGGATCAATATCGGGGCATATGACAAAGTATGCCATCTGCATAGTAAAGAAACCATGAAGATTAGATTAGTCATCCATCCAATGATTGCACAACTTTTCACAATTCAACCTTCCCTCCTTAGGATGAACTTTGTTCTTCCCGCACCTTTAATGAAGGTCAAAAGATTCCCTGGACTACACGTAAAAAGCAGGAATTCTAGTGACACTAAGAAACAATGCCTTATGTACACAATTCCATGTCTTAGTCAAAAACCAGTGTAATAATTCTTACATGTTTCTGCGTAGCATACGGTTCAAGAGGAGCCTTCTCCCAGAGCTGCAGGGAATTAGCAGAAGTTTTCAGCCAATCATCTTGATACCTGATGGATAACGAGAATTATTAACTAGAAAAAGATTAACTAGAGCTGATTTCAGATTCCCCAAATAAACAAGCAAGATATGTTAAATACAAGCAATCTGAGATCAGGTATGTGAAATACAAGCAACTTCCGCCCAATAAACCTTACAGATTCTTTTACTCTCGCATCGAAAATGTAACAATCAAAAATTAGTAATCCTCCATATTATCCTCACCAATTCGGTGATCCACAGGGACTACAGATCCACTTTCTGAGATTCTTTTTTTGTTTTGTAACTCAAATTCTGTAGACATTAAAATATAACCTTCTGAAGTGGCTTAATCTAAAAAAGAGGGGGGAAGCCCTTTCTCCTTTTCATAATAATAGAGTAAGCCACAATGATCCGGCATACTATTGTTATCCATAATTGAATAAAGCATCTGCTGCAAGAGTTAATTGTTAGCCAGGCAATCCAGCCTCCAAAAGTGAAACTAGAGATTAATTTGGCCCTCTTCTTTTACTCTTGACCATACTATATTGCTTTAATTAACTTAACACTAGTGGCCCCGGTCAAGTTGACCACCGGATCAGTCTGTTCAAATGTTCTTTGACCCAAGTCTCCTTAGCCTAAGGGGAAATTGATTTTGAAGTTTTTTTAACTTCATGAACATCTAATTCATGATCTTTTTCCTAACTGTCACCATCATTCTCAGTTCTTTTTTTTTTTGGTAAGTTAAAATTTCATGTATAAGCCAAATCTGGCAGATTTGCAAGGGTGTTTGTCAGTAGTGGACAACAACAAACATAACTTGCTCAAAATACAAGTGGCTCCATCATTCTCAGTTTCAGGGTTATGAGAATTTCTCTTTCGCCCTAATGGATCTTTCTCTCTCCTCCTCCTTCCATCAACGGTAGCATCTTCACCCTCATCCACCCCAAAAATATCTTCCTCTCTCCATAATAACACTTGAATCACAACCTTGGTGCCTTTTCCGGCCATCCTAGTCACTCCGGCCGCTGGTACAAGCGGTCAGAAAATTAATCTCTCTTATAATTCTCCTCAAATTGACTGGATCTTCACGATCTAGGTCAGATTTATAACATATAGAACATTGTATGAGCAAAATCGGTTTGGGCATCTTTGTTCAAGCCTGATTTTTCACCTGAAGCTTCCTCGACTTTGACACTGATTTTTCACCTGAAGCTTCCTCGACTTTGACATATGTTCATACTGACTACAATAATGGAAAGCACTTCTTCGCCATTAATCCAAAATTTGTTGCGGAAGACAAACAGTAATGGAGCTCGAGGATTGTTGGACAGGTCATGAAAAACACCGCCTCATTCATAAATATAAAAAAACTTGCTGAAAATTGTTGGACTTTCAAAGGTCACATTGAAGTTCACGGGATTGAGGAGGATATTTTCATCTTTTGCTTTCAGTTTGAAGAATCAAAGCAAAGTATTATTAGCCTATCTCTGTTCCCATTTGGGAAAAGAGATCTTTTTTTGCGTCTCTGGATTCCAGATAAACCTATCCAAAGGATAAAACTCGATGTTGCCCCTGTGTGTGTCCAATTTCTAAATCTTAACATCTAATATTTTAACATGCAAATCTTGAGTGAGCTGTGCAGTCTGATTGCAAAGGCTATGTTCATAGACAAATTAACTACTTCTCAATTTTTTGCGGCTTTTGCAATAATGTGTTAAAATTAAAGCTGGGAAACTGCCTCCAAAATCCATAAATTTCATTATGAGCGTGGCCAAGATGTCAATCAGGAAGTCAGTTATGAATGGATGCCTACTCAGTGCTTGAAATGTAAAAAGCATTCTTGTGTTTATATTGCCTATGGAAGGATTCACGCAGCTGCTAAAGCTCGAGATCAAAGAATGCTCATTTTCCTTCCATCCCAGGTATGCACTTCTTCATGTCAGTTCCTTACACTTAGTTTATGATTTATTTATCCTGCCCTCCGCTGATACCCACTCTTTATCTGTTTTAAAATACATTTTACAAGAATTCAGTGAAACTCCTGGATTCAATATTAAATTGAAACAAAGTGGATTTTTTCATTGCAGGTGGGGAAAAGAGAACTAAAAGCAACCTCAATTCTCTGCGCAGCTTGAAGCAAAATTGCACATAGTAATTACCCCACACCTCAGACCTCCAGGGTTTTTCCAGTATCAGCTGAAGATTCAGGCCTCATCCAAGTCACATGAAATCCAAGGCTTTGGCCCTGACCTGAAAATATGAAGCCCGCACAGCTTCCAAATTCATTCCCATCTATATTTTTTTTCTATTTCCCAGTACTTTTAACCAATGACCAGACAAGTTTGGAGCACCATGGATGCTGGCCAAGCTTTCTTTTGTAGCTTTTGTAAATTTTGGTTGCTCCCTTTTAGTAGAGTTTCCCTTTACTCATCGGGAATGTCTTTTGTCTTTATTTCTGAAAGATGCAAGGAGAATTTTTTGGCACTAGATTTTGGTTAGACTATGCTAGTAAACACTTTGTGCCTTTGTATTTTGAGTAAGTTGTGCGTGTTGCTGGCCTCCACTGACAACCACTATGTAAAACTGCCTAATTTGGCTTTTATATGAAGTTTTAACTTTAAAAAAAAAGCACCATGATCTTATCAAAAATCTTCATAACTAATTTCCTTTTCCTTTTTGTAACACTATCCCCAGTTTTCCTAATTGTAGAAGACTGAATATGCATCATATTTGGCATCAACAGAAGTGTCGGAAAAATATCCGACTTTGGCCAGTTAGTAGGTACATATCAATGGCAAAGCAGCAGAGTGTTTCAAAATGGAAGAAATGGATAAAAAATCACACAGATGTCACTGTAAGCCACAAGACAAGAAACTGTTTTAGGATAAAACACATATACAAAAAAATAAAAGCCTCCAAGGAAAACATACCCAACAAGTATAGCAGGAGATGGAAGTACAGACAGGGCTGGCCTATGTCTAGAACCAATTTGCTGTCCCCCTTCCGATCCACAAGTTTCTTGGACAGCTCTCCTCTCATTTGTCTCTTCTGTCCTGCTTCCATCTATTGAAGATAAAATTGTTAAAGATCCACTTACCCCCAAAAAAAGAAGGAAAATAAAATAAAAGAAAGGAAGGAAGTTGTTTATGATCATTAAGATGGAAAAACTAACTTGCATGAAATGTAAAGAATCCACTCACTAACATACCCTTGATGCAAGATGACCCCCCACAGGAGGATTGAGAAGGGCTAATAGGTTCCCCAACAGAAACCGTTATGCTACTGGAAGAATCCCTACAGTCACTAGCACTAGCAGTTGATTCAGCAAAAAAACCATCACCTATTGATGATCCATCAGCTGGCAGGCCATGACCTTTGCACCAATCAGTCACTGACAATGGACCATCCAAAGAACCAAACGCAGACTTCAGAGCTGCTTTTATATCCGACTGAAGCAAACTGATTGCAAATGATGGCTGAACCTGAAATGAGAAGATACCAGAGTTCTCTTCAATAACTGGGTGATGTGAACAACCAGACTTCCATCACATGGTTTCTCTTTCAGTTTGGAAAGAATTTAAATAAATGAACAAGTTCCAGAACGACTAAAAGCAAAAGGGACATTCTGAAATTTCATATGCTCATTGCTGTTTGAATAGGTAAGGTGAGACTAAGACCAAGTGGGAATTCTACTAGACAGAAACTCTTGTTATTGTACTTACGTATTTATGTTTTCGTTTTCTTTTTCTTTTTCTCTTCTCTCTCTCTTAAAATGCTTGACATACGAGGGATCATCTCAAACAAAGGCGACACTGGGACCAAATGGTGAGACTAAACAATGTAGATAACCAGATACCTACGAAACCAAATCTGCTCTAACACACACACACAAAAGAACAAGACCACTTAACCCATATTCATCTTTGCAAAGTTTTTCTTCTTTTTGTAAGTTAAATTTTCCATAATGTAAAAACGTTTATGTAGGTAGAGCTAGCAAGTTAGATTTGCTTCAAGAGGCAAAAGACCCTATTAGCATATAGCAACAAGCAATAGACTATCTGACTATGTGACTCCTAGATTAAAAAGAAAACTCTGTTGACAAGAGACAAATTCAGAAATTTCATTGAAAAGGTGATTGGGAATGGAGAGCCAACCTCCTTTTGGCATAACCCCAATGATGGGGAATGGAGAGCCTACCCCCTTTACGACAAAACATCAGGAAGACTTAACCCCAATGATTGGGAATGGAGAGCCTACCCCACTTCTACTAGATAACCATTGGTGTTCCCAATTTCAAAAGACCTGGTATACTTTAGCCTAGCTGCAGCAGTCTACTCTATCTGGAGAGAACGAAAAAGGTTCCATCAATCTCTTCAGAGGAACAAACAGACTGTAATCAGAGAAGTACTACAGAACATTAAGCTTGGCGTCACTTTATGACAAAACATCAGGAAGACTTAAATAAATTGGGAGATTGCTATTAATTTAGGTCTTCCCATCCGGATTTTTTCCACTTAGTTTGTGGTGAACTTTCCATTTGGAAGTATGACTAATTCTTCAAAATTTCCTACATTTAAATCCTTGTTGTGGCTGGAGTTGGATAACCTATGATATCTTGTCTGGTATATTTGAGTGTTTGAAACTTCAAGGAAATTGTCTGCTCAGTGTATTTCTGTTTCTATGGTTACTTAGATACTCTTGACTTGCATACGCTTGTTTGTTGTGTAGATACCTGTTTCATGCATTCATTTGGGGATTCTTGGCTAGCATTATTTGCTTGTTTTGATGCTCATAAACCTGGTGTTGCTCTCACTTCATGGTTCGGGAACACATAATCCTAGTTAATATATTTCGTCACATCTTGAAGCTCGTCTCCAACATATGATAATATCAAGAATTGGAATTTGGTTCTTAATTTTTTAACCCATTTGGTTTAGGTTCCTACTATTGGAATTAGGCATAGTTTGACCGTAGTTCAAGAAATTCTTGTGGGGGTGATACTGCTATTGTTAAACTTTCCTAATTCATACATTGGCTTTTATGATCTGCAAGTATACACTGCGGCATGCTACTTCTCTATTCGGTTGGTTTAGCCAATGACTAAGGCTACTATTGATATATGGTATCTTATTGTAGCCACCTATTTTGTTGTTGCCTCAAGCAACTTTTGCACAGGTTGGCAATTTCCATTCGCATTTTACTTTTATGTTGCTTAGCTCAACTGGTCACTTATGACTACCTTTTGTAAAGGTCGGCATTAGTTACAGATAATACATTGTAAGACACCTATATTTTGCTTACTAGTTGTTTTATATCAACAATATCTATTGTAAATTTGCCTCTTTGGCTTATATATGAAATTAATTTACAAAAAAAAAGATTGTCTTGGGTAACAGGTGTGTTGAAGACCATGATCATATGTTCTTCTCATGTCCGTTCTTCTCATGTCCGTTCTCAACTAAGGTATGGAGAGTCATCTTGAGCAAAACAAAATGTGATGTAACTATCATATCTTGGCAAAAAACAAAAAACAAAATGTGATGTAACTATCCTATCTTGGCAAAAAAAACACTTCTTTGGCTGGAACAAAAAGATGGATGAATTGAAAAGGATATGAATCACAAGATACAGGCGAGGTTGTTAAAATGGAGAAACGTGTCAGGTCTTTTCTGTGATAGAAAAGTACCTTTAAAGTTTAAAGAAAAGATTTACAAGACGGCAGTAAGACCCGCAATGCTGTATGGGTCTAAATGTTGGGCAATCAATTATGAACATGAAAAAAGGATCCGAGTGGCGGAATAAAAATGTTAAGATGAATGTGTGGACATACAAGGAATGATAAAATAAAAAAAAATGAACATATCAGGAGAAAGGTTGGATGGCTTCTATAAATGAGAAGATAAGGGAGTCAAGGTTAAGATAGTATGGCATGTGCAAATGCGTCCTACAGATGTAGCTGTTAAACAATGCAAGACAATGAATGAGATGCGTGTTAAATGTAGGAGAGGGAGACCAAAGAAGGCATAGAGAGAGAGAGAGACAATAAGCAATGATATGACTTATACGACAATTGGGAAACATAAGATCAGTGATAGAGCACAGTGGAGATAGTTGATTCATGTAGCCTTTGTCATGTCGAGGCTATAAGATTTAAGTGATAATTTCATCTACTTAGACCAAAATCACGGTTGAGATGATATAATATTTTGAATGAGGCGTATTCTAAATGCGCATATATGCATTAGGTATTATGGGACACACAATAAGGATAGGATTTAGGCTACAACTCAAAAACAAAACAAATAATAATATTAAAGCACAATAGAAATGATTAATAAGTATAGACTCTATATAGCAGGAAAAAGGCTCAAGTGCTGTCATAGGTCAAAACTATTATAGAAGGGAAGAAAAGCAGAGGCATAGCCAAGGCTATTCACAAAAATTTCCGGAAAAGGATACCAAACTAACTGCTGCCCATCATCGTCCCCACAAAAATGTTATGATGAAACGAACAGGTTGGACCGTATTTCCTCTGCTTACCAGTAGGAATCACCGGCAACACATGGTAGAGAGTAGAGAAGAATAAGGATAGATAAAGAAACTTAGGATCCAAGTTTTTCTTCCTCTCTTGTTCTTTTGTGGTAAACTAGGATATCTTTCTGAAAATAATCATGGAAGAAGGCAGCACCACAATCTTCTTTATATCTGCATTTTTCTGGTCTTTCCAAATAGTCTTTGATTCCTTTTATTCAAGATCACATAAGACACCCGCAGGGAAGATGAACTTATTTAAGTCCTGAAATTTGGAGTTCCAAGAGCTTCCAGCTAATCAATCCAAAATCTGATGTCATAAACAGATTTCCCCATCATGCGAAGCTAGCTTGAGTACACTTTTCCATCCGGAAAAGGACGACAGGAAAAGAAGTTCCTGGCTCTCCCGCAGATGCTCACACAGTACATATATTTCACTTGGATTCTACCCCATTCCTTCAGTTTACATTCCGCTGGAAGCCTTCTACAACAGCCATCCACAGGATCCTGGCAAACCTAGATACATAGTATTTAGGCCAAACATCAGCCCAAGGCACACATTGGCCATATGAATTATAGCCAGCAGCAATACTTCTAAATTTTAGTAGCCACTTGAAAGCCAGCAGTCACCTCCAATAATACTCCCCTCAGACAGTAGGTAAGTCATGTCAAGCCTTCACCAACCTCCAACTTCCACATCCCAACCTCCTTGAGGAAATCAATAATTTAAATCTTTAGCTAACAGAGATAGGTTGCAGTTTTATAGTGTCCCATCAAGAAGTCCCACCATTTGTGAAAGGCCTTAGGGTTAAATGGGTAGCACCCCCTCTCCCCCTAGAGTCAAGTTCAAATACCATAATATGTCAAATAAAATTTAAGAGAAAAAGAAAAAAGGGGAAAAAAGAAAAGGACTAACCAAATACTTGGAGTTCTCAGCAAACTTCAGAAAGATTTCTCACGAGGACCTAAAATCAAATCCAGGGAAACTCTACATCGGCCCGTTTATCTCTTTCCAGGGTGGTAGTTACTTCAAATAAACTTGCTATTAAGGAAAATCAGGCACGGAAGTGAAATGAACAGATTATCATCCCTTTTTTGTGCTATAATTATTATATGACCACAGAAATTATATTCCATGGGCAATAATCATCAAGTGAACTGAAGAACTATTACACTAATAAGACAGAATGAACAAATATTGAATCAAAGATCTGTTTTTGAAGTAAATTTTCCAACTAACCACCAACATAACTCATCAAAAGGAACAACATGTGCACGGAGAAATTAATTTGCCTGATTTTTGTTTCTATTTTTTATATGTAATTAACTTTTCTGAATTTTCACTAGTCAATACGAGTATTAAACAAAATCATACAATCAGAAGCCATGCAACATATTCAAAATAAATAAGACACCATCACAGATGGCCTACATCAGCTGAGAGGGGATCGACAAGCTCCACGCCAGCAACATCGACTAAATGGCACAGAGATAAAATTCCTCCGCATCCTGCATGTACCATGGAAGGTCCACAAGACAATCCTCGCCTCCCCTGCTCTTCTACAGCAAGCCAACCATAAGCACCATCGCCAGAATCACCATCCAGTGCCACATCAACAAAGGACGTAGCTTGTTGCACTAAAAATCCAAGGCCATCAAGAAACTCTTGAAGTGGTTGCCTCAGCCCATATGAAAGAATGTTTTCCTCGATAAAAGAAGTATGAGGCATTGAGTCAATACTGGGTGTTGTAGATTTAGAACCCTTGGTATGCCCAACAGTACTCCAGACACCAACAGGTGCATTTAGAGGGTTATCCAGCATTCCAACATCAACATCACCAGCAATTCTAACAGGTATCATTTCATTTTTCTTCAGCTCAGATTGCCTTGGTATACTTTCTGACATGAAGCTTGAATCAGAATGCAGCTGATTTGAGTTAGCATCACCGGAAGCCCTACTTAAACCCACAGATAACTGGCTTGTGGGTGATAGTAATGTATGCCGAGTCCTGCACATAAATGCTTGAAACATTAGGCATTCAATTTGTGTAGCAAGTACAGTACTCAGGGATGGAAGAAGACTAGCAGCCATTAACGGCCCGTTGTTCACTTTGCTGTGCAGAGGTTTTATAATACTGGATGATCTGGCACCAGAAAGGCAGATCACAGTGTCATGCAGTGCAGCAACGTCCTTGCAATTGGGAAGCCTTCTATTAGATATCTCAGCTCCACTTTCAATGTGAAAGTAATACTTCATTGTTTGCCTAAAGGCGCCGGAATGTACTCCCTTAGAAACTTTGGGAGAAGCCTTCTGCATTGACTCATCAATGCA
The DNA here is from genome assembly GCA_036186865.1 of Eustoma russellianum. Classification (NCBI taxonomy): domain Eukaryota; kingdom Viridiplantae; phylum Streptophyta; class Magnoliopsida; order Gentianales; family Gentianaceae; genus Eustoma; species Eustoma russellianum. The sequence continues at coordinate 17,808,975 of AP025075.1, read as the reverse complement.
AGGAGAAGCAGGAGGTGTTGCAGAATAAACGTAATTGTTAGAGCTAGAATTTTCACTTTCCACTTTCCGAGATTCAGGAATATAAGGGCTGCTGAAAATAGATGAAGTTATCTCGCTTGAAGAGGTTTCAATAGCTCCATATTCAGGGGCAAATGTCATTAAGGCTTCAGCTTTTATTACATGGTCAAATTCACTATTCCAAGGTGCCGGAGCAGAAAGTTCCCCTGGAGCAGCACTGTTCATAGTAAGCTCTTGAACTTTTGCAATTGAATCCTCCTTGGTGGCTGGAGGTGGTTGATTGAAGATATCAAAGGAGGGAAGACCTACTGGCAAAAGCATTGAATCCGTGACATCCATCATTGCGGTGCCCGAACTACTTCCTATGTCTGCACAGTCTTGGGGAGTAAAAAGAATAGCCTGCGATTCCGTAGTTCCTGGAGGCTTTAACAAACAGAAAAAAGACGCTTAGACATTGTCCAGATACTATATTTGCCAAGAAAACACAACCAAACATATAATATATTTTGCCATGTTCAAGCGTACAAGAACTAGAAAGCAACATGCTTTAAGCAATTTATATGTGGAGGTTATACCTCCTTTGCACAATATTTCTTAGACCATCCCCTCATTTATAAAAATGAAGTACTAAATTATAAAAAGTAAAAATAAAAAAAAATACAAAAGAGTAACCAGGAGATGTGTTGAACATGATTGAAGATAGGTATGGGCCACCAGATCAAAACATGCAAAATACAACAACAGAGCCTTTACCAGACCACATAAGACAAAACTGGAAAAACAAGGCACGACTCAACCATTCGAACTCTTTTAGTGAATAAGATGATTTCAAATATGACAGCTTAACAAATCCCAAAACTACTCAACTTTACAATCAGAAATACTACTACTGCTACTACTACAAGTACTACTACTACTCTACTACATTATATAGCTAAAATAGACTGATCAAAATTGCAAAGAAGTTTAAGCAGCCCATTTGCCCTGCCTTAAGCTACATTCTTTTTTTGCACTTCGTTTCCTACATTTCGTCACTTGCGCACACATATGCCTAACAACTACAATTTCCCTTTCCACCATCTGCACCATACGCCTTTTTCCCCCTCTTTTTGTGAATAACCGATCTTATCATGAGAGAGGGATAGCGAAAGAACACATGCAAAAAGATGGGAGTAAGGACTAAACAGCACCCCTCAAACTCTCCTGAAACTATAAAAGTGGAGGATCCTCAAGTACACAGTGGAAGCAGACATATTACATTGCAGCCTACAATCAAGTGCCAAGCTCTTTGTCTTGTTCTCCTATTTCCCTCTAATATCATCCAACAGGCAAGTGACAACTTAGAGGATACTAATTGGAATTTGAAGGCAAAGAGAGCAATACACTGTAAAAAAATGAAAGACAAGTACTGCAGTTAATGTCTATACAATTTAAATGGATCCCACATGATGAAGGAAATTATGGTAACAGCACCATAAACTCACCAAATTTTATTGACGGAAGGAAGGAAATTATGGTAACAGCACCATCAACTCACCAAATTTTATTGACGGAAGAATAAAACACGCATGATAACAGCTTGAGGCGTAATCTTTGGTGCCTTTCAAATGATTCCAGAAAATACAGGAAAGATAACTATGATAATTACCTCTCCAAAGGGCAAAATATCACTCTCGAAGAAGTCACCAAAACCTCCAAATTCAGTGAGAAGAGTCTGAATATCCACAACTGAACCCTCCTCCTCCTCGTTCCAGACCCACTGGCCTCCAAAAGCATCATTTGAACCTCCAAGCACAGGATTTTTATCTACAACTGAGCCATATTCGTTCATGGATGGATTCACTACTCCTGCCTGAGCAACTGAGTCAGACATCCCAGAATGAACCCGCTTAGTACCCTGCATACAAGTAGCCAATACATATGAAACTTCTTTAAAATGGACAAGATTTTAATGCTCAACTGCCTTCAACATCTACACAGCTACATTGAAACTGGAACACATTTATCATCACTTCAGGAAAGTGAAAAGGCAAGCACCCAAATACAAGCATTGCTCCAAGATCTATACTGCAGTTACTACTACTAAATAAATGGCAATCTTCAATTTCCTTAAGAAAAGAATAAGATAATTAGAATGTAATCAATAATATTGGCAAGTCAAGCAAGAAAGTTAGCAATCAAAGCCTTCTACTTCTTTTTTCCTGCCATCAAGTGACGACAACACATGCTATTGCTGGAACACTTGAGTCAGATAAAAAAAAATAGAAAGTTTAAAAGTTTCTGCTTCCCTTTTGCAGAGTTCAATTATTAGCGCATGGCTTGCAACTCCTTATTTCCACAAGCGCATGTATTTTTCAAATAAATAAAATAGTAAAAAATAAATTTAAAAAAGAAAAAAGAAAAACCTCAAGCAATAAAGTTCTTCCTTGCCAAAATCATTCATGTGTAGCTGAACCATTTCAGATACAGACTATTCATCATGTTAACCCAATTTAATCAACAACCTTAATTGCTTTCCAATGCTCGATGAGCAAAACCTCACAATTCTTCTACCCTTCTGATGTTCAAAAATTAGCGCATGGAATTGCAGCGGATGATTATCCCATCGATTCCCAAGCATGTATCCTTCCTTTGGTGAGTGTGTTGGTGGTTAGGAGCCTCATTATTAGAATTCATCAGTGTAAAAAGATTCAAAATTCACACACATTTCAGTTACACTTAATAATTCCTTAAGTTAGCCCATTTTATCAAGAACCTAAATTTTTTATTTATTTTTCCCTCGACACAATATAGCTCACATTTCTTAAATGGTCCTAAGCAACAAACAGAAGGTACGCAATGCACTTGAATGCACCAATCACACGGTAAAATGGATGATGAAATCTAAGAATTAAAGCAACCAGATTTTAAATATCAGGCATTACCAATTTGACATTATCACTCTGTGATTGTCCAGCAGACGATAGGCCAGATTGTCTGCAAGTCAAAGAATCCGCATCACCCTCAAAGTCACCTGCTCCAGATGCCTTGTAATCACTATCACTAGATGAACTGCTGATGCTGCTGATACTGCTATTATTACTGTTACTGCTGCTATGATTTCCATGCAGAGACCGGAGGCCATTAGAATTCGACTTTTCATCCATGCTGAAATCAGACCTATGGCCAAAGAAATCCACAACAGAATATAGCAATTACAATGAAAAATTTAAATTTCTATGAAACAAAAAATAATTGTCTAACCAGTTCACGAAAAATGATGCACCAAATAACGATGGTCCAATCCAGTTTTGAAGCCAGAATCTGCAAATAGTGACAAGACTCCAGTCAAATCATTCTTTTTTTTTTTGGTAATTCAAATTTCATATATATCAAAATGTATAAAACATGTAGCCATTATAGTAGGCAATACCTCAATCATTTGCTCACTTTACATTCAGCTAACCAGTCAAATCATTCTTATTTATGTGAAAGAACTAAGCCTTTTCTGCAGAAGTCACTTCAACATTAAGACATTCATTGAGCTCTGCTCAAAACTAGATCTTACAAAATCAATGGCATTTCTGTAGAAATATACACTGAAATATACATGTACATACACATAAATTGTACACAAATACACACATACAGTAGATAGATATTATACTTACACGCATACATAGTAAAATACTCTTGTATAAATCCTATACACACTCACAGGTCACCTGCTAAATGACTGAAATAGGCTAGACGTTAGAACAGTAAACTAGCCGTTGGCAGTCCATGCCACTTGTTGTTTCTCTCATTACTCTTGTACATTTAAAACTAAGTGAATGAAATACATTTCTTCAGCTTTCTATAATTTCCTCACCTCTGGCTCTAATCTTGATAGCTTACAAAACTTACCAAACAAACTTATTTTATTGACGCACCTTCTTTTTTTGTAAATTAAATTTTCATAAAAGGCCAGAAAGACAAATATACAATGGTGCATACGGCTTAGGAGACAAACCGATGCGACGTTTCAAAGGAGGCTTACAAATAGTAACTAATCTAACGCCAACCTTTTAGCAAAAGGTGGTCCAAGATGACCACGTTTCTACTGCTAATCTACTACGATCTCTTACAACAATGCGCAAACCTACACCAATCAGTTACAATGCAACGGATCATAAAATGTTCAAGTGGCAGTATCCCAAGGCAGAGCCCGAAGACAAAAGTAGCAAGGCCCAGTGAAGATGGACATTGTGAACCACGGCCCGATTGTGTATTAAATGGTTACTGATGCAAAACAGATTTTCTTCACTGAAAAGTATGCAGATAGCGACATTCCTTTGAATAGACGCACCTTCACTCAGCCGCATAGGGGAGGCATTAGCTATGCTAGAAAGTTATGCTCAATGTTTGCTCAAAAAATGAAACAAAGATCATTGATGTCCTCATGAAAGATGGTAATATAACAGCACAGCAGCTATGAGCCAAGTAACTGAACATTCAAATGCGAAAACTGCACTCTTCTATACTAGCTTCATATCATTAGTCAAGGTGGAAATTAGCAGAAATGACCCTACAGCACTAAACACGCCAAAAACTACCTCTTCAGAGATGATCTAGAAAATGATGTTTGCATGACAGGGACAACTACAGCTTCATCTGGATATATAAATATTCTAGATTGCTCTGGATGCTCCTTCAGATTCAATTTGCTCAGTGTTGAAGGTTCAGTAACGTTACTCCTAGACAAAGGCTTATTCCAGGTCGGATTTTGTTGCATGATCTTATCATTTGCAGATAATGGGCAGCCAACAGTGACTTCAATAAAGCAACTCTGGCCCCTAAGCTGACAACTTGAACCATGCGCTGCATGATGCGACAGACCAAGAACACTACTTGAAGCTCTAGACTTGCTTGAACTGTCATAAGAATACATAGGTTGAAGGACTTAGTCCAGGGTGAATAAAATACACACACATATATGTGCACGTGCATAGATGTGTATAAAGCTCTTTAGAAGAAAATTATGAGAAAGGATAAGTTACCTGAGGTATACTTGCTTCACAAGATCAGAAGGACAACACCCAGTAAGCTTCCCAAGCATCCCATGAGGAGAGACGACAACTGCAATGACATGATATTGAAGCAGAATGCTTATAAATACAGGACAAATAACCACCAATTGGCACCCCAAAGATATATTCTCATTTTCCTTCCCCTTCCTCAGAGAAAAATAAGATACTGGGCCCATCAAGCCACTGTCTTTGCTATTCCCCCCTACCCCACCCCACCCCACCCCCACACACCATAAAAGAGCAAAAGACTATAAACATGACTATATGTCAATCTTGGCCTTTTAATCTATCAATCATGGATACCTAAAAAAGAAAACGTGCTCTCACTTGGATTATAATAGGAGAAAAGTGGCACACACAAGCAAATATATAATGGCAAATAACTGTTGCAATGACCAACCTGGAAATCCAAAGCCTGAATCATGATGGGAATGACACGATGCCCTTTCAACATCTCCACCTGAAACTGCCCGGATATGTCTAAAAACCAGCGACCAAAGAAAATGGCCAAAACAAATTAGAACAGTTCAGACAACCCCAGCTCAAACTGCCAAATAAGGCAAATTCAACAGTTAGGACAGAGAGCAAACTTTGCAGATACTATGGCATGCACAAAAATTGCCTCTTCAGTTGCAGCAAATACAAATTCAACCACTGGCTGACCCTTCCTACAAGAATAAAATTCAAAAATAAAGTTTCTGGCATTAAAAATGCAGTCTCAGTCGAACTACTTGAGCAATAAAAAAGGCATGGCGACATAAACACTCCACAAGTATATCGGCCAATGAACAGTGTTATGCTAATACCATGCCACTGATCACTTCGGAAAAAACTACTAAAGCAGGGGATTTGGGGCGGAGAGAACACTACTAAATAAAATTATAGCACAGACGGAGCATAAATCTGAGGCCAAAGATGAGGGGAGAGAAAACCGCCGACTATGCAATGGAACAGAGGCTTCAAGTGTGATGCTAATGAAGTTTTGGTCTTTCTCCACAAGACTATGCTTTCAACCTCCCTTCCTCTCAACAGGATTATGCTTTCAACCAAAATTAAACTCTTCTGATTAAACAGGGGGTTAACGGGTTAACCTGTTAAACTTTACCACGTCAGGGGGTTGATTGCTAACTTCATCGAGATTTAGGCATTTCCAAAGTAGAATGCAGAAGAAGAAATGAGAAGGAAACCACAGTTGATTCATACACTAACAAATAGGGAATCAACTAGCAGCCCCAGAACTCTTTGAATATTGAATATTTCAGGAAGCTTGTGACGAACATAATGAAGTTATATGACAAAACTATTAAGAATACCATTTCATACTATATTCATCTATACCTTCTCCACTAGCATTTAGTGTGCCAAATTAACAAAAGAGTCCTTTCGTGAACCAAAGAGGTATACCCAGCCTACCAAAAAATTTTATTCTCGTTTCCAATTTCATTCCATGTATCAGAATGTACCAGGTTCCGAGAAACCTTGGTAAATTCGACCCTTAAGACGAAAGTCCTAGTTAAAATAGGCTGTTCAAATCAATATAGGAAATGAAGTGAGTATGCAACAAGACTGCATCATTCAAAATATGGGCTTTTTTAGTAATTCAAATTTTATTGATTTTAAAAATATGCATCTAAGGTAGCCATTATAATAGGCGGTACCGCAAGCACTTGCTTAATGTGCTAATGGAATGAAATTGGAACCAAATATTCAAAATATGGGGACCAAAACTCCGATAGCCAGACATGGAAACTACAGAATTTCTATTTCAGTCATCCTCCGTTATTTTCTCCCTTTACTCCTGCTCTAGAAATCCACCCTCTCTTCAGCCAGCACTTATAATTTGAAAGTTAGCAAAATGTTCTGCTAAAAGCAATCTTGCGGGAAGAATCACAGAATTGCTGGTGATTTCAGGTATTAGAGGTGGGTAGAAAGGTGATAACCTCATCAAAGCCAAATTGGAAACTGAATTTATGCACCAAGCATGTTTATCATTAAAATTATGTACTGGCAAAATCTCACAGCTGATAACCTTTCTTAGTCCTCCTGAAACGTTGTCAATTAATCAAACATTTACTAAGTCACACTTAGGACACATCTTCTTACAACCTAGACCTCACATCTTGAGATACGACCAAAAATGACTTCTTACAACCAAAATCCCACATATCTTGAGCTACGACCTAAAACGAATTCAATGCTGCGTCTCATATCTCATGTTATGATGAAAGAATTAACACTAGACAAATAAACACTGGAGAATTTTGCAGGCAATCCAGATTTAACGAGATCAGGCCACGATGGACTCAGTTCATTGACACCGACTTATTCTTATATAGATCATTCAACAGCTAGTAGTCTAAAGCACGCATCATATCCCGACTGACTGGGGTTTAGAATCTCTCGAGGACATTAATCAGAGGACAAATCAAGGCGTGAAAGACTTTCAACAATCAATAACCCACTCAACCTCTATATGAAGACTTAACTTTTCCCTAATTCTCTATGCACTTATTACTGCTTTAGTTGAGGTCATCTTGGATGTTGGAAAAAGAAAGGTCGATATGAAATGGTTCCAGTAATGATTCTCATCATTGTCAGTGTCGTATGGGCCCAAAGCACTTTAGAAGACCATGTTTGGAGGCTTTATGGATGTCTAGCAATAATACTTAGTGCTCATATGTTCTAGAAACCTTATATGCATACAATCAGATAGTAATTTGTGACTAGTCATCTGCGTTTGATGAAATTTTAGGAACATTAAGCACAATAAAAAATCTCACAACAATATTTATGTGCACAACCCATAAAGCTAGAATAATAGCCAAAAGGCAAGAGATAAACCTGAAAAGTTCTTCGCTCTGTGAAAATGGATGGTATCTCGAAAATACATCCCCAAATCTCAAGTAAGAGAGCCCTTTGAATGCTCTGACAAATGGGCACAAAAAGTTAAGCAGATTCTGCTAATCAGATCTTTTTCATGCATTTAATAAATGATATCGAGGACGATTCATAAGCCAAGTGTGCAATTATAAGTAAATATTAAAAAAGCAAACAATCATTTTAACCTTTCTATAGAATTCCTTAAGGCCTGAGATATTGCAGCTGACACTTCTTCTGAATCACCTGGAGCCACCCAAAGTCCAGATGCTAGCACTGCAAGATAAAACATTATCCAAATGACAACATAGTTACTTGAAGTACACAGACATGGGAAATGATCTGACTTATGAAGGAAGCATACCTCTTAACCTAGATACTGCAGGTTGAGCCTTCTCAACAACCAATGTGTGATTCCCAGGAAGAAAAAGCCAGAGCTTGATTTTTTCATCTATATATTATCAAAAGAGCAACGGCAACTAGTTGGCAATCATTCTACAAGAAACCAAATACTTTAATTGCAAAAATAGAGCAAGAATTAGTGTCTAACCAGGATTATATAGACCCTGAGATGGGTCCCAGGGTCCCACAAATGAGTTGGTCCATGTACTAAGAAAGCTTTCGTCTTGTAACTGCAAATGGGACGATAGCACCAGTTGTGCACCAGCATCTTTCTGGTCAACCTTCAGACTAGGTTACATGAAGAAAACAATTACTCTGCAGAATCTGTAATCCATCTCACATGCCTAATCTCTGGATGTTCAACATTCACACGCAGACCCACCCAAAAATAAAGGCACAATAAGCAGCCATCAGTCAAACAATTTGAATGCATACCTCTTATCAGCCAGAGAGCTGAGCTCAGATTCATTTGGGAGAAACTGAAACCACGATATTTGATGTAAGCCTCCCTGCAGAAAAGCTTAATACTGTGATTTGTATGCTGCAGATACATGAACAACTTGCAAAGCACGACCTAAAACATGGAATGCTCAATGCTAGAATTATATTATTTGCTGCGCAGCAAGGCTAAGGGCAAGAATCAGCATTCCAAGAGATCAATTTTGGCCTAATGTCCACACATACCAAAGCGTAGAGAGATTATTGTACAATGAAGCTACATCCTAACAAACTTTTACCACTGTAGCACAAGAATGAAAATTTTACATGGGCGATGACCTATGTTACCTGGACGAGTATTGGACACAGGTGCATATCTAGGCATCTAATTTTGTAATTTAATAAATTTTAAGATTCAGGAACACGTACAAAAGGTGCACGGGTAAGGCATTGTTTAACTATTTGCATACATGCAAATGTATCATATAATTTTTTTTATAAAAAAAAAAGAAAAGAAAAGAAAATATGAATCATTTCAAGCTGACTTTAAAGGGGGAAAATCTATCTTAAGAAAATGTTGTTTCTATTCATAAGACTAACCACCTCCTCTCATCTTGTCCCTCATCCAAAAGACAATCGAACTCCTAGTCAAAGTAACATGCGGTCAAAATATCCAACAAGGATCCCACACCCATGTCATATCATGAATGACACGGATGTGGTATGCAGATGGAATAGTATGGTAACATCGATAATGAGTATGCATAATCAATAAATTCCATCTTGTCTAGCACAGTAAGATTAGCAGCAAAAGCAGATGTATGATTGTCAACCTGGTGGCAGGAGAAGAATCGAAAGGAAAGCAAAAAAGCGGCAAAATGGCAAATGGAAAGTCCTAATAAAACCTAACAACCTGCTCACACATCAAGAAGCAAAAGTGCTTATTTTGGTTCTGGCTTCAAATAATAGGGTTGCGCCATGAAAAAAGATGATTGAACTGCTATCACGTTAATAGATAAATGCAAAAACTTTTGCCTGTCTGTCGATTAAGAAACATTCAGGTTTTGTCCCCTTATGGATAGAAAGGAACACTTCAAAATTAATCAACCAACGCATTCGATCTATAGCTCTTTCTAGTAATGTCAAGGTACCAAAACCTCCAAGAAAATATAAGTTCCACTATTTTAGTTTACCTGACCACCTGGCAACCAACGCATTCAATCTTACCAAAACCACCAAGACAATCCAATTTCTACTGTTTCTCGTTAATCAGATCATGCTATCCTTTAGGCAACAAAAGTTCACTAGGAAATCCAAGAATTACTTAACAAAAACAAGTACCGATCCCATGACTACTAGGTCATCAAAAACCGCTTAACGAATTTTCCCTATCAAAATTTATATTACAAAAATGACATGGAAATTAGCTGTCAAAAGAAGAAGTCGCGACAACTGCATTAAAAATCATGAGGCCAAGTACAACTTACAATTTTGAACACATTCGTCCACATGAGCAGTTGACGATGAGGATGGCGCCTCAACCTCCTCCTCCTCCCAGTTTGGAATATATTGTCTCACCAATTCCTTCGATTCAGGAAATTCCCAATCACAATTTCCTTGAAATAGGTTTTCGTCTTCCAACTGCACCAAGAAAAGAGAAATTGCAACTGCAAGAAATCAAAGGGGGAAAGCGATTGAACATTCGGTGGGTTTTAAGTAGCGTTGTGTACTTCCTTTCATTTACGAGGGAATTTGGGAAACTTCTTTTGATTTGTACCAGTAAACAGTCGTCCGTTGAACATATAACCATTTATAGATTTTTTTTCATTGATTTTGTTATTAAAATAAGTATACTTTAATAAGAGATGCTTAATTTTGCAACCCACCAACTCGCATTGGAAATAAAGTATTTATCTTATTATTATTTGATAGAATTATGAGAAGTATCTTAAATACTTTCTTTATTAAAATCAACTTAACAGATCTAGATATTACGGATGAAGTAAGACAACCGAGTATATTAAATTAAAACGTCGTTTTTATTTCACTTGATCTTGAATTGAATTTTTAAACTTTTGGGAGCTGAAGCCAGAAAAAAAAAAAAAAAAAAAACTCATAAGCTTCAGCCTCGAAAGATCCAATGACATGATTTATTATACTGAAAGCAAGAGGAAGCAGCGTTGAGTGTACTTGTTTTTCAAGTGGTTTCTGTATATCCGATTAGGACGTCGAAGACAACCATATAGTGGAAGAAAATCCTCTTCATCGTAATATTTCTACTTTCTTCAACCTATCTTTATAAGAAAGATTATGAAAATAACTTTCCCTTCAATCAGATAGATAAACATTTTTCTTAATACTAAAAGCGCCATTTAGGTTATTATGGTGATATTTGAATGGCCGCCAAAGGTATTTTTTTCTTCTAATTAAGATATTGAAAGTGAAATTTTATGTTACTGATAGATCAACTAGCGCGGTAAAATAAAATGATGTTATATAAAATTATTTACATGCAAACAAGGATGGTATATAGATTGTATTTCTACATCTAATGGGGAGATTTGTACCACACAAGACTCTATTCAAGAAGAGGCTGTGGCTTTTTATTTGCGATTATTTACGATTGAACCAGTCACGGATATGGCCGAGGTTTTGAGACATATTGCACAGTTAATCACACCTGAGATGAATAATCATCTTACTTCTATGCTTACGATGGAAGAGACTAAGTCTGTTGTCTGGTCGCTGGATCTGAATAGTGCTGCTGATCTTGATGGGTATAATGACTATTTTTTTTGTTGTTGTTGGGATATTGTATGTCAGGATATCTTTAAGGCGGTGCAGGAGTTTTTCCTCGGGTTTCGTCTTTCGCGAGCGATGGGTAGCACCCTTATTGCCTTTATCCCATAGACGCCATCGTCAACCACATTCTGCGATTTTCGTCCCATAAGCTTATCCACTTTATGTCAAAGGTAAGCACGCGTATCTTGACAATTAGAATGGCCTCTATTTTACCTACAGTGATCTCTCTAGAGCAAGCGGGATTTGTGAAGGGTCGTGATATAACAGAGCATATTCTGCTAGCACACGAAATGACGCATATGCTGGATAAAAAAGTATGCGGCTCCAAAGTTATGATCAAACTTGATATGATAAAGGCATTTGATCGAGTAAATTGGACATTTCTGCGGCAGTTATTGGTTCAGATGGGTTTTCCGGAAACATTTCAGCGCCTAATTTTCAATCATTTGGAAGGTACTTTCTTATCCATACTTATTAATGGACGGCCTTGTGGGTTTTTCCAACCAACAAGAGGCGTTAAGCAGGCTGATCCGCTTTCCCCTCTTTTATTTATCTTGGCTTCAGAGGCATTCAGCCGTGGACTTAATGCGTTAGTTCATGACTGCACTTGGCATAGTTTTGATGTTGGTCGAGTACAGCCTGTCATTTCACATCACGCATTTGCTGATGATTTGTTGATCTTTCTTAATGTGCAAAACGTAATTTGATGCGGTTTTGATGTTTTCTGAACCAATATCAGGCAACTTCAGGTCAGCCTGTTAATTTTAGATTAGTCATTTTATTCCCTCTTCTCGTGCATTGTCTCATCATATTCGAGGTATGCAACAAGCGCTTCAAATGACAGTGACTTCCTTGCCAATAAAATACTTGGGGATTAATCTTTACCGGGGCCGGAATTGCCCCCTTTATTGTGTCGACTTATTAAATCACATTGATCAACGACTCCAGGCTTGGCAGAATAAATTTCTTTCATTGGCAGGCAGGCTAATTTTGATTAAATCAGTGTTGACTTCGATACCTTTGCATGTCCTTGCGGCAACACCACTGCGAAGAGTGTTATTGTAGCTTTACATAGACGGATATGCATATTCTTCTTGTCTGGCCAAATGACAGATGTCCGTCATCATTGGGTACAATGGCAAACTTTGAGTTTACCGCAAAATGAGGGAGGAATAGGCATTCGACGGCCATAGGTTCTATATATGGCTTATTCATGCAAATTGTGGTGGTTATATCATAATAACAATGGGCTGTGGGCTGCCTTTATGCACTCCAAATATGGAGGTAGTGCGGATTACATACCCCGATTGACAGATACGATGGGGTGGAAGCGAATATGTGGAGTCCATCAAATATGTTATAACAATATGAATGGAAATGCAAGATCTTATCTATGGCGCCTTGAACCCACAGGCATATTTTCGCTTAGGACCGCATATGATATGCTTCGTCCATCCAAACCCAAGCTTTTCTCCCATCAGTTTGTGTGGCATAAAATACAACGACCCAATATTTCTCTTTTCTTATGGCGTTTGTATCATCATGCATTGCCACTACATGATAATATGCAAAGGTTTTTGGTGGCGTGCCCTACCTGTTGGCCTTTTTGCCACTTTTCTTTGGCCACGACTTCACATATATTTCTACACTGTGGCGCAATCCGGCTGATTTGGTCTTATTATGTTGCTCTGTTGGATGGGCCACCATCCGCCGTCAGTAGATTGTCACAATATTTGCTGCCTTGATGGAATCTACTTGAGGGACATCGTTTCATGGATGTCTACGCATTATGGCACCAGGCATTATGGCACCGGGTATTATTCTATGGTCAATCTGGCGATCTTACACATCGGTGATCTTCGGGACGGACAGATGGTCCTCATCTACATTGACTGAGCTCATTAGACATGATATATATATCTGGTGTGCGGCACAAACAGGGACGGAGCATGCCAGCACTAACTCAAGTCTATTCTCTCTTGGCTTTTTACCACGCTTACAGCCTCGCCATCCTCAGATTATTTGTTGGCGGACTCCTCCTCCAGGGCGTCTCAAGCTTAATGTAGATGCAGCTCATGGGTCTTTTTCAGCAGCAAGGGGAGCAATTATACGAGATTCGCATGGGCATTTTAAAGGCAATTTAGTTTTCCATCTTCCACACTCGATACCATTTCAGACTGAGCTCTATGCAACAACTATCTCTTTCATTTATTTTATTCAGCGTTATAGCCATATTGATGTTGAGGTTGATTCACGGGGAGTGGTTACATTTGCCCAGAGTTCAAGCACATCATCTTTTCTTAGCGTCCTACTTGGCCTAGGGGATCATAGTATTTCGCACGTTTCTTGTCAAGCTAATATGGTTGCATATGCTCTGGCTCAGTCTGGTCAGTTACATAATACTCTGTTCTATTTTAATGATGTCAAAGATTTACCCTCAATGGTTAAAGGAGTTTGGCTTACGGACCTATCCACACCGTATTTGCGTGTATGATGCTGACGACCGATCACTCTTCATTAGCTCCTCTCCTTCTTTGTTACCTGTGTCAAACACTGGCACAGGTAACGCAGGTATTTGCTTCACCTACTATCTCTTTCATTGTGACTATTTATTTTTATCATATACTGAATTGCATGTATCTTTTGATACAGGCAACACGGGTATTTCATTTACTTTACTAGATGCTTGTTCTCCGCCTGTGATGCATTGTTGGTTACAAATGTTTATCCTATTTGTTTTATTTGTTGCGTGGACACACTTCTGGACTTGATGGGGGTTATATTACCACTTCTTCGAATACATACTGGTGCATACATTGGATTCCACAATGACGCTGAGGGATCTTATATTATTTTTATCTTTTTTGGTGTGGAAGCCTGGTGCCTGGCTGAATATTTGTTCAAGCGCACCGCCTTTGTAATTATCCTTGTATCGCATTATCAGATAGGATCTCTCAACCATATAAATATGTACGCTTTTCTTTTCACCAAGTTTTATCTACAAGAGTGGTTTTTCTTGGTAATGTTTTCATGTGGCATATCATATATGTTGTTGGAGCCTTACTATCAGATATTAGCCTTTTTCCATTTACTTATGCATCATATGCTGTATTCTGCCGAATATTTTTAGATTTGTAGTGACATTGTACTCGGGTCTTCCTCTGTCCTAAATGAAGGTTATTGTTAATAAAACATCTTTTCTTTGCCAAAAATAAAGTAATAAAAACGTTGTTTTACAGTGGCACCTAAACGCGTCCTTGATATATTTTTCAAAGTAAATACAGGCCGAGCATAAAAGGTGATACATGTTTGCTTTAATTGGAACAGACAACTCAAAACTTCACAGACTCATTCAAAGAAGATGAAGAACCTCCCAATAACCAAATACAAATATAAGGACATCGAACAAAAATGAGAGTAACATAATTCATTTGAAACTCGAATTACAAAATTGCTCTCATTGTTAGATTTGAATCGGAATACACGCAGTGTAGAAGCAACAATGATATTTGAACCTAAATGGTCAAAAGCATTAATCTGCCTTAATTAAGTGTAGGATTACAGGTTCGGTATGTAGTGGGCTCCTAGTGCGAGTTTTAACAACACCTTACTAATCTATGAGGACGCTAAACTTCTGATTTGCATGTTCTACAAAACTCAATAGAGTTGGAGCAATCGAGACCTCCACTAGAGATTTGGTTTTTTGCTTCCAGAAAAATCAGATTCTAATATGTTGAAAAGCAGCAAAATCTTATTCATCCATTTTGTAAAGACAAATCTTTTCCACCCCTCTCACTGATTTGAATTGCTCACACAAAATCATCAATTCACTATTTATGCTAGCAAATAAATGTAGTTGTTGTGTTAATGGTCGTTCATTTGTAAAACATTCTACATTCTCGATTTGAGAAAATCTCACTTATTAGCCTAAGGTTTGGCTCATTACTCAGTTAGCAGCCTAACGTTGATGAAACTCACTTAACAACAACTCTTTTGCCGAAATGTCTCATTTGTAGCCAGTTGACCGTTGACCAACCGTTCACCAACCGTTGACCAGCCGTTGACTTTCTCAGACCAACCAGAAGTTGACACGTGGCGACCCTTTTAGTTAAAAAAATAAAATTGTATTTTTTTTGAATAAAGTGATTTAAAAGGAATTTAAAAATTCTAAAAAATTGTAAAAATTAATTAAAAAAAAATTAAAAATAGAAAAATTAGGAAAAAGAAAGATAAAAATAATAAAAAATTACCCACAACGCCCCAGCACTCCACCCACCTACCCTCCCACGCCACACCACCCCCCCTCTACCAAAATTTTTTTTAAAAATTTTTTCTTACTCACTCATAACATTCTGACCACCCGGTCCACCCCCGCGTCCCCTCCCCCACCCCCTCCTCTCGCGATATTTTTTTTAAAATTTTTTCTAACTCACCCATAACGTCCCAACCACCCCCGCGTCCCCTCCCCCACCCCCCCGCACACCCCAAAAAAATTTTAAAATTTTTTCAACTCACCCACAAAGCTCTGACCATCCCCCAGCACCCCAAACAATCCAACCCCCAGCCCAAAACATTGTCATTTTCTTTTTGGACTGGGGGGTTGGATTGTTTCGGGTTCTGGGGGATGATCGGAGCTTTGTGGGTGAGTTGAAAAAATTTTAAAATTTTTTTAGGTTGTGCGCGGGGGTGGGAGAGGGGACGCAGGGGTGGTTAGGATGTTATGGATAAGTTAGATAAAATTTTAAAAAAAAATTCGCGAGAGGAGGGGGTGGGGACGCGGGGGTGGTCGGAGCGTTATGAGTGAGTTAGAAAAAAATTTTAAAAAAATTTTTGGCCCGGGGGTGCCGGGAGGGTGGTGTGGCATGGGAGAAGGTAGGTGGGTGGAGTGTTGGAGCGTTGTGGGTAATTTTTTATTATTTTTATCTTTTTTCTCCTAATTTTTCAATTTTTAAAATGTTTCTTTAATTAATTTTTACAATTTTTTAGAATTTTTACAAATAATAATATTTTTTAGAAATGATTTTTTTTTTAAAAAAAAGGAAACCTGCTGTAGCAAGTCACCTTCCGGTGACTGGCTACAAGTGAGACATTTCGGCAAAAGAGTTGTTGTTAAGTGAGTTTCATCAACGTTAGACTGCTAACTGAGTAATGGGACATACCTTAAGCTAATAAGTGAGATTTTCTCTTCTCGATTTTCAAATTTTTTGTGTATGATAATGTATTCTGTTTATTAAAAATTAAATCCTCTCATATAAAGTGACAACTAACAGGTGTGTTTGTTTGTTGCTTTAAAACACTTACTCCATCATTTAAAATATCTACACTTTCAAACCTAACTTTTAACTTGTCATTTTCTTTTTTCTTATTTGTCACTATATGAAAGAAATAAATTTTCAACGAAATAATGACATTATTTATAATAATCAATTACATTATATTAAAGAGCTTGTTACGAGAATTAAGACGAATACCATTATATATATTTTAATTTGATAATTTATTTTATCAAGTTTTTCAGTCTAGTATTTAAAATTCTCTGACACCAAGCACAATTTTGTAAATCGTATTTTGTGTCCAGGAAAATCACTTTCTTCTCGTGGTGCACTTTCTTTATCTTATAATTTTCCACACAAATCATATAAGCACTAATGAAGAATTTAGTGCTGAAAAAAAGCAAATAAAAGTGTTTTAAGAAAATGTTCTAAATTAACATTAAATATGTAAAAAAATTGATTAGAGAAATGAGTTAAACTTGGATTAGATCAGACGAGATCAAATTCTAATTTTATAGTTTGGTCTATGAGACCATACTTTTGTCGAGAAATATGTTTGGATAATTTTCAAAGTCATGATTTTAAGTGATGAATATTTAAAAATGTCACACATGGTGTTATATGTGATTAAAAGTTAAATAAGTTGAACAAGTTGACATCGATCTCTCAGGTTGTTGCACATCGATCGATCTATGTACATAGATCTCTCACATCGATCGATCTATGTAAGGCAGAAAAGTTTAAGACCTTTCTGTGAGACATCGATCTCTAAACCTAAGACACATCGATCGATCAATGTACATCGAACTCTCACTTCGATCGATCGATGTAGGTCAGAGACAAAACCTGAACCTTTATGTGAGACATCGATCTATGAAGCTGAGGTACTTCGATCGATCGATGTCTAGAGTTTTTAGAAATAATTTTCTAAAATGTGATAGAATGATTGTTTTCATTTGTACATGATTTATACACGATCATTATGTGCTTATTATGTGTTTTTGGTGATTATTATTGTCTTGTGACTAACGTGCCTTGGAAGTTTCTACAACTTACCAAAAAGGGCAAAATTGGTATTTTAAGTTTTGTAGGAACATCATATGGTGAAAAATATTTCAAGTGCATATTATTATCTTGGTTATCATGACAAAGGTGGTATTGTGATTATTTCTGACCATCGGGGGCATTTCTGGAGTTTTCTCACACCAGGGGTATTTTGGTCATTTTACCCCCAAGGGTATTTTTGGTATTTTCACTCAAGGAATCTCTTGAGCATATTATTATCTTCATTCTGGAGCTGTGTTATTATTATTTTGAAGATTATATGGTGATCTTATATCTTATTCTCTCAACCGATGATATTATTGACTATAGGTGGATATGTGACGATTTGAGATGTCACATTCTACTTTTTTCTTGAAGACCCTCTTATATATGTTATAAGAGGATATTAATCATCATCTTTTAGAGATTACAAGGTGTCCTTGGTGCAAGATTCATCACAATATGTAAAGGAGAAGAAAGTATGAATTTTGGTGTTATATGTTGACATAATCTTATCAACACTTATTCATTATTTTTTATTCACAAAATTTGAGTTGGTATACATACATACAACATCAAAAACGTCCATAAACAGGTGGAGAAGGTGGTGTACTCATTTTATGACTTTTGGACAAGTGGAAAATTCAAAAACAAGCTAGTTGGCAAAAGTTGCCAACTTGAAATTTCAAATTTGAATGTAATGGAGACAAGGTTGTTGGAGATGATTATGGAGGTGCTTTAATTCAAAATTCTCAGCCATCACATGGTCTAAAAGTTGGAGAGAATATGCCATCTATTCACACTATAAATAGGAGGCAAGGTGAAGAAGAAAAGACACACACTTGAAAGCAAAAATTGAAGATTGTTGTCTTGCTATTCTCTTCTCATATTTTTGTTCATACTTTGTGTAGCTAAGGTGTTCCAATTTTTCTGTTGTCCAGCTACACTATACACACCTTCTTGGGTTGGATTTGTATGATTGATTAGCCAAATTTATAAGGCTACATCAATAGGTGGTAGAGGTGTTGTAACCAAGAGTTGCATAGAAGTGATTATCCAAGTCTTGAATAGGGTTGGTGTATAACCCAAGGATCAAGCTTGGCTCTTGTTGTAAGGTGTTCATTTGATAGTGAAATCCAAATAAAGATGTTCCTTGGGACTGGAATAGGTCACATTGACCGAACCAGGATAAATTCTCGGTGTCCTTCTCTTGTTTCTTTATTTCTATTTTCTGCCTGTTTTTGACTGCAGTTTTCACACAACTTCTCACAATTTAAAAAAATAGCTAAACATTTTCAAAATTCGTGATTTTTGGTGGAGTTATACTTCAGACTGTTAGCTTTCATTTGCAACAAGAATCACTTGATTTGAGCAAGGGAAAGTTAGTCTTTCAGTCTTTCCAAAATAACTGCTCCAATCTGGATGCAATCTGACCAGTTTTGATAAAACTTAAATTCTGTATTTTTCAAGAGTTGTTTAAGGTCAGGGCCTTTTGGAAACTTCATATACACATCATAAGGAGTGTTTTGATATAAAGATCAACCTTTTTGGTTGAGTATTCAAAGAGAAACACGTATTGCAAAATCAGCAACATTCTGTCCAATTCTGTCGAGATTGACCATCTGAATCTTTTTATTTATTTGAAGGGACAAACGATCTTATTTTTGTCTGATTTTTGGATAGAGTCTTTTTAACTCATTGAAGTTAAATTCTGAAAAGTTTCATAATTTTTGGAGTTGTGTACAATTATTTGTGAATTTTTGAAAAACGGATTCTGAATCTGAGGTGGTTTCAGATTCTGTTTTCAAAGGGGATTTTAACAAAGGGTTGTAGTGTAATTTCCGCTAACCACTATTCACCCCCCTCTAGTGGTGTTTATTGCAGGTGTACGGTCCAACATTTGGTATTAGAGCCAGACCAACACCACTAAAAAGAAGCAAGATTCAACACCATACGAACAATACAAGGCCAAGAAACAACGATTCATTATATACTGCTTGTCTCAAATCCAAGGTACATACTATGGCTATTGTTTCTCACAAAGGTGAGTTGGAAGGTATGTCTACACAACGCCCTCCTTTTTTTGATGGCAATAATTTTGTTCATTGGAAACTTAGAATGAGACTATTCTTAATGGCTATAGACATCGATTTATGGTCTATAGTTGAAGATGGGCCGTACATTCCAACGACAGTTACACAAGTTAGTGGAGTAAATCAAGAGGTTGAAAAATGTAAAAGTGAATGGTCATCAGATGATAAAAAGAAAATGTCCATGAATGCTAAAGCTATGCAATTACTTTTGAATGGACTTACAACTTCTGAAGCAGGATATGTGTCAAATTGCACAAGCGCACACGACATGTGGAAATCACTTGTATTAAAGCATGAATGTACTAGTGGTGTTAAAGAGTCAAAAATAAACATGCTTATGACTGAATTAGAGACTTTCAAAATGTTGCCAAACGAATCCATAACATCTATGGATTTGAGGATTACTAATATTTTCAATGCCCTTGAAGCTTTAGGAAAGTCATTTTCGAACAGTGAAAAGGTTCAAAAGGTGCTACGAAGCCTCCCTGCTGAATGGGATCCAAAGGTGACTGCAATCGAGGAGACAAAGTCAATCACTAAAATGGATGAATTGATCGGGTCTCTTAAAGTCTATGAGGTAAAACTGAACCAACGAAAGTCTGAATCGTCTAAGTCATCCGGTAAGTCAATAGCTTTCAAAACAATCGAAACACATGCTAGTAACGATGATAGAAATAGTGATACTGAATTAGACGATGACTTGATATTGATAGCTAGAAAACTTAGAAAGTTTTTCAAACGTCCAAATAGGAATAGACAACGTAATTCTTCTTCTTCTTCTTAACCTAGGAAGAATAACACAAACAAATGGTATAATAAAGAATTAAAGTGTTATGAATGCGGTCAAAAAGGACATATTTCATATGACTGTCCCACGAAGAAAAATAATAATAATAACAACAATAATAAACAAGCCAAGGATAAGGAGGCTCAAACGACAAAGGCAAAAGAGTCTAAGGCAAGAAAAGGGAAACGAGCAATGAAGGTGAGCACATGGAGCGACTCATCCGACTCAGAATCTGAAACTGAGGAAGCTCAAGTTTGCTTCGTATCCAACGAGGATAAACGCAAGGAATGCAAGAAGGAGGCAAAGTCAAAGAATCTAAAAACCAAATGGTTTTTAGATAGTGGATGTTCGAGGCATATGACGGGGAACCCCAAACTATTCATCGAATTGGAACATATCAAGAATGGAGGAAAAGTAACATTCGGTGACAACAACAAAGGACAAGTTGTTGGAAAAGGAACAATTGGGGACCCTAACACATTTCAAATACGAAATGTGTTATTAGTAAGCAATCTATCTTATAATTTACTTAGCATTTCTCAACTTATAGATTGTGGTTATAATGTCTCCTTTCTTCCCAATTCTTGTGATATAATAAATGAAAAAGGAGAAACGGTTTTAAAAGGAAATAGAGATGGAAATATTTATACTCTTACCTTAGATAACATGTTAGATGCTAAGGCTAAGTGTCTAATATCACATGACTTAGATGTAAATTTATGGCATAGAAGATTAGGCCATATAGGAATTTCAACTATTAAGAAATTGTCTAAAAAGAATTTAATTAGAGGAATGCCTAAGTTCGACTTAGATAATTTTCAAATGTGTGAAACATGTATTAAGGGAAAACACATTAAAGAAACCTTAAAACCGAAACATGAAGTGAGTACTAGTCATGTACTAGAATTGCTTCACTTAGACTTATTTGGTCCAAGTAGGACAAGAAGTCTAGGTGGACACTACTATGTGTGTGTCATAGTAGATGATTACTCACGCTACACATGGACATTGTTCTTAACACACAAAGACAATGCTCCATTAGCAATCGAAACCCTTATTAAGCAACTTGAAAACATTTATGAAGAAAATGTTAAAAGAATTAGAAGCGATAGAGGTGGAGAATTTAAAAACAAAGACATAATCAAATTTTGCGAACTATATGGAATCAAACATGAATTCTCACCACCTAGAACACCACAACTCAATGGAGTTGTTGAACATAAAAATAGAACGATTCAAGAAGTTGCTAGGACAATGCTATGTGAAAATAAATTACGTAAATATTTATGGGCTGAAGCTGTTAGTTGTGCATGCTATATTATAAATAGGCTCACTATTAGAAAGAAATTAAATAAAACGCCTTATGAATTGCTAAACAATAGACAACCTAAGATAGATTATCTTAAAGTATTTGGATGTAAATGTTTTGTGCTGAACACTAAGGATAATCTAGATAAATTTGAACAAAAGTCTATTGAATGCATATTTGTTGGGTATTCAAATAACTCAAGAGCATATAGGTGTTATAATTATGCATCTAGAAAAATAATTGAATCCATACATGTGAAATTCAATGAAAATGCATGCTTTGAAGTTAGTGATAAACATCAACATAAACAAGAAACAAATGTTGAAAATATGTTTGATGATGATGTATTACTTGAGCCTGTACTTGATCATCTAGAACCAACTCCCCCTGAACAAGACAAACATGAACCCTTAGATGAAATAAATCAAGAGACTCTGCAATTAGAAGATACAACTAATGATCCAATTACATATGATAACGTTCACACTAATGAAATATTTGAACAAGATGAGTGTGAACTTAATCAATCTAGGAATTGGTGGCACCCTAGAGAACTAATTATTGGGGATCCAAGTGTTGGGGTTAAAACACGTAGAAATATAAGTCAACTTGAAGGACATAGCTTCATCTCACAATTAGAACCTAAGAACGTAAAGGAAGCCTTAGGTGACATATCATGGATAGATGCTATGCATGAGGAATTAAATCAATTCACAAAGAACAACGTGTGGGACTTAGTACCTAAACCTGAAGACAAGGCTATCATAGGAACTAAATGGGTCTTTAGGAATAAAATGGATGAACAAGGAAATATTACAAGGAATAAGGCTAGACTAGTCGCACAAGGTTATAATCAACAAGAAGGAATAGATTATGAAGAAACCTTTGCACCCGTTGCACGACTAGAAGCAATTAGATTGTTACTTGCGATTGCAAGTCTAAGCAAAATTAAGCTCTTCCAAATGGATGTCAAGAGTGCGTTCTTGAATGGATACATCCAAGAAGAGGTGTTTGTCAAACAACCCCCTGGATTTGAAGATCCAAAGAATCCTAACCATGTTTATAAGCTTAAGAAATCTCTATATGGTTTAAAACAAGCTCCAAGAGCTTGGTATGATAGATTTGCAAACTTTTTTATTGCAAATAATTATCAAAGGGGAACCATCGACAACACATTATTCCTAAGAAGAAAAGGTAATGATTTGTTAATAGTTCAAATATACGTAGATGATATAATCTTTGGTTCAACCAACCCTACTTTAGTAAAAGACTTCGAAGAATGTATGAAGTCAGAGTTTGAAATGTCAATGGTAGGAGAGTTGAATTATTTCTTATGACTTCAAATCAAACAAACCCCTCAAGGAATTCACATTAGTCAACTTAAGTATGTCAATGATATGATTAAGAAGTTTGTCTTTGAAGAGTTGAAACCTACAACTACCCCTATGAGTGTTAGTACCAAACTTGATAAGGATAAAAATGGTAAACCTTTTGATGACACACTTTATAGGTCTATGATTGGCTCATTGTTATACTTAACTGCATCAAGACCTGATATTATGTTTAGTGTGTGTATGTGTGCTAGGTTTTAATCTTGTCCTAAGGTATCACATTACAATGCAGTGAAAAAGATCTTTAGATATCTTAAGTATACACCTCACTTAGGACTGTGGTATGATAGAAACGCTAAGTTGGAATTACACGCATATAGTGATACTGATTATGGTGGTTGCAGGTTAGATAGAAAATCCACTAGCGGTACATGTCAATTCATAGGAACCAATTTGATCTCTTGGTTTTCTAAAAAGCAAGCTAGTGTAGCTCTTTCTACCACTGAAGCCGAGTATATCGCTTTGAGTTTATGTACTACCCAAATACTTTGGCTTAAACAGCAACTTAGTGATTTTGGCATTAAAATGAATAAGATTCCAATTTTCTGCGATAGCACAAGTGCAATCAATCTTTCCAGGAATCCGGTGCTTCATTCTAAGGCCAAACACATTGAGGTGCGATACCACTTTCTTCGCGATCATGTTCAAAATGAGGACATAGTGATAAACCATATAAGAACTGATCACCAAATCGCTGACATCTTCACCAAACCCCTTAATCAAGCCACTTTTGAAAACTTACGAGCCAAATTAGGAATGATGACTTATGATACCATTGCATAGTTCTATCTTTTGCATGATTTGCAAAATAAAGGGGGAGATAGAATAAGAACATGATTTTAGTTGGTAAGTCATGTTTTAGTTGGTAAGTCATGATGAATCATATGCTAAGAGATAGAATAAGAACATGATTTTAGTTGGTAAGTCATGTTTTAGTTGGTAAGTCATGATAAATCATATGCTAAGTTTTTTATTGGTATAAATTTTGGAGCATAGGTTAAGGGGGAGAGTATGAGTTGAGGGGGAGCAGCATACTATTTAAACGTTGAAAACATAGTTGAAAATATTTGGTTAAACTTTTGGTTAAACATTTGGTTAAACTTTTGGTTATAAGTTGTGACATTAAAATCATGTTAGGTTATTTTGAAAATCATCCAAAAGGGGTAGAATGTCGAGAAATATGTTTGGATAATTTTCAAAGTCATGATTTTAAGTGATGAATATTTAAAAATGTCACACATGGTGTTATATGTGATTAAAAGTTAAATAAGTTGAACAAGTTGACATCGATCTCTCAGGTTGTTGCACATCGATCGATCTATGTACATAGATCTCTCACATCGATCGATCTATGTAAGGCAGAAAAGTTTAAGACCTTTCTGTGAGACATCGATCTCTAAACCTAAGACACATCGATCGATCAATGTACATCGAACTCTCACTTCGATCGATCGATGTAGGTCAGAGACAAAACTTGAACCTTTATGTGAGACATCGATCTATGAAGCTGAGGTACTTCGATCGATCGATGTC
Organism: Eustoma russellianum; assembly: GCA_036186865.1. Lineage (NCBI taxonomy): Eukaryota > Viridiplantae > Streptophyta > Magnoliopsida > Gentianales > Gentianaceae > Eustoma > Eustoma russellianum. Next base: position 17,783,960 of record AP025075.1, on the reverse strand, counting down.
TAGAGTTTTTAGAAATAATTTTCTAAAATGTGATAAAATGATTGTTTTCATTTGTACATGATTTATACACGCTCATTATGTGCTTATTATGTGTTTTTGGTGATTATTATTGTCTTGTGACTAACGTGCCTTGGAAGTTTCTACAACTTACCAAAAAGGGCAAAATTGGTATTTTAAGTTTTGTAGGAACATCATATGGTGAAAAATATTTCAAGTGCATATTATTATCTTGGTTATCATGACAAAGGTGGTATTGTGATTATTTCTGACCATCGGGGGCATTTCTGGAGTTTTCTCACACCAGGGGTATTTTGGTCATTTTACCCCCAAGGGTATTTTTGGTATTTTCACTCAAGGAATCTCTTGAGCATATTATTATCTTCATTCTGGAGCTGTGTTATTATTATTTTGAAGATTATATGGTGATCTTATATCTTATTCTCTCAAACGATGATATTATTGACTATAGCTGGATATGTGACGATTTGAGATGTCACATTCTATTTTTTCTTGAAGACCCTCTTATATATGTTATAAGAGGATATTAATCATCATCTTTTAGAGATTACAAGGTGTCCTTGGTGCAAGATTAATCACAATATGTAAAGGAGAAGAAAGTATGAATTTTGGTGTTATATGTTGACATAATCTTGTCAACACTTATTCATTATTTTTTATTCACAAAATTTGAGTTGGTATACATACATACAACATCAAAAACGTCCATAAACAGGTGGAGAAGGTGGTGTACTCATTTTATGACTTTTGGACAAGTGGAAAATTCAAAAACAAGCTAGTTGGCAAAAGTTGCCAACTTGAAATTTCAAATTTGAATGTAATGGAGACAAGGTTGTTGGAGATGATTATGGAGGTGCTTTAATTCAAAATTCTCAGCCATCACATGGTCTAAAAGTTGGAGAGAATATGCCATCTATTCACACTATAAATAGGAGGCAAGGTGAAGAAGAGAAGACACACACTTGAAAGCAAAAATTGAAGATTGTTGCCTTGCTATTCTCTTCTCATATTTTTGTTCATACTTTGTGTAGCTAAGGTGTTCCAATTTTTCTGTTGTCTAGCTACACTATACACACCTTCTTGGGTTGGATTTGTATGATTGATTATCCAAATTTATAAGGCTACATCAATAGGTGGTAGAGGTGTTGTAACCAAGAGTTGCATAGAAGTGATTATCCAAGTCTTGAATAGGGTTGGTGTATAACCCAAGGATCAAGCTTGGCTCTTGTTGTAAGGTGTTCATTTGATAGTGAAATCCAAAGAAAGATGTTCCTTGGGACTGGAATAGGTCACATTGACCGAACCAGGATAAATTCTCGGTGTCCTTCTCTTGTTTCTTTATTTCTATTTTCTGCCTGTTTTTGACTGCAGTTTTCACACAACTTCTCACAATTTAAAAAAATAGCTAAACATTTTCAAAATTAGTGATTTTTGGTGGAGTTATACTTCAGACTTTTAGCTTTCATTTGCAACAAGAATCACTTGATTTGAGCAAGGGAAAGTTAGTCTTTCAGTCTTTGCAAGATAACTGCTCCAATCTGGATGCAATCTGACCAGTTCTGATAAAACTTAAATTCTGTATTTTTCAAGAGTTGTTTAAGGTCAGGGCCTTTTGGAAACTTCATATACACATCATAAGGAGTGTTTTGATATAAAGATCAACCTTTTTGGTTGAGTATTCAAAGAGAAACACGTTTTGCAAAATCAGCAACATTCTGTCCAATTCTGTCGAGATTGACCATCTGACTCTTTTTATTTATTTGAAGGGACAAACGATCTTATTTTTGTCTGATTTTTGGATAGAGTCTTTTTAACTCATTGAAGTTAAATTCTGGAAAGTTTCATAATTTTTGGAGTTGTGTACAATTATTTGTGAATTTTTGAAAAACGGATTCTGAATCTGAGGTGGTTTCAGATTCTGTTTTCAAAGGGGATTTTAACAAAGGGTTGTAGTGTAATTTCCGCTAACCACTATTCACTCCCCTCTAGTGGTGTTTATTGCAGGTGCACGGTCCAACAACTTTGAATTCTGAGTTCGATCTCAGAGACCGAACGTTCGTTCTGACCATACTCTATATGAGTTTAATCTGATTCTGAAGTTTTTATTTTTAGATTGAACGCATCATCAGACGTTCAGCAATGAAGAATATCGAATGCTCGATTCTGAATTCGATCTCAAATGTTCAGTTACAATGTTCAAATCATTTGAATAGTAACTTCCGTATAAGAGACTGAATGTTTGGTTAACTTCTGGAAACCAGAATTTGTTGCTGTCTTATCATGGAACAATGCAACTTTTACAACTTGTGAACACATTTGTTCAAAAATGAATGGTCATTAACTACCTTTGGGAGTTAAATACTTTTTGTGAAAAACCTACAGAATTTCTTCTTCTTCTTTATTCTTCTTTCTCTGGTATTATACACTTAAAAACACATGTTCATACTTTCTCTTGTAGTACAAACAAAAGGGAGTCGTTGTATCCTGGAAAGCATTTGTCGTGTAGCCTACGTCGCATAGTATAGAGACAAATTTGCTTTAAGGACATTAACTTTGTTACGCATCGGCTTTGATTTTCTCTTACAATTTCTTTGATCTTCAACTTAATTTTATTGGTTTTTTCAACTTAATTTTCTGAGAGCATTTCTTCTGTGTGTTGAATGTTGGAGCAGCGCAAATGACGATGTGCATGAACATCTACAATATCTCATGCACGATATTGGAGATGCATTTGCTCGTGTAAATCTGACATGCAATTCTAACATGGCACGCCATTGTGCTATAATTACGCGGATGGAACAATCGCTGCTGGCTGAACTGCTCAAATGGAAAGCTGGAATTGACTCTAATCTATGATCAAGAGAGTGGAGCTAGCTCAGGTTCTTATCTATATACTTCAATTATTTTGGATTTCTTCAATCTTCAAGCTGCCTTTCTTGCTTGTTGCGGTTCACTTTGGATGGAAGTTTTTTCTAAAAATGATTGATCTTCTGCAGGCTTTGTTTTGAGATTGGAGGACCAACAAACAAATAGAAAGCTTAGAGGAATCTCATACGGATGATGTTACCCAAGTATATCTCACCTGTTTGGCGTTTTCCATGTACCTGCATATATGGATTTTGGAACATATGTGTATCTTTTGAAGATGAAGGAGATGGGAGAGGAGATGGTGGCTATAATGGAGGTGAAGGTGGTGGTTATGGTGTTGATGGTGGTTGGGAGATGATGGTGATAGAAAGAAGATGAAAGAGGTGGGGAGGAGGTGGGCTGGAGAGTGGGGTGGGGGGTAAGGTGGTGTCAACGGGTAGGGGTGTGGAGAAAAAAATCTTCTCACATTTTGCCCGGCGGTGGGCGTGGAGGTGGCACGGGTGTGGGGAGAGAAAAAAATTTTTTTATATATTTTTTATACCAGGGGTTGGGGGTAGGGCAGTGGGTTGGGATTGTGGGGGTGGGCGTGTGGTTGAGTTAAAGATTTTTTTTGGGTGGGGGTGGGAGTGGGGTGGGAGTGGGTGTGATGGTTGGTGTTTAGGGGAGGATGGGGGTGGGGTATTTTTTTATTAATTTTATCTTTTCTTTTCTAATTTTTTGATTTTTAATTATTTTAATTAATTTTTTCACTTTTTTAGAATTTTTAATTCTTTTTTAATCAATTTATTCAAATAATACAATTTTATTTTTTAATTAAAAGGTGGCACCCCTGATTGGTCTGAAATGTCAACGATTAGTTAACCGTTTGCCACCGTTAGCCAGGCTACTAACTGAGTCATTTCTTAAAAAGATTGGATGTTAAGTGAGTTTCATCAATGTTTGTCTGTTAATTGAGTTTTGGTCCAAATGTTTGGATACCAAGTGAAATTCCCTCATTTCTAATTTGAAGGTTTTCTTTTTCAGAAAAAAGACACACACACACACACAAAGAAAAGCAACCTTGAGGGTGTTGAAGGGGTAGAAGGCGGCGGCGATGAGAGCAGAAGAGGCAGCTAATTGGGTATTGAAATTCCAGTAACGCCTCTTTACACTCACTGGTCTTTTCAGCTTCTTCTAGTCTTTCATTTTCTTTTTTCGTTTCTCCACAAAGGATGATGAACCAAGAGACGTATCGATTAATCACCGACGATGGCTGATGAGGATACAACTGTCACCGGCTAATGGGTGGCGGGAAAAGAAGTAGGTGGATAACTGTTCGGGTTTGATTCGTGATTGATTCGAGTATGTTCGTAACTTTACTTACGATTCGAACATCTAATTAGGTTCGTTTACTAAACGAGCTGAATTATTCACAAACTATTCCTTTTGTTTAAAAAGTTATAGTGTTATCGAATCAAACTCAAACAAAATTTGAAGTTTGTTACGGTAAACAAACCGAGCCGAACAAGTTGTTTAAATAAACGGATTTATTATTACTATTACTATTTATTCTTATTAGGGCATTTATAAATACACATTGTTTGATCAATGCTAAAGAATGAATAACGAAATGAAATAAAAAAAGTTGTGTATTTATCATTATTATTATTATTATTATTATTATTATTATTATTATTATTATTATTATTATTATTATTATGATGATGATGATCATCATCATCACCATGATCATCACCATGATCATCATCATCATCATCATCATTAGCATTGAACTTCTCCATCAGCAGTGTGTAGGATGTATTGATCCGTCCCGAGCTCTAGTATCCAAAACGAATCGCTCGTCATATTTCACTAAAGAAAATACAATGCATCGATACGATCAATTACACGTCAAAATAATAACGTAAATCGATATTAGCGGAAGTCATAGAAATCAAACCTCGAAATAGATATCATTTAATAAAAATCAAAGTCTCAAAATCCAACGGATTACAAAGTCAAAATAGAAAACGAACTACTAAGTCTGAATAAAATCTCCTCTAAGATCCTCGAAATATCCTGAAGCCAAAAGCATCAAAATTCCCACTCTTGATCGTCCTCAACGTAAACTAGCTCAAAATCGTGAGAATCTGCAAAAATGTATGATAACGTAGTATGAGCGACACGTCGCCGAGCAAGTAACCTGACTATATTTACCATGAGATCATATACGGAGAAGCAAGTATAGATAAAATAAATAAGTAACGAGATATAAAACAGCATGCTTCTTTTCGCAAATGAAGTTTACCTTTTTACTCTTCTGACCAACCAAGCAACTAAAGCACACGCAACTTAGTCATCGGACATAAGTGTTAGTACAATAAAAAATCACGATGCAGCTTTTCAAAACAATGCAATGCAACGATACGATAACGATTCACTTTTCAATACCACTTCCGATATCCATATTCGGTATCCCTTTCCGATATCCATATCTGATATTCTCACTGATGCAATGCAATGGCCATGACTCTTACCTTACAAGTGACTTATATTGCAAGACTTACAGACTTGGTTTCCGAATGGTCATGTTTGTCTAGACGGCTTATTGCCTCATAGTCATATGTGCGTGGACATCCTAATTGAATATCCATATCTGATATTCTCACTGATACAATGCAATGGCCATGACTCTTACCTTACAAGTGACTTATATTGCAAGACTTACAGACTTGGTTTCCGAATGGTCATGTTTGTCTAGACGGCCTATTGCCTCATAGTCATATGTGCGTGGACATCCTAATTGGCGGTCATATGTGTTCGAGCGACCTATCTCACTTATAATTATATGTGCTTGGACGAGGCGTTCGATCGAAACTAATCTAGCTTCGCAATATATTTCCTTTGTAAAACTTTCAAAATATGCAATTTCAAAACCATTTTCAATTATCAATAACGATTTCTGATCAAATATCAATTTCCATTTCATTTACGATTAACCACTTCGATACTTTATCCAATCACTACCCACGTATAGGTATATATACGTACATGTCTACGCCTATGCATGTGCATGTACATGCATATACTTACACATATCGTCCTTGACCCACTTTTCCCCTACCCTCTAGCCAACTAACCTCATCCCTAACCCCTACCTCTCGGCCTCCCTCACAGCCCTCAGCCCAGTACCCCTCCCCATCCCCAGCTTCCTCAGCCCAGCCCCTAACCCCTCACCAAAACCTAATTTCTCTCTCACTTCCTCTACCTACTCGGCTTGAACCCTAATTTCGCACCTCTCACTTTTTCTCACATCTAACCGTATAGACAGCAAGTATAGCTCACGCCTAACACACTGCTGTGAAAATTGAGCCCATCGGACCACGGACGCGCCCTCTGCACCACTAGAAGGCTGGCCACGGGCACCTTTGGCAGGCGTGTGGGTCTTCCTCTCGGACCTCCGACAACTAGAATTCTCCTCTCCTTATTTTCTACTATATTACACCCTCAAATCACGAAAATTCCCGTTTTTCAAAATTGGTTTTTGCCACTTTCGATGACAAAAACCCTAATTCAATTAATCCGAAGTTCGTACAATTCAATTCACGATTAACCATCATCATAAAAGCCCTCACTGTCCAGCACCATATATTCTGCCATATACCATATATTTCATCAAAAACAATTTCCAAGTAGCACGTATTTTATCACATAATTAACATGCATAATCGTCTCCGTATTACACTATATATGCATATTTAATTAAAGACACATTGGGGCAGCGGCACACCCAATACCCGACAGCCCATAACAAGAAAAAGAACAAGATTATGCCATCTTAACACATATACATATAATCGTTACATTATTACAACACATACGTACATATAATCAACAATTTATGCAACCACAAATACGACATGCATGATCTGATTTTTGGTACAAACATATAGCTATACTTTATGCAAAAACACAACAAATATAGCAAGGTTATTTGCCTTATCCTCGATTATACTATACCATACGAGAATCGGGGCTGAAAACGGACAAGAATTGGCTTCCTTCTCACCTTGGAGCTGGCGGCCGAATAGAGTTTATGCGGAAGGGTGGCTACCGATTTTTGTTTGAAAATAAAGTGTAGGATTAGCTTGTTTAGGCTATGTATTTTTATAGAGATAGGTTGAGGGGATTAGGATGGTATATTCCTAGTTTAATTTGGAATTTACCGACTACATAAACTCTATCCTTACTCCTTTTCCTTTTCTACTTATGATTTTTATTTTGTGCTTTTTTTCTTTTTTTTCTCTATTATGGCCGATATATACATAGTACACATACACATACATATTTATTTTATAATAATCAGAAACCAGGGGTAAACATTCCTCCCCCTTACAAAAAGTTTTGCCTTTGAAACTTATGCACCTTAGTCAAATAGGTATGTATATTTCTTCCGCACCTCTTCTTCAAGCTCCTAAGTCGCTTATTGTTCCGTGTGATTCAACCATTGAACTTTGACGTAGGGAATCAATCGCCTCCTCAGAACTTGATCCTTATGATCAACAATACAAACCGACATCTCCTCATAAGTTGTGTTGCTTCTTACCCTTAATGGTCGAGCCCCCAATATGTGACTTAGGTCATGCACGTAGCGTCTCAACTGTGATACATGGGAAACATTGTGCACTTGCGACAACGATGGAAGCAGCACTAGTCGATAGGCCAATGTCCCAACTCTCTCGAGCACCTCATACGGTCCAATGTACCTCAGACTCAGCTTGCCTTTTTCACCTAATCTCATCATTCCTTTCATTGGGAAAACTTTCAAATATACTTTCTCGCCCATGGCAAACTCCAATCGCCTCTTTTTAGAATCCGCCTTACTCTTGCTGCGATCCTGGGTTGTATTGAGCATATCTCTAATAATCTTGACCTTGTCAAGCGTTTGCTCCACCAACTTGGGTCCAGTAATCGCCCTCTCTCCAACTTCGTCCCAATATAACGCTGATCGACATTTTCTTCCATTCAAAGCTTCAAAGGGCGACATACCAATTGCACTATGGTGACTATTATTGTACAAGAACTCCATCAACTTCACCATAATGTTCCAATTCCCTTTAAAGTCTAACGCGCAAGCCCTTAGCATGTCCTCGAGAGTCTGAATATTCCTTTTTGATTGTTCATATGTTTGGAGAAACTTGATGCTCAATCTTAGCTCGGTCCCCATGACTCTCTGGTATGCTGCCCAAAATCAAGATGTAAATCTGGGATCTCTGTCCGACACAATACTTATGGAAACTCCATGTAGGCTGACGATGTTATCAACATATAGATTCACTAACTTCTCCATCGTCGATTTGCTCGATACTAGTATAAAGTGTGCATACTTCGTCAAGCAATCTACAATCACTCAAATCACATCATTGCCATTTCTTGTCTTAGGGAGCCCTACAATAAAGTCCATCGTAATATGCTCCACTTTCCACTTCGGAATCTCTAACGGCTGTAAGTATCCTCCAGCAAGCTGATGCTCGGCTTTAACTTGCTAAAGAACCAAACACCGGGCAACATACTCTGCTATCTTATGCTTCATTCCATACCATAATTCTTCTTTAAGCCTTGATACATCTTGGTAGTCCCTGGATGTATAGATAGACGTGTGTTATGCGCCTCCTTCAACAACTCTTTCTTCAATGTTCCATTACTCGCACACATAATCGCCCCTGAAACCACAAACTGTCATCATCAGATACTTGAAACCCCTCAAATGGCTCATTCTGAAGTCTATCCCAGATACTGCATAAATTCACATCATCTTTCTGAGCTTCCTTCAATCGATCCATCAAAGTTAGTGTGATCATCAATGCTGCCAAAATACTCACCGTCGAGTTAATTATATCAAGGTCAAAATCTTCCAGCTCTCTCGCTAGTGGAGTCTGTCTCGAGTGGCTTGACTTTCGGCTCAATGCATCCGCCACTCTTATTCGCTTTTCCTGGATGATAGCTAATGGTCAAGTCATAGTCTTTTATGAGCTCCAACCATCGTCTCTGCCTCATATTTAATTCTTTCTGCGTAAACAAGTATTTGAGGCTCTTATGGTGGGTGAAGACTTCACATTTCTCTCCATATAAGTAGTGCTTCCATATATTCAATGCAAATATCACCGCGACAAGCTCCAAGTCGTGAGTGTGATAATTTCGCTCGTGGGGCTTCAATTGCTTGATGCGTAGGCAATAACTCGTTCTCCTTAAATTAAGAAGCATCTTGCAATCAAAGGGTTAGGCCGCAACTTATATGTATATTATCATAATTTATGAATTAATGATACATATACCTAGGACGTTTTTTTGAAGCATCGTTGTATATAACAAACCCTCCAGTGCTGGAGGATTGTGCTAATACTGGTGCGCTAGTCAGTCTCCTTTTGAGCTCGACGAAGCTTTCTTCACATTCAGGGGTCTACTCAAACTTGGTCTTCTTTAGCGTCAAGCGGCTCAGAGGAACTGCGATTCTCGAGAATCCTTCCACGAACTTTCGATAATATCCGGCTAATCCCCAAAAAATTCTCACCTCTATGACATTGGTCGATCTTGGTCATTTAGCAATCGCCTCGATCTTCTTGGGGTCTATTGCAGTGCCATCCTCCGATATCACATGACCCAAGAAGGTCACACTCTTCAGCCAAAACTCATACTCGCTGAACTTAGCATACAACTTTTTCTTCCTCAGAATCTCTAACACCTCTCGTAGATGTTCAGCGTGAGTCACTTCATTGGGCGAGTATACCATAATATCATTGATGAACATGGTGTTCATCAAATCCATGAATGCGGCAGGTGCATTCGTCAATCCGAAAGGCATCACGAGGAACTCATAGTACCCATATATCGTGCGAAATGCGTCTTCACAACATCCTCATCCTTGATCCTCAGTTGGTGGTACCCTGACAGAATATCAATCTTTGTAAACACTTTAGCACCCCACACATAATCGCGTTACACCAGTCTCGATAGTTAAAATATGAACAACTTGCTGAACTGAACAATATTACCTTTAGATGGTCGAATAAATTGTCGATTCTCTGTAGCGGATACTTATTCTTTATCGTGATTTTGTTGATGATCTCATGATAGTTCAGGCACAGTCTCATGCTACCGTCCTTTTTCTTGACAAATAAGACCGGTGCTCCCCAAGGTGAAACACTGGGTCTTATAAACTTTCTGTCCAGCAGCTCTTGTATTGCTCCTTGAGCTTCTTTAGCTCGGCTGGTGCCATCCTGTACGGTGCTTTCGACGTCGGCTCAGCTCCAGGCATCAAGTTGATCTCGAATTCTACTTTCCTGTTCGGTGGCAATCTGGGCAGTTCATCAGGGAAGACGTCTTTGTAATCCTTCACCACTAGTATCTCGTCAATGGATGGTGTCTCTGACTCGGTGTTTAGGGCGTATACCAAGAATCCTTCACCTCATTTTCGCAATGCTTTGCGGGCTCATGTTGTAGTCGTATAAATATTTTGAGGCGGCTTCTGTAACTTGATGTTCCACTGAAATGTGTACTCCTCTTGCGTAGGATCTTTGAACACCACCTATTTCTTCTTGAAATCGATGTGGGCATGATAACGAGCCAACCAATCCATTCCCAAGATGACATCAAAATCGCCCATCTGGATTGGTATTAGAGAAGCATCGAATACACGGTCCTCGAACCTTAGTCTGCATCCTTATATAGATAGTGAGAGACAATCCCCTGGTCTCCAGGTGCTAGCACACGGTAAGGAGTGTCTAGCCGTTCAAGACAGCTTTCAAGGTTTTTGACAAACCTCTTAGCACAAACGAGTGGCTTGCACCACTATTGAATAACACATTCGTTGGGACCTTGTTATCAGTATTGCACCTAAGGATTTAGGGGTTCAAATACACGTTATGCAAATAAAAATAGTATCAATTCAGAATACAACGTAAATATACATGTGACCACTTCATTGGAGCCTTGGACATCAGTGTCCGTCATGGCGTGGATTGAGCATTAGGTTGGGGTCGGGCCCTCTGACACTGATGTGGTGCAGGTCCAACTGTCAATCTCTTTGGCTCTGGGCAGTCTCGCTGCATGTGTCCTACCTTTCCATAGTTGAAGCAGGCACCGACCTTCCTCCAACATGTCTTGCATGCGGACGGCCGCTATCGAACACGGTCGGGTGATGGCTGGCTGTGCAATCTGTAACTGTGGCTACGACCGCTGTGGTGCTGGCGGATGCTGTTGCAACGACCTCGGTTGTCGTATCGCTCCCCTGCGTGGCATCTTGATCCACCAGCCAGGTGTGCCTCATGTTTCAGTACGGGGACGCTTGCCCCTAAACTCCTCGTCTTGCCTCTGGATGTTGTTCTCCACACGATAGCATGCGTTGAGCAACTCAGCAAAGTCTCGAGCATTAGTGTTCACCACACCAGAACGGATGCGGCTGTGTAAACCTCTCTCGAGCTTCATCATCGGCACCTGCATGTCGCCCATCACAGCTGGCACGAATCTCCCCAGGGTATTAAACTGATTGACGTATTTGACCAATGACATCCTTGGGCCCTGGCGCAAATACTCGAATGCGGCAATCTTTTGCAAAGTGACTGCAGGTGGTATATAAAACCTGCAAAAATCCTTACGAACCGCGTCCAACTTATAGAGAAAAAGGGGTTTGAGTGATTACAAAATGCATGATTTAAATAAACGTGTATTAAAGAAATGCATGACATATTTCATGACATAACACGTTTTTGCATAAAACTTGCCTTATACAGTTCATATATGTTGTTGCTGTACTAACGAGCCATGAAGCTTTAAAGCTTACATCAAATGACAAGCATTTGTTGTGTTTGAATTATTTTCAGGTGCCATCATTAACAAACTAAACTAGTTCATTAAGTGGAGTACTTAGTTAAATAAACTAAGTAGTTCATTAAAGGAAGCTATATTTGGAAAAGGCACAAAGGCAACAAGTTGAAGAATGGAAAGTCATCTTCGTCCTCTCCACACGTTTTTAACATATATATATATATATTCAGATATTTTTTAAAAAAGGCACATACACATATATTCCAACGTACTACCGACACGTTATATATTGTACGTACGTACGTTAACGTCACATCACTATACTTAACTCATATTTATGAGTATATTCTGGTCTTATATCATATGATATAAGTCATGGTGATGACAAATTTATTATGACACGTTAAAAGGTTCTAAACCGAAAATTGTCGTATCGGGTGAATACCGAAACTTCGCCAACGTGTCACGTACTTGCCATAAATAGATGGCCAGCCCTTACACTTCAAAAATGGCCACAAATTTTGTGGCTTACATGGTATGTGCAGCCTTAAAATCATTCCATGTTGGCACACACAAATCACCCCAAATTAAGGCCAAATTGTTGAGATTCCAAATTCAATTTTGTCACATGTTGGGCGCCACTTTAGATCAGACTAAGTGCTGAATATTAAAGTTTAATTTATGTATATTATGTGTAACATAATATATATATATATATATATATATATATATAACATGTGCAAAAAGTTGGAATTTAATTAGAGAAAAATCAGGTAATCGATAAACGTCGAAAATTCAGTTTTCTATGTACACAACACATGGAACATTTTTGGCATGACATATAACATGTATTTAGACACTTTTTACATACTTCATACATTCTAAAGTGTTCTAGAAAAATCAATTAAGGGCTGATTGGAATGTATCACATGTGTATAATTATATGTGCACTATTTTACAAAGTTTGCAAAAATAAAATTCAGCACATGTATACTCTTCATCACACGCCTATACCAGCCATGTTGGAGCATATGTGGATCTTTGTTGGCATTTTGATTGGCCAAGAATGAAGCATGCAATATTGGTGACATAAAGAAAAGGGCTATACAAGGTAACATTTCAAACTTTGTCACATTTGTGACACATGCTGAAAATTCAGCATGTGTTGTCTTAGGCTGGCCGAAATTTTCAACTTAATGAGCCATATTTTACTATCTTGAATTATGTGGATTAATTGAAAGATGTTATGGCAATGTTTTGAATATATTATGGAATTAATATGGTGATATCTTTAAATATCACACATGCTGAAAATTTCAGCATGTGTGGGAATGTATGTTGGCAAATTCATGCCCCTATTGGTGATCAATTTTTATTCCAAAATTGATAAAAATGTTGTGTACTAAATGGTGATTGATTTCTTCTTTATTTTCAAGGAATAAATCAAATACAAACTTGACAATAATTTGAATAAAATATGAATGTTACACATGCTGAAATTTCAGCATGTAAAGAGACATAATGGCCGATTTTATCATGGTAGTTTGAAGAAATTTGTCTTGCTAATTATGTGGGATGATTATGTGACTTATGGAAATAATTTTATGGCTAATTGGCACATGCTTTTTAAGGTTTATTTTCAGATTTGTCTAGTCATCAAATGATGACAACTTCTATCCAATCAATGAGTGCCAAGTAAGCAAGAGCTTAATGGTCATCCAATGAGGAGTTGCCAAGTAAGCAAGGGCATGTCACAATGATGCAATACACTCTTCCAAGGACTTAGAAGACAGTTTTCAAGAGGAAAAAAAGGCTATAGGGAGGCGACCATATGGTGATAAAAAGGAAATAAGAGAGCAAACAAAATACAAGAACAAGTCTTGCAAATCGAAGATAAAAAACGTTGCACCCTCTCTTCTTCTACACCTTCTTTCTTTCTTCTCTAAAAAAAAGCCTATTGTACTCATATTCATACATTTGAATAGGCTTCATATAGACAACCACATATTCTCTTTATTATTGTAAAAGATTGATCAAGGTGTGATCAATCTTGCACTTGCAAGGTGGTGGTGTTCGTGATCATTGTATTCACATACAAGGTTTGTAAAGGTTTGAAGTTGGTGTGTAACTCCATCAACCCTGTGGTAAGGTATTATTTGTGTTTTGTGATTAGTGCTAACCGAGGAAGGTGTCCTCGAAAACTGGAGTAGGTTGTTTTAACCGAACCAGTATAAAATTCCCGGTGTTATTTACTTTCAGCACTTACTTTCAGTTTCAGCACTGTGCATCATTTTTCATCACGTTATTAAAAATAGTAAATGAATTTAAAAAATCAAAAAAACTTTTTAAAAGCATAGCCACATGTCTTAAGGTTAATTTGACGCAAGTTTTAACCCTTTTGGACAAGTATAAGTCATTCAAACGTCAAAAGTTCTGAGACTAGTGCAGTCTGATTTTCAGGCTTGCAAAGGTTGAGACTTTGAACGTATTTGACTAACTTCCCAAAATAATTTTCCAAAAATGTTTCGACCCAATTAAATACAAGTAATAAGGGGTTAGTCATTAAATTTTCAGAGCATTTGGAGTTACGGATAATAGGAATTAATTTTTCAAATCAGACTACCGTTTCTGGCAGATTTGCGCAATCTGACCACCAATGATTTTTCAAAAGGTTAGAGGTTGAATTTTAATCTGAAATTTTTAGCAGATACTCAGAACTTCTGAGACTAAGTTCTCTCCAAATTGCAGAATTTTTGAAGACCTGTAACCTAGTTTTCAAAATATATCAAAACAGGTCATGAAAACAGAAACTGTTTTCAGAAGTTGAGTTTTTGGTTTAAAATAATTTTAAAAACCATATTTTCCGCACCCACTATTCAACCCCTCCTTCTAGTGGTGCCTTGCAGATCCTACAAGTGGTATCAGAGTGCAGGAACACTCACAACTAAAGGATCCAACGATCTAAGTGAGATGACAACCACAATCTTCAGAACCGAGCAAGAAGGTATGTACAGTCAAAGGCCTCCTCTCTTTGACGGTGAATCTTTCATTCAATGGATGTTAAGAATGAAAATTTTCCTTATGGCAATTGATATTGATCTTTGGTCAATTATAGAAGATGGTCCATTTGTTCCATCAAAATTATCCACTGTGGATGGAGTCACACTAGAGGTCGTTAAGCCTAGACAAGAGTACACTAATGATGATAAAAAGAGACTGAGCATGAACGCAAGGGCTATGCAATTACTTCTAAATGGACTAAGTAAAAGTGAATCTAGCTATGTTTCAAATTGTTCTAGTGCTCAAGAAATGTGGAGAATTCTTGAAATGAAACATGAAGGCACTAGTCAAGTGAAAGAGTCCAAGATCAACATGCTTATGTTCACACTCGAGTCATTTAAATTATTGCCAAATGAATCTATCGTTGATATGGATCTTCGCTTGACTAACATTTACAATTCTCTTGAGTCTCTTGGCAAAGCCTTTACTATGCAGGAAAAGGTACAAAAGGTCTTGCGAAGCCTTCCATCCGAGTGGGACCCTAAAGTAACGGCCATAGAAGAAAGCAAAGAAACTAAATCGATTAAGATGGAAGAACTAAGTGGATCACTTAAGGTATATGAGAAAAAACTCATCATAAGGAAATCGGAATCATCATCAAAACAAGGTAAGTCGATTGCATTTAAATCAAATGAATACGTCTCTACTTCTTCCGATCACGTAGATGATAGTGATTCTGAATCTGATAACGATGACTTAATTTTATTGGCTAAAGGCTTAAGAAAATTCATGAGAAAGTCATTTAGAAACAAAACTAAGGCTACTTCGACTAAAAGAAATAAGAACAAGACAAATGACAAGGATGTTAAATGTTACGAATGCGGTAAACTTGGACATCTATCATATGACTGCCCTAATAAGGACAAGCAAACAAACAAACACCCTGACAAGGAACGGACCAAGAATAGGCTCGTCTCAGAACCTAAGCAAAGGAAAAGAGCTCTCAAGGCCTCCACTTGGAGTGATACATCTGATTCTGAGAATGAAACAGAAGAGGAGACTGCACAAGTATGCTTTGTGTCCAAAGTATCAAACGAGGTATCATCTGACTCTGATTCTGACTCTGAGCCTTCTTATGATGATCTTTTTAGTCATTACTTAGAATTGCATAAATTTACTAAGACTCTCGCGAAAGAAAAGAAGCGATTAATTGAAGACAAGAAGCTGTTGGAATCTTCTAACGAGAATCTTGTCGCTTAATTAAATGATTCAAAAGAAAAGTCGTCATGCATCATTGATGCATTAAAGACAGAGATCTCATCATTGACCACGCAAAATAATGAAATGAAATCCAAGATTTCAAATTTGAAATCAAGGAATACGGACTTAGAGAAAATGATGAAACAGTTTGATACATGATCTAACATCCTAGATCGTATTATTTTATCACAAAAGCATGATAGTGATAAAACGGGATTAGGATACATTGAAACAAATGAAGTATCCATTAAACCAACCAAGTTTGTCTTGTCTAAGAAAGTAGATACTCCAAAAGCAAATACAGCGTTTAAGATGATGCAAAGACCCCCTCTCCCCTCATCTCGTCATACTTCTTCTTCACATCATGCGAAATATAATTATGTGCCATATAGATATGAGAAGAAACAAGTGATGCATACACGACATTCATTTCATCACCAACACAAGGAAATATCAAAAACGAAATCAATATGATGCATATAAAGGAGTTCTCGGCCAAAGGCCCAAAGTTCATTCACCACATGTCTACTACATTGCACCTTCATCTACATTCTTACCATTTGCTAGACCAAGAAGGATCACCCAAGTATGGGTACTGAAAGGTACTTTTACTAAGAGGTGAATAACTAACTCGTAAGGACCATAAATTAAAAGGGTACCTAAATCACTTTTGTACATTGCAGGGAACCCACACATCAAAAGATACATCTATCAAGTGGTTCCTTGATAGTGGTTGCTCGAGGCACATGACGGGTGACCCGAGCTCGTTCACTAGATTGAAGAAGGTCACAAAAGGCGGATCCGTGACCTTTGGAGACAACAATGAAGGAAAGATCATCGAAAAAGGTACAATTGGAAACCCAAGCACCCTTCAAATCTCCAACGTCTTTTTGGTAAGCAACTTATCTTATAATCGTCTTAGCATTTCACAATTTATTGATAATGGTTTCGATGTGTGCTTCACTCATCCCTATTGCAATATCATAAATAAAAATGGAGAAGTAGTGCTAAAGGGAAAACGGGAAGGAAACATCTTTACACTTTCTATGGATGATATGGTAGACACTAAGGTTAAGTGTTTCATGTCAAATGAACCTAACGTAAATTTGTGGCATAGACGTTTAGGACACATAGGCATTTCTACACTTGAAAAACTTCAACGAAAGAACCTAATACGAGGATTGCCTACACTTGATTTAGACAACTTTCAGTTGTGTGATCTTGCATAAAAGGCAAACAAACACGCGAGTCACCTAAACCTAAAAATGAAATAAGCACGGCTAAAGTTTTAGAATTATTACATATTGATTTGTTTGGTCCTAGTCACACTATGAGTCTCGGTGGACGTCATTATACTTGTGTGATTGTTAATGATTTTTCTCGTTATACTTGGTGTTACGACCCGAGATTCCGGGCTAGTGGAAATGATGAAAATAGAACGCAAATGCGATGTTGATGAAATTACAGTGGAAATTAAATTTCTATTTAGAATTAATAAAGATATCGACATTAAATATCGGGGTTAGAAACACACATAAAAATAACCTTAAGGCAATTTAATGGATATAACGAGACTGGTTGGGACTAGACAATGACTGTATCGGACATACAAGGTATTTAAATAAATTAGTCGGTAGCAACATAAGTCGATAGAGATAAATCAAACCGAATAAAAATACCCGATACGATAGCTACAATACACACTAGTATCATATTTTCTTTCACTTTATCCTACATGGCAACAAAAGACAAACCCTCCCCCATTTTCCCCACATGGCCGCCCACCCCATCACATAATTGGGAAGAATAATTCACTTTTCCCACATGGCAAACAAACCCCATCCCCTCTTATACACTTTCAAACCCACCACCTCACTTTTCCTCCACTTTTTCAAATGCCAACAAACAAAACAATATATTTTTATTCCCCTCCCCATTTCCCACGGCAGTAACCAAGAAAGAGAAACACATATTTTTTTTTATTATTTTCCATTCCCTACTATTCTTACAATAATATTCAACCCTCATCATTTCTTCTACCATCACTCCACATACCCCACTCAATTATTTTCTCTTCCCTCTTTCCTTGCATGTTCGGCTGGAAGCTCTCAAGAAATGGGAGAAACCATTTTTTTTTCATTTCACACACACACTCCAAGCAAATCACCTCCTCTTTCCTCTACAACACACAAGGATTTTCATCTTCTTCTTCACTACCATGGCCGAAATTCAAGACTATGACAAGAAGTTATTTTCTTCTTTTCATCTCATACACACCTTCAAGATAATAACTACAACATACACCTTCATTTCAATCAAATGGCCGAAAGTTTGGGGGTTGGATACGAAGATGTAATAAGTGACTACCAAAGGGGAAAGAAGAAGGATCATTCTTTCAAACCAAGTGAAGAAACTCCATTTAAGAGTAAGAAAGTGATTCAAGGCAAGTATTCTTCCTAGATCCTACATGGTTTTACAAATATTAAGTATTTATGTTCATATCAAAGTTGGATCATCATGTAGTATGTTCAAGATTTCTTCTTAAGAAAGTATAGATCTATGTTGAGAAATAAGTATATACATATATACACTATATACATACACACGTACGACATATACATGTATATATACGTTATATATATACACGCAAACATATACATATTATAAGATATGTATGTTGATATATATATATATACACATATGTATAAGTGTATGGATCTACATGTATATATATACGGATCTACGTATAAATGTATATATATATATATATATGTAGGTATAGAGGTGTAGATGCATATAATAAATATACTGTTTTGTATAAAAGTAGATATATAAATATATGGTTGTGATATAGATGTATGTATAAATGTATAGTTATATATATATATATATAGATATATATATATACGGTTTACACACACATATATATATATATATATCTCAATGTTTTTAGATATACCTATATATATAAAGATGTATATACGGAAATTATATGTATGTATATACAATATATAAAATTTGGCTTTAAGACCATTTAAGGTTAAAATATGTTGTTACATATTTTATGTATACATATATGTATAATATATATGTCAAGATATGAAAATGAATAAGTTTTAGATATTATACAATATATCATAAAATGATTTATATATATACCATGTCTATATATACATTCGGCCAATAGGCCTTAGTGAAAAAAAAATGATTTCATTATATTTTTATACAAGTATATATATATATATATATATATATATATATATATATATATATATATATATATATATATATATATATATATGGTGAATATGTTAAGATATGAAAATGAATAAGTTTTGGATATTACATAATATATCACAAAATGACTTATATATGTATATACTATGTACATATATGTTCGGCCTTTAGGCCTTAGTGACAAAGATGGTTTCACCATATTTTTATAAGTATATATGTATATATGATGAATAAGTTAAGTTACGAAAGTAAGCTAAGTATGTAATTTATGTATTATGTTATGAAAAGTAGGAAACATAATTAGTTCATAATTATGTGTGCATGAGTATAAGATTACTAACTTTTATAGTGTATGTATATGATATGTTACATGTTATGAATACTAACATAATAGGTTATGATAAAATGTAAGTTATGAAATCTAAGATGAAATGTTAAGGTAATTAGAAATTTCATGATGTAGGCATTTAGTTATGAATTATGATATGCATGTATGGAATAGATGCTACCAAATTATTGTGTGATGATAATAGAAAAAGGGGGATGTTTTAGTATGATGGCCGAATGGTACTTATTTGTAGGTGAAAATGGTATTTTGTTTAAGTTGTGATATGTAGAAGAAAATTAAGTGAGTGATGTTACTAGTGGTAGTATGACAAGATACCCGTATTTGACCGAGTCTCACGTTGCATGAAAACAAGATTTGCAAAGTTATGTTGTCACATCTCATGTTTTAAAAGTTCATATGCATAGGAATAATAAACACGAGACGAATGATTTCGATGAGACACGATATGTTATGTTATGTCATGATCATGATTATGTTATGTTATGTTGAAGCGCTGTCCTGACATCGGGACCGGAGTGGTAGGTGTCAGGGGCCCATGTTTACGTTATGGCTGAGTGTAACACCGGGTCTGGGACACGGGATCTCAGTCGTAATGCGTCACCGTTAGCACATGTGCATATGATTCATGATGTTATGTCGCACATGTACTATATGGAGAATCATTCGGTATGTCGTGCGTTATTATTCTTATGAAAAGTGCTATAGCCAATGATGTAAATGTTATGTCTTCATGTTATGAAAAAGTCATGTTATGCAAGTTATGAATATGTCATGTTATGCAAGTTATGAAAATCATGTCGCGATTATGAAAAGTTATGTTTACGAAAAGTCATTTTATGAAAAGTCATGTTTTATGCATCACGTCATGATCATGTCACCTTAGGGTTATGATTAAGAAGTCTTTAAGTATATGATAGCACTACAGTGGACAATGTAGTGTTAAGCATGAGAATGTAGTACATGTAAGATATGCAAAGATGGTATAAGTTATGGATTAGAAGTTAAGTATGGATATAGTATGATGATTGGATTAAGCAGAATGAGATGCTGTTATGCTATGTATGCTTTGAAATCTTCCTAATTTATCTGCTTTCAGTTTACAGCAGTTTACAGATATGATATCATACTTTACTTGTTAAAAAGGAGACGTGCTTATTATATTCAAAATTTATGGTTATTATGATTTGTCACCCCGTCTCCCCATGTATGATCCACATGTCGTATCTGGTAAGACTACTTGCTGAGCGTTTAAAAGTCGGTGGCTATCGCTCATACTTGCCTCATTTATAATTTTCCAGATAACAGGTATCAATATACAGGCTCGTTGAAGACATGCTAGATAGACCATTGATAACGAAGAGCATACTGAGAGATTATTTCGAAGGCATTAAGTTTCGGATTATGATGTATGATATATTATTTCAGTATTCTGTATATGATGATTGTGCAGATTATGATGTAGTACAGTGCATGTCGATGAAGATTTGTTTATGTTATGTTGCTTCCGCTTATCGATTCATTATTCATGTCGACATGTACATGTATAGTATCGACGCTTTGTACTCTATGGAGTAGAGTACGGCGGGTGCACTGAGCCGGAACCCTGGTATGATGTAGTACAGTGCATGTCGATGAAGATTTGTTTATGTTATGTTGCTTCCGCTTATCGATTCATTATTCATGTCGACATGTACATGTATAGTATCGACGCTTTGTACTCTATGGAGTAGAGTACGGCGGGTGCACTGAGCCGGAACCCTGGTTTCGGGCGGGGCGCTACAGTTGGTATCAGAGCAGTGGCTCTAGATCCACTGCGGACACATGAGATAAACAACGACATGTATTAGGTTATGATAGTAGAACCTAAGTTAAGATCTTATAGTCTAAGAAGAAGATTTTAGAATGAGAGCAATAACCTTAGAATAGTTCCCTTAGAATGGTTTGGTGAAAATGTCCGGAATGATCCTGTGTCTTTCAAATTAAGTAAGTTAATTTAGAGTCATAATAATTAGACTATTTTCCTTAGGATATGTAAAAAAAAAAATCCAGATCTACCGCGGGCACATAAGTAAACAACGACATGAACTTAAGCAATGATCTTAGAATTTAAGAAATGATCATAGACGTAAGAAACGATCTTAGATGAAAGCGGCAGCCTTAGTATAAGAGAAATAGAACGGTATTAGACATATACAAGAAACCAAAAAGTATAAGTATGTCGTTTAGGCTTTCCGACATTTGTACAGGTCAAGTCACTAGAATACCTCAATGCTATTTTCTAGTTAGTGACATAGTAATTATAAACTGTAATTTCCACAATTTTAGGTTTAGCTCTAATTGGGGTAATATTTGGAGATAGTGATAGAATTTCGTGGGCCGATTAAGGTATGATATGTAGTAGAAGTATAAGCCATGATTTATAAGAATTATGATGATTAGAGATTGACAAATATATTGCACAAATAGTACGCGTATGAATAAGACGATGACATTAGAAATTTTCAGAGTAGGTCAAAGATGTTAGTCACATTAGGGATGTAAATTCATAGTGATAAGAGTACGATTTTTATAAATAGAGATAAGGATATAATGAGTCATGTCATATCAGCAGTTAAATTATGAATTTAGAAAGTCCTCAGATTATCTGATTATAATTAATATGCGTAAGTTGAATCGGAGTAAGCATGACTAGATTTAAGTTGATATGACTTAATCGGATGAGGATTAGCGGTTGAGATTGGTAAGTATAAAAGTTACTGTAAGGCGCAAACATATGAGGTTGTAGAATACCTAAGCGGATTAATAGAAGGTATACAGAAAGAGTAAATTAAGAAAAATTTTATCATAAGTCGGTGGATACTAAGTTGAATTATAAACGATTAAGAAATGACACTAGAAATTAAGTGTTTAAATCTTTAAGTGTAAAATCGATACAACCTTAAGTTTCGAGGACGAAACTTTTTATAAGGGGGTAAGAATGTTACGACCCGAGATTCCGGGCTAGTGGAAATGATGAAAATAGAACGCAAATGCGATGTTGATGAAATTACAGTGGAAATTAAATTTCTATTTAGAATTAATAAAGATATCGACATTAAATATCGGGTTAGAAACACACATAAAAATAACCTTAAGGCAATTTAACGGATATAACGAGACTGGTTGGGACTAGACAATGACTGTATCGGACATACAAGGTATTTAAATAAATTAGTCGGTAGCAACATAAGTCGATAGAGATAAATCAAACCGAATAAAAATACCCGATACGATAGCTACAATACACACTAGTATCATATTTTCTTTCACTTTATCCTACATGGCAACAAAAGACAAACCCTCCCCCATTTTCCCCACATGGCCGCCCACCCCATCACATAATTGGGAAGAATAATTCACTTTTCCCACATGGCAAACAAACCCCATCCCCTCTTATACACTTTCAAACCCACCACCTCACTTTTCCTCCACTTTTTCAAATGCCAACAAACAAAACAATATATTTTTATTCCCCTCCCCATTTCCCACGGCAGTAACCAAGAAAAGAGAAACACATATTTTTTTATTATTTTCCATTCCCTACTATTCTTACAATAATATTCAACCCTCATCATTTCTTCTACCATCACTCCACATACCCCACTCAATTATTTTCTCTTCCCTCTTTCCTTGCATGTTCGGCTGGAAGCTCTCAAGAAATGGGAGAAACCATTTTTTTTTCATTTCACACACACACTCCAAGCAAATCACCTCCTCTTTCCTCTACAACACACAAGGATTTTCATCTTCTTCTTCA
Source organism: Eustoma russellianum (assembly GCA_036186865.1). NCBI lineage: Eukaryota > Viridiplantae > Streptophyta > Magnoliopsida > Gentianales > Gentianaceae > Eustoma > Eustoma russellianum. The sequence goes on along the minus strand of AP025075.1, from coordinate 17,760,630 downwards.
CTACCATGGCCGAAATTCAAGACTATGACAAGAAGTTATTTTCTTCTTTTCATCTCATACACACCTTCAAGATAATAACTACAACATACACCTTCATTTCAATCAAATGGCCGAAAGTTTGGGGGTTGGATACGAAGATGTAATAAGTGACTACCAAAGGGGAAAGAAGAAGGATCATTCTTTCAAACCAAGTGAAGATACTCCATTTAAGAGTAAGAAAGTGATTCAAGGCAAGTATTCTTCCTAGATCCTACATGGTTTTACAAATATTAAGTATTTATGTTCATATCAAAGTTGGATCATCATGTAGTATGTTCAAGATTTATTCTTAAGAAAGTATAGATCTATGTTGAGAAATAAGTATATACATATATACACTATATACATACACACGTACGACATATACATGTATATATACGTTATATATATACACGCAAACATATACATATTATAAGATATGTATGTTGATATATATATATATATATATACACATATGTATAAGTGTATGGATCTACATGTATATATATACGGATCTACGTATAAATGTATATATATATATATGTAGGTATAGAGGTGTAGATGCATATAATAAATATACTGTTTTGTATAAAAGTAGATATATAAATATATGGTTGTGATATAGATGTATGTATAAATGTATAGTTATATATATATATAGATATATATATACGGTTTACACACACACATATATATATATCTCAATGTTTTAGATATACCTATATATATAAAGATGTATATACGGAAATTATATGTATGTATATACAATATATAAAATTTGGCTTTAAGACCATTTAAGGTTAAAATATGTTGTTACATATTTTATGTATACATATATGTATAATATATATGTCAAGATATGAAAATGAATAAGTTTTAGATATTATACAATATATCATAAAATGATTTATATATATACCATGTCTATATATACATTCGGCCAATAGGCCTTAGTGAAAAAAAAATGATTTCATTATATTTTTATACAAGTATATATATATATATATATATATATATATATATATATATATATGGTGAATATATATATATATACTTGTACGTAAAGTATATATATATTCAATTATATGGTGAATATATAATTGAGGATGTTTTGGATGTTACGGAAGACATTGCCCGTAAAATGCAATCTATGCCGACTTCGCCGGCTGAAGATGTTCTGATCTCGCGCTTAACTGAGGCTCCGTCGGCGACAGATTTTATCCCAGTAGTCCCAAGACGTAAGCGCCGTCCCCGTAAAGACCTGCCTCCTCTCCCACCTTCTACGATCTTAACTCGGAGCGCGTCTCACGTTGTTCAGGGAAGTTCCTCTCTTACTCAATGAATCTCTTAGTTTGGAATATTCGGGGCATGAGTGCCTCTTTTCCTAGATTAAAACATTTAATTACAGAACATCGGTTGCATTTACTAGCTTTATTAGAGCCTAAACACGCTCCTTCAAGCATTTGTCGTTTCATGTTGCAACTTGGTTTTACGCACTCTTACGCTTCTGATTCACAACGCATTTGGTTTTTTTGGCGGGATACTGAGTTTAACTTACTTGCTACTCAGGATCAGGGTCAAGTGGTGCATTTTACACTTCAGTCTCTCTCGTTACAATGGAAATTTGTGTTTTCGGTGGTTTATGCCAGCACGACGCCTCTTCAGCGCCGCTCTCTCTGGCAAGCCTTGGGTGATTTTGCTTGTTCGTGTACATTACCTTGGCTTGTGGGTGGTGACTTTAACACATTCCGTGCTTTAGAAGATCATCGTGGTCGCTCGACTCCATCATTATCCATCATACAGGATTTTAATGATTGTCTTGAACAGTGCTCGCTTATGGACCTTCCTTATCAGGGATCTAGATTTACTTGGGCAGATGGCAGGGGATTGGGTCGCATCTGTCGCAGATTAGATTGGTTATTTGTTAATTCATCATTTCAGGATAGTTTCACCACGCTCCAGTTGTCTCATCTACCAAGAGTTGCCTCTGATCACATGCCACTATTACTTTTATGTCGCCGCCAGAGCGCCCCTTCTCGGCGCCAGTTCAGATTTTTGGACCCATGGCTGCATCACTCAGATTTCCATCATTATATGCAGCAGGCATGGAGATCTTATCCGACTACGGGTGGTATGTTTGGTTTTTATAACAAGCTATACTCTTTTAAAAAAGATATCCAACGGTGGAATGTTGACATTTTTGGAAATATTTTTCAAAACCTTAAGTATGCGGAGACCCAATTAAATCTGGCTGAAGCAGCTTTAGATGCGCAACCTACAGAGGAGACTCGAGCCAACTATCATAAGACTAAGGCTGAATATCTGCAAGCCTCTGCTGCTGAATTGAGATTCTGGAGGCAAAAGGCTAGAGTAAAATGGCTTCAAGAGGGGGATGCTAATACACAATATTTTCACTCTATTGCTAAGGGGGAAACGGACGAAATTACGTATTCAGCAAATAAAGATGCTGAGGGCCACCTGCTAACGGAACCCTCAGACATCATGACAGCTGCTGTTTCCTTTTACAAAGATTTGTTTGCACCACATCCAACACAAAACCATGCGGCCATATTATCATACATTCCTCGGCTGGTCACGGATGAGGACAATACGCGGTTGTCCATGCTCCCTACTGAGTCAGAAATTAAAGAGGCGGTATGGCATCTGGATCCTCACAGTGCGGCTGGTCCAGATGGTTTTCATGGTATGTTTTATCGTTCCTGTTGGTCGGTCATACATTCTGATGTGGAAAAAGCTGTGCAGGAATTCTTCTTAGGTATTCCGCAGCCGGCCATTATGGCGAGTGCAGTTATTACTTTGATACCCAAAACATCCTCTCCACAGTCTTTCAGCGATTTCCGCCCAATTTGTTTGACGAATTTCCTAAGTAAGGTATGCACCCGGATTATCGCAACGCGTTTGGGGACTCCTTCTTCCTAAGTTGATTTCTCCGGAACAAACAGGTTTTCTTCCAGGGTATGATATCTCCACACAAGTTTTATTGGCCCGAGAAATGGTTCACATGTTGGATAATGGCACCTCACGTTTATGTTTAAAATTGGATATGATGAAAGCTTTTGATCGAGTCAGTTGGGATTATTTGAAGAAAATATTGTTGACCTTTGGTTTCTCAGGATTTTCACCAGGTTAATTCTTAATCATCTCCGAGCTACCACATTATCAGTTTTGATCAATGGTGAACCATCTCCATCTTTTCGTCCATCTCGAGGGGTAAAACAGGGGGACCCTTTATCTCCTTTGCTTTTCATTCTGTCTTCTGAGGGATTCAACCGTGGCTTACCGGCTTTAGTCGCAGCGGGCAATATTCACTCATTCAGACTTGGTCGTATTCCATTTGCCATTTCTCATTTAGCGTATGCAGATGACCTCCTTGTTTTCCTACAAGGTACACAACGCAATATCAGTCGCTTTAAAAATTTTCTAACAGACTATGAAACTGCTTCTGGACAAAAGGTTAACTTCCACAAGAGTAGTATGATTCCATCGGCTCGACTATCTGTGCGTCGTGTTCGTGAATTACAGGAGATTCTGGGAATGAGACTTTCGTCACTTCCTTTTCGTTATTTGGGTTCTTATCTTCACAAGGGTATTACACGCTCTCGCTATTGTGCTACTCTGTTACAACATTTCGATGATAAATTACAAGGATGGCACTCCAAACTTCTTTCTTCAGCAGGCCGTTTAGTGTTACTACGTTCTGTGATCTCTGCGCTCCCTCTACATGTCATGGCAGCAGGAGGTCTGCCAAAGTCAGTCATTAAAAATGATACACAGGAAAATGGCGTCCTTTTATTGGGGAAATCGCCATCATTGGGTAGCATGGTCCACTATCACATTGCCTATAGAGGAGGGTGGATTGGGGCTGCGAGATCTCCATTCCTTGCAGCAGGCATATCATTGCAGAATCTGGTGGCAATATCATAAGCACGATACGCTATGGAGTCGGTATATGCACGCTAAATATGGACGTCGGGGGGATTTTCGGCCACGCCTGCCAGATTCACCAGTTTGGAAGCTTATTTGTCGCATTCATAATATTTGTGCATCACATACCACTGGGGCTAATAATTTCCTCGCTTGGCAGCCCTCGACATCAGGGGAATTTGCGCTTAAATCTGCATACAATATTTGTCGCACATCCCGACCCACATTGATTTCCGCAAAGTTCATTTGGTTCAAATACCATTCGCCATCCATCAGATTATTCCTATGGCGTTTATTCCATGCGGCTTTGCCATTTGAAGACTATATAGGTTCTTATCTGACAGCTCGTCCCACGCAGTGTCCATTCTGCAAGCGCCATTCTTCCTCTGTGGATCATATTTTCCTCTATTGCTTGACAATTCAGCCTGTGTGGATGTTCTTTGCCTCAGAACTGCAGGGTGTACCTCCAACAACTCTATCGCTACGACAATACTTATTAGCTTGGTGGTACAGGTCATCCACTTCTTCTTTAGATGGGGCGCTTAAGATTGTGGTCCCGGCCATTATAACTTATAATATATGGCGTGCCTATGCCAATCTGGTATATGGGGATCAGATCTCCTTTCTATATCTGCATTTCGGCGCACAATTCACTTTGATCTTCATATGTGGGGTCATACGATTCAAGGAACTAAATTGGCAGCCGGTCCATTTACGCCATTATCATGGCTTCCAACGCCCCGCCCTCCGCGTCTTCAAGTGATTAAGTGGCTTACTCCACCATTAGGCCCGATTTAAACTCAATGTTGATGCAGCGGTTGGACGATTCAATGCGGCAGGAGGCGCCATTCTGCGCGACTCTAGTGGCGCATGTGTGCGTGCCATCGCATTCCGCCTCCCATTCTGTACACCGCTGCAGGCTGAAATCCAGACAGCACTGTTTGGCTTGTTATATTTCCTACCATTATATAGATCCCTGATTATGGAAACTGATTGTGCACAACTGCTACAACGTTTAGGGCAACATCAATCGATCTTTGGAAACTTCCATCTGAAATTACTACATTTGTTGATCACACGCCATCATTTGGAAACTAATCACGTGTTCAGGGAGGCAAATATGCCAGCGCATTACTTGGCTCAGCATGCAATGATGTCGCCATGCACTTCATTTTCACAGCCTCTAGCCTGCCATCGATTGTCCGGGCAGCAGTCTCACTGGACCTCACGTCAGTCACTGTGCGTAGACAGTCAACATAACGTCTTCCAAATGGATTGGCATACACAATTTTTATCTGCCTGTACTTGTTGGAGTACAGGCAGGCCGGGTATGTTGGCTGTTCTTTCTCTACTATTTGGCATACACATTCTCCATGCTTACACACATATTATTTTTCCATGTACATATAATCTCTCTGATGAGGATGCTCGACCGGTCTTGGTACATGCTGCGATACGTAATATCATGGGCGTTTGCAATGAATGGCACGGGCGAACTGTTGCTGCCTGCGCTATTCCTAGTGCAGGCAGCCTTGGTTTCGGGAGCCTTCACAATGCTGGATATTCATCTTGCGCAACTGACTATACGTGGATGGGAATGCATTTGGGGCATGAGCTTTGGCGTTGGCTCACTATCTATGTCTTCCACCAGGATTGGCGAACTCTGACACATCCTGCCTGTTTCCTCAGGGATCCAGGCAGGCTCGGTATGTCTGCTTATCTATCGGCCTATATTTCATATTCTCCACTGTGTTATAACTACCGCTTGGTGTTTTCTATTCATGTCTTGGATTACGTCTGGCGCTGCCAACTGCTGGTTTTTCCTTCTTGGCGAACTTAACAATCATTGACAAGCCTAACCCTTGGATTGATATGACGAGGCTACTGGAGGTGACACTGCCGCTCGTACTTTCAGCCTTATCCGATACTGGCGCCATTTTCACGGATATCACCATTTGTACTCATATTTAAATTCTACACATTTCAATGATAGTCATATAAATATGTACGTTTTTTCCTTCGCTAGGGTTTTATCCACAAGGGTGGTTTTACCTAGCAAGGTTTTAATGCGGCATATCGTATATGACTGGAGATATGTAATTCTTAGTTCGTTATTTCATTTGTTCACATACTCTGAACTGATGTAATATGGTTTTCCTCCGCCATAAGTGAGGCTTTATTCTAATCAAATAAATTTTTCTCAAAAAAAAAATATATATATATATGGTGAATATGTTAAGATATGAAAATGAATAAGTTTTGGATATTACATAATATATCACAAAATGACTTATATATGTATATACTATGTACATATATGTTCGGCCTTTAGGCCTTAGTGACAAAGATGGTTTCACCATATTTTTATAAGTATATATGTATATATGATGAATAAGTTAAGTTACGAAAGTAAGCTAAATATGTAATTTATGTATTATGTTATGAAAAGTAGGAAACATAATTAGTTCATAATTATGTGTGCATGAGTATAAGATTACTAACTTTTATAGTGTATGTATATGATATGTTACATGTTATGAATACTAACATAATAGGTTATGATAAAATGTAAGTTATGAAATCTAAGATGAAATGTTAATGTAATTAGAAATTTCATGATGTAGGCATTTATTAATGAATTATGATATGCATGTATGGAATAGATGCTACCAAATTATTGTGTGATGATAATAGAAAAAGGGGGATGTTTTAGTATGATGGCCGAATGGTACTTATTTGTAGGTGAAAATGGTATTTTGTTTAAGTTGTGATATGTAGAAGAAAATTAAGTGAGTGATGTTACTAGTGGTAGTATGACAAGATACCCGTATTTGACCGAGTCTCACGTTGCATGAAAACAAGATTTGCAAAGTTATGTTGTCACATCTCATGTTTTAAAAGTTCATATGCATAGGAATAATAAACACGAGACGAATGATTTCGATGAGACACGATATGTTATGTTATGTCATGATCATGATTATGTTATGTTATGTTGAAGCGCTGTCCTGACATCGGGACCGGAGTGGTAGGTGTCAGGGGCCCATGTTTACGTTATGGCTGAGTGTAACACCGGGTCTGGGACACGGGATCTCAGTCGTAATGCGTCACCGTTAGCACATGTGCATATGATTCATGATGTTATGTCGCACATGTACTATATGGAGAATCATTCGGTATGTCGTGCGTTATTATTCTTATGAAAAGTGCTATAGCCAATGATGTAATGTTATGTCTTCATGTTATGAAAAAGTCATGTTATGCAAGTTATGAATATGTCATGTTATGCAAGTTATGAAAATCATGTCACGATTATGAAAAGTTATGTTTACGAAAAGTCATTTTATGAAAAGTCATGTTTTATGCATCACGTCATGATCATGTCACCTTAGGGTTATGATTAAGAAGTCTTTAAGTATATGATAGCACTACAGTGGACAATGTAGTGTTAAGCATGAGAATGTAGTACATGTAAGATATGCAAAGATGGTATAAGTTATGGATTAGAAGTTAAGTATGGATATAGTATGATGATTGGATTAAGCAGAATGAGATGCTTGTTATGCTATGTATGCTTTGAAATCTTCCTAATTTATCTGCTTTCAGTTTACAGCAGTTTACAGATATGATATCATACTTTACTTGTTAAAAAGGAGACGTGCTTATTATATTCAAAATTTATGGTTATTATGATTTGTCACCCCGTCTCCCCATGTATGATCCACATGTCGTATCTGGTAAGACTACTTGCTGAGCGTTTTAAAAGTCGGTGGCTATCGCTCATACTTGCCTCATTTATAATTTTCCAGATAACAGGTATCAATATACAGGCTCGTTGAAGACATGCTAGATAGACCATTGATAACGAAGAGCATACTGAGAGATTATTTCGAAGGCATTAAGTTTCGGATTATGATGTATGATATATTATTTCAGTATTCTGTATATGATGATTGTGCAGATTATGATGTAGTACAGTGCATGTCGATGAAGATTTGTTTATGTTATGTTGCTTCCGCTTATCGATTCATTATTCATGTCGACATGTACATGTATAGTATCGACGCTTTGTACTCTATGGAGTAGAGTACGGCGGGTGCACTAAGCCGGAACCCTGGTTTCGGGCGGGGCGCTACACTTGGACTTTATTTCTTGCACATAAGGATGATAGTTCCATTGAGATTGCAAAACTAATAAAACAACTTGAAAACCAATATGGGGTCAATGTGAAAAGGATAAGAAGCGATAAAGGCGGTGAATTTAAAAACAAGGACATGATTTCATTTTGCGAAGAAAAAGGAATTAAACACGAGTTTTCGCCACCTAGAACTCCACAATTAAATGGAGTAGTAGAAAGAAAGAACATGACATTACAAGAAATTGCTAGAACCATGTTGTGCGAGAATAAATTGCCTAGATTTTTGTGGCGGAAGCAGTAAATTGTGCATGATACATAGTTAATCGTTTTGTCAATTAGAAAGAAAATAAATAAGACGCCTTATGAGATATTAAATGATCACATGCCTAAAATTGGCTATTTTTCGTGTGTTTGGTTGTAAATGCTTTGTGTTAAATACGAAAGATAATTTGGATAAGTTTGAATCTAAATCAATCGAATGCATCTTTTTTGGATATTTTGTGAATTCAAAAGCATATAGATGTTATGATCCTCTCACTAGACAAATTCTAGAATCCATTCATGTGAAATTTAATGAATTTGGTGAGATTGATAAAGATAAAAAATATGACGATGATTTCGAATTAAAACCCATGTTGAATAATGATGATAGCACGCATGATATGCATGATACACTAGAAATGCATGATCACTTAGAAATGCATGAGAACGTAGAAAATAATCAACCAGATGGCATAGAGATCACCCAGATGATCTCATTATAGGCGATATTACTCACGGTGTGCCACCACGTAGAAGAATAAATCCGGATGAAATAAACCAATTTCATGCCATGATTTCTGAAATCGAACCTAAAATGTGCATGATACTTTGAGTGATTCTTCTGGATTGATGCTATGCATGACGAACTTAATCAATTTGTTAGAAATGACGTATGGGATTTAGTGCCACGACCACAAGATAAGACCATAATAGGCACAAAGTGGGTGTTTAGAAATAAAATGAATGAAGAAGGAAAAGTGATTAGAAATAAAGTTAGACTTGTAGCACAAGGCTAAAATCAAGAAGAAGGAAATTGATTATGATGAAACATTTGCACCCGTAGCACGTTTAGAAGCTATACGACTTTACTTGACATTGCTTGCATGAAAGATTTTAAAATCTATCAAATGGACGTGAAATATGCATTCTTTAATGGATTTATACAAGAAGAGGTATACGTGAAATAACCACCTAGTTTTGAAGATTTGAAATACCCCGATCACGGTACAAACTAAAGAAGGCACTATACGGTCTCTAAAGCAAGCACCTAGAGCATGGTATGATCGTTTTGCTACTTTTCTTTTAGAAAATGGTTTTAAAAGAGACACTCTAGATAGTACTTTATTTTTAAAACAAGATAAATCGGATTTACTTATTATTCAAATTTATGTTGATGACATCATTTTCGGCTCCACTTCTCATAAACTTGTTGAAGATTTTGAAAATTGCATGAAATCCGAATTTGAAATGTCTATGGTTGGCAAATTGAACTACTTTCTTGGCTTGCAGATTAAACAAACGAGTAAAGGCGTCCACATAGCCAGCTAAATATATAAATGATATGATTGAAAAGTTCAATTTTGAGAATTTAAAACCATCACCCACCCCTATGAGTGACACTACTAAATTAGATAAGATGAACATGGTAAGGATTTTGATAATGCCTTATATAGATCTATGATTGGCTCTTTTGCTATATCTTACTGCTAGTAGGCTTGACATCATGTTCAGTGTATGTATGTGTGCACGTTTTCAAAGTCAACCTAAGGTGTCTTCACTATAATGCGGTGATGAAAAGAATATTCCGATATATTAAGCACACACCCACCTTAGGCATTTGTATGATAAAGATTGTGACTTTAATGTGCATGCCTACACTGACGCTGATATTATGGTGGATATAAAATAGATAGAAAAAGCACAAGTCGCACTTGCCAATTTATAGGAAACTCACTTATTTCATGGTTTTGTTTTTCCAAAAAGCAAGCAAGCGTAGCTTTATCCACTACTGAAGCTGAGTACATGGCACTTAGTCTTTGTTGCACACAATTACTATGGATAAAACAACAACTTTCTAACTTTGGGAATTACCGTAAATAAAATCCTATATATTGTGATAGTATGAGTGCAATCAACCTATCTAAGAACCCTGTGCTACACTCTAAGGCCAAGCATATAGAAGTACTCTATCACTTCCTTCGTGATCACGTAAGCAATGGTGATATTGTCATAGATCACGTACGCACAGAGGCCAAGTAGCGGATATTTTTTACTAAGGCATTAAATCAAGCCACATACAAAAATCTTCGTTCTAAATTAGACATGATTTCTGCTGATTTGATTTGATTGTCTTTCCATATTTACATGCATTTTTGATTGACTTTCCAAAATAAAGCGGAAGAAAATGCATGATTTAAGGGGGGAGAGAGAAACTGATTGCATAAATCAAGGTGGAGCGAATTTGAAATTATGATTAAGGGGAGAGAGAAACTTATTGCATAATTAAGGGTGAGCGAATTTGAAATTTGAAATTCAAATTTTGAATTTATGCACGATTAAAGGGGGAGTGATAAGATTTAAATCATGAATGTAGGTTATTTTGTAAATCATCAAAAGGGGGAGATTGTAGAGAAAAAGGGGTTTGAGTGATTACAAAATGCATGATTTAAATAAACGTGTATTAAAGAAATGCATGACATATTTCATGACATAACATGTTTTTGCATAAAACTTGCCTTATATAGTTCATATATATTGTTGTCGTACTAACCAGCCATGAAGCTTTAAAACTTACATCAAATGACAAACATTTGTTGTGTTTGAACTATTTTCAGGTGCCATCATTAATGAACTAAACTATTTCATTAAGTGAAGTACTTAGTTAAATAAACTAAGTAGTTCATTAAAGGAAGCTATATTTGGAAAAGACACAAAGGCAACAAGTTGAAAAATGGAAAGTCCTCTTCATCCTCTCCACACGTTTTTAACACACACACACACACACACACACACACATATATATATATTCAGATTATTTTGAAAAAGGCACATACACATATATTCCAACGTACTACCGACACGTTATATATTTTACGTACGTACGTTAATGTCACACCACTATACTTTGTTGAGAAATATGTTTGGATAATTTTCAAAGTCATGATTTTAAGTGGTGAATACTTTAAAAATGTCACACATGGTGTTATATGTGATTAAAAGTTGAAAAAGTTGACATCGATCTCTCAGGTTGTTGTACATCGATCGATCTATGTACATGGATCTCTCACATCGGATCGATCTATGTAAGGCAGAAAGTTTAAGACCTTTCTATGAGACATCGATCTCTAAACCTGAGGACACATCCGATCGATCGATGTACATCGAACCCTTACTTTGATCGATCGATGTAGGTCAGAGGCAAACTCTGAATACTATTGTGAGACATCGATCTCTGAAGCTGAAGCACTTCGATCGATCGATGTCTAGGGTTTTTAGAATTGATTTTTCTAAAATGTGTTAAAATGTTTGTTTTCATTTGTATATGAATTATACATGTTCATTATGTGATTATTATGGTTTTTGGTGATTATTATTGTCTTGTGACTAACGTGCCTTGAGAGTTTCTACAACTTAAAGGGCCAAAATTGGTATTTTGAGTTTGTAGGAACATCATATGGTGAAAATTTTTCAAGGGTGTATTCGTATACTATTTATCATGACAAGTTGCGTATCATGATTATTTTTGATCATCGGGGCTCATTTCTGAGTGTTCTCACACCAGGGGTATTTTGGTCATTTCAACCCCAAGGGTATTTTTGGTATTTTTACTCAAGGAATCTCTTGAGCATATTATTATCTTCATTCTGGAGCTGTGTTATTATTATTTTGAAGATTATATGGTGATCTTATATCTTATTCTCTCAACCGATGATATTATTGACTATAGCTGGATATGTGACGATTTGAGATGTCACATTCTATTTTTTTTTCTTGAAGACCCTCTTATATATGTTATAAGAGAACATTTATCATCATTATTCAGAGATATTAAAGGTGTCAAAGGTGTGGAAAATGTTCTTGACATATAAGAAGAAATATTGGAGAATTTTGGTGTTACACGTTGACACTAATCTTGTCAATATTATCTATTTATTTCTTCTTTAAAAATTTGAGTTGCTACACATATTAGTATGTCCACTAACGTTTATTATCAGGTGGATATGAGGGGTGTACACATTTTATGTGTTGGTGACAAGTGGACAAATCAAAAAGGATCTAGTTGACAAAAATGCCAACTTAGAAATTCTCATTTGAAAACCAACGGCTTACTAGACCTTTCTTGAGCATTTTCAGCAGATTTTTGGAAGTCAAATGGATCTCTCACATGTCCTATTAATTTATGCTTGAAGTTGGGGATAATTTGGTGGTATTATCCTTTCTTATTTTATTAAAGAAAATCAAAGTTTATTTTTGGAAATTTTGATGATAACCAACGGCTACGTTCATGGCTGGTTTGAAGCTGTTTTGAAGTTTGAATTCTTTAAAGTCCACATGCCTATTCTTTGTGCCAAGAAGTTGAGGGTGATAGTGTAGCAATATCCTTTGCTTTTATCTTCACATTTTCAAGACAATTCCTAGTCACTTTTTAGTTGAAAATTTCGGCTACATGGAGTTGCCAAGGTGGACCAATCATTGTGTTTTATTTTGCCAAGTGTACAAGGCCAACCAATGATGAGAAGACATTTGGAATTGATGATTGAAGATGGTGACACATGTGCATTCTTATCTTCAAGGCTCAAATCACACCTATAAATAGAGGCAATTGTGAAGAAGATGAAACACACTTGAAGCTCACAAACATTTGTTGAATTATCTAGCTTTCATCTTCATCTTGTTGTTGTTCTGTTGTTTATTCATTGTAGCAAGGTGTTCTTGTTGTATTTGTGGTGAGCTACAAGCCTCTTGAGCTTCATTTGTAAGATTGATTAGCCATCTTATAAGGCTACATCAATAGGTGTTAGAGGTGTTGCAACTAAGTGTTTGCTTAGAAGGTGATTATTTAAGGTCTTGAGTAGGGTTGATGTATAACCCAAGGATCAAGCTTGGATCTTGTTGTAAAGTGTTCATTTTATATTAAATCCAAGGAAAGATGTTCCTTATGACTGTAGTAGGTCACATTGACCGAACCAGGATAAATCTTGGTGTTCTTCTCTTGTTTCTTTATTTTCTGTTTTCTGGCACGTTTTACTGCAGATTTTCACACAATTTCTCACAATTTGAAAAAATAGCTAAACATTTCAAAATTCGTAATTTTTGGTGGAGTTATACTTCAGACTGTTAGCTTTCATTTGCAACAAGAATCACTTGATTTGAGCAAAGAAAAATTAGTCTTTCAGTCTTTGCAAGATAACTGCTCCAATCTGGCCTGCAATCTGACCAGTTTTGCGGAAACTTAAATTCTGTATTTTTCAAGAATTTTTTAAGGTCATGGTCCTTTGGAAACTTCATCTACACATCCTAAGGAGTATTTGGATATAAAGATCAACCTTTTTGGTGGAATATTCAAAGAGAAACCATTTTGCAAAGTCAGCAACATTCTATCCAATTCTGTCCAGATTGACCATCTGAAGCTTTTTATTTGTTTGAAGGGCCAAACGATCTTATTTTTGTCTGAGTTTTGGACAGAGTCTTGTTAACTCATTGAAGTTCATTTCTTGAAAGTTTCAATAATTTTTGGAGTTGTGTACAATTATTTGTGAATTTTGCAAAAACGGATTCTGAATCTAGAGGTGGTCTCAGATTCTGTTTCCAAAGGAGATTTTAACAAAGGGTTGTAGTGTAATTTCCGCTAACCACTATTCACCCCCCTTTAGTGGTGTTTATTGCAGGTGCACGATATTTGGTATCAGAAGCCAGACCAACACCACTCAAAAGAAGCAAGATTTCTAACACCATCACGATACAATACACGGCCTAAGAAACAACAATTCATTATATACTGCTTTCTCAATCCAAGGTAATATACAATGGCTTATTGTTTCTCACAAAGGGTTGAGTTGGAGAAGGGTATGTCTACACAACGCCCGCCTCTTTTGATGGCAATAATTTTGTTCATTGGAAACCCTAAGAATGGGCTATTCTTAATGTCTATAGACATCGATTTATTGGTCTTATAGTTGAAGATGAGCCGTACCTTCCAATGAAAAGTTGTACAAGTTAGTGGAGTCACTCAAGAGGTTGAAAAATTAAAAGTGAATGGTCATCGGATGATAAAAAGAAAATGTCCATGAATGCTAAAGCTATGCAATTACTTTTGAATGGACTTACAACTTCTGAAGCAGGATATGTGTCAAATTGCACAAGGCACACGACATGTGGAAATCACTTGTATTAAAGCACGAAGGTACTAGTGGTGTTAAAGAGTCAAAAATAAACATGCTTATGACTGAATTAGAGACTTTCAAAATGTTGCCGAACGAATCCATAACATCTATGGATTTGAGGATTACTAATATTTCAATGCCCTTGAAGCTTTAGGGAAGTCATTTTCGAACAGTGAAAAGGTTCAAAGGTGCTACGAAGCCTTCCTGCTGAATGGGATCCAAAGGTGACTGCAATCGAGGAGACAAAGTCAATCACTAAGATGGATGAATTGATCGGGTCTCTTAAAGTTTACGAGGTTAAATTAAACCAACGAAGTCTGAATCGTCTAAGTCATCCGGTAAGTCAATATCTTTCAAACAACCGAAAACACATGACTAGTAACGATGATAGTAATAGTTATACTGAATTAGACGATGACTTGATATTGATAGCTAGAAAACTTAGAAAGTTTTTGCAAACTGTCCAAATAGGAAATAGACAATGTATTCTTCTTCTTCTTCTTTTTCTCAATCTAGAAAAATAACACAAACAAATGGTATAATAAAGAATTAAAGTGTTATGAATGTCGGTCAAAAGGACATATTTCATACGATTGTCCACTGAAGAAAAATAATAATAACACAACAATAATAAACAAGCTAAGGACAAGGAGGCACAAATGGACAAAGTCAAAGGAGTCTAAGCAAGGAAAGGGACGAGCAATGAAGGTGAGCACATGGAGCGACTCATCCGACTCAGAATCCGAAACTGAGGAAGCTCAAATCTGCTTCGTATCCAACGAGGTATGTTCTTCATCTGATAGTGATTCTGATAAGTGACATGACATTTGATGAAATGTATGAAGAGTTCTTAAGAATGCATGCTCACTGTAAGAGGCTCTCTAAAGAAAAGAAGAAACTAGTTGAAGAAAATGACAAGTTGAAGACGTCCAACTTGGAATTTTCCGATCAATTAGAATCTCTTAAACAAGAGTCTTCTAATACTCTTGATTCTTTAGAGAATAAAATTGAATCATATAGGAAAGATGAACAAAAGTTAAAAAATGGAAAATAATATGTTAAAGTCTAAGTTAGAAAAGTTGTGAACATGAAATAAGTACAACTTAAGTCTTCTAAACTTAACTTAGAAAAAATGTTAGAACAATTTAAATCGGTGTCAAATATGTTAGATACACTTATCTCATCACAAAAGTATGGTAATGATAAACCGGCTTAGGCTATAAAGAAGAAAATGAAAAAGTAAATAAAAAGACTAAGTTTGTTTCATCTAGTACAAAGTTGCCATATAATACAAAATCAACTTTGCCTGCTACATCTTCTTCTACACCTTCTTCTACTTATATCAAGGCAAAAATACAACATACACCCACCAATATACACACGCATAAACATACATCTAGGCCAAACTTTGCATCTAGACAACCTAGAAATTATGCCTACATGTATACAAATGCAACTAGACCGAATAAAATGCATACAACTTATTATGAACCTAAGTATAGACAACACTCATATAAATCTTATAGAAATGCATATGAACATACATACATAGCGCCATTCAAGAAACAAAATTACATGTCTTATACACACTACCAAAATCGGCCAAGACATAGTAGTGATCAACCATGGCGCAACAATGTATAACAATGCATCTTCACTTATGTGGAATAATCATCTATATGCTTATCCTTCTTATTTTAACCATGCTAAAAATGTGCCTAAAAGGTATGTTCAAGTTTGGATACCTAAGGTTATCTAACAAGAATAATGCCCCTAACATTCAAGGACCCAAATAAAGGGTACCTAAAACTTTGTCTCCATTGTAGGATAAACGCAAGGAATGCAAGAAGGAGGCAAAGTCAAAGAATCTAAAAACCAAATGGTTTTTAGATAGTGGATGTTTCGAGGCATATGACGGGGAACCCCAAACTATTCATCGAACTTGGAACATATCAAAAATGGAGGAAAAGTGACATTCGGTGACAACAACAAAGGACAAGTTGTTGGAAAAGGAACAATTGGGGACCCTAACACATTTCAAATACGAAATGTGTTGTTAGTAAGCAATCTATCTTATAATTTACTTAGTATTTCTCAACTTATAGATTGTGGTATAATGTCTCTTTTCTTCCCAATTCATTGTGATATAATAAATGAAAAAGGAGAAACTGTTTAAAAGGAAATAGAGATGTAATATTTATACTCTTACCTTAGATAACATGTTAGGATGCTAAGGTTAAGTGTCTAATATCACATGACTTAGATGTAAATTTATTGGCATAGAAAGATTAGGCCATATAGGAATTTCAACTATTAAGAAATTGTCTAAGAAGAATTTAATTAGAGGAATGCCTAAGTTAGACTTAGATAATTTTCAATGTGTGAAACATGTATTAAAGGGAAACACATTAAAGAAACCTTAAAACCGAAACATGAAGTGAGTACTAGTCATGTACTAGAATTGCTTCACTTAGACTTATTTGGTCCAAGTAGGACAAGAAGTCTAGGTGGACACTACTATGTGTGTGTCATAGTAGATGATTACTCACTGCTACACATGGACATTGTTCTTAACACACAAGACGATGCTCCATTAGCAATCGAAACCCTTATCAAGCAACTTGAAAACATTTACTAAAGAAAATGTTAAAGAGAATTAGAAGTGATAGAGGTGGAGAATTTAAAAACAAAGACTGTAATCAAATTTTGTGAACTATCATGGAATAAACATGAATTCTCACCACCTAGAACACCACAACTCAATGGAGTTGTTGAACGTAAAAATAGAACAATTCAAGAAGTTGCTAGGACAATGCTGTGTGAAAATAAATTACCTAAATATTTATGGGCTGAAGCTGTTAGTTGTGCATGCTATATTATAAATAGGCTCACTATTAGAAAGAAATTAAATAAAACCTTATGAATTGCTAACAATAGACAACCTAAGATAGATTATCTTAAAGTATTTGGATGTAAATGTTTTGTGCTGAACACTAAGGATAATCTAGATAAATTTGAACAAAAGTCTATTGAATGCATATTTGTTGGGTATTCAACTAACTCAAGAGCATATAGGTGTTATAATCCTGCATCTAGAAAGATAATTGAATCCATACATGTAAAATTCAATGAAAATGCATGCTTTGAAGTTAGTGATAAACATCAACATAAACAAGAAACAAATGTTGAAAATATGTTTGATGATGATGTATTACTTGAGCCTGTACTTGATCATCTAGAACCAACTCCCCCTGAACAAGACATGCATGAACCCTTAGATGATATAAATGAAGAAACTTTGCAATTGGAAGATAATGTAACTAATGATCCAATTACATATGATAATGTTCATAACTAATGAAACATTTGAACAAGATGAGGGTGAACCTAGTCAATCTAGGAATTGGTGGCATCCTAGAGAATTAATCATTGGGGATCCAAGTGTTGGGGTTAGAACACGTAGAAAATAAGTCAACTTGAAGGACATAGCTTAATCTCACAATTAGAATCTAAGAACTGTAAAGGAAGCCTTAGGTGATATATCTTGATAGATGCTATGCATGAGGAATTAAATCAATTCACAAGGAACAATGTGTGGGACTTAGTACCTAAACCCGAAAACAAGTCAATAATAGGAACTAAATGGGTCTTTAAGAATAAGATGGAGAACAAGGAAATATTACAAGAAATAAGGCTAGACTAGTCGCACAAGGTTATAATCAACAAGAAGGAATAGATTATGAAGAAACCTTTGCATCCGTTGCACGACTAGAAGCAATTAGATTGTTACTTGCGATTGCAAGTCTAAGCAATATTAAGCTCTTCCAATGGATGTCAAGAGTGCATTCTTGAATGGATACATCCAAGAAGAGGTGTTTGTCAAACAACCCCCTGGATTCGAAGATCCAAAGAATCCTAACCATGTGTATAAAGCTTAAAGAAAGCTTTATATGGTTTTGAAAACAAGCTCCAAGAGCTTGGTATGATAGATTTGCAAACTTTCTTATTGCAAATAATTATCAAAGGGGAACAATAGACAACACATTATTCCTAAGAAGAAAAGATAATGATTTGTTATAGTTCAAATATATGTAGACGATATTATCTTTGGTTCAACCAACCCTACCTTAGTAAAAGACTTCGAAGAGTGTATGAAGTCAGAATTCGAAATGTCAATGGTAGGAGAATGAATTACTTCTTAGGGCTTCAAATCAAACAAACCTCTCAAGGAATTCACATTAGCCCAACTTAAGTATGTCAATGATATGATTAAGAAGTTTGGATTTGAAGAGTTGAAACCTATAACTACCCCTCATGAGTGTTAGCACCAAACTTGATAAGGATGAAAATGGTAAACCTTTTGATGACACTCTCTATAGGTCTATGATTGGATCACTGTTATACTTAACTGCATCAAGACCTGATATCATGTTTAGTGTGTGTATGTGTGCGAGGTTTAAATCTTGTCCTAAGGTATCACATTACAATGCAGTGAAAAAAGATCTTTAGATATCTTAAGCATACACCTCACTTAGGACTGTGGTATGATAGAAACGCGAAGTTGGAATTAACACGCATATTAGCGATGCTGATTATGGTGGTTTCAAGTTAGATAGAAAATCCACTAGCGGTACCAATGTCATTCATAGGAACCAACTTGATTCTCTTGGTTTTCTAAAAAGCAAGATAGTGTAGCTCTTTCTACCACTGAAGCCGAGTATATCTCTTTGAGTTTATATACTACCCACATACTTGTCTTAAACAACAACTTAGTGATTTTGGCATTAAAATGAAAAAGATTCCAATTTTCTTGCGATAGCACAGTGCAATCAATCTTTTCACGATCCGGTGCTTCATTCTAAGGCCAAACACATTGAGGTGACGATACCATTCTTCGCGATCATGTCAAAATGGAGGATATAGTGATAAACCATATAAGAACTGATCACCAAATCGCTGACATCTTCACCAAACCCCTTAATCAAGCCACTTTTGAAAACTTACGAGCCAAATTAGGAATGATGACTTACTGATACCATTGCATAGTTCTATCTTTTGCATGTAGTTGCAAAATAAAGGGGGAGATAGAATAAGATAGATTTAGGTTGGTAAGATCATGTGATTTTAGTGGTAAGTCATGATTACTCATATGCTAAGTTTTAATTGGTATAAATTTTGGAGCATAGGTTAAGGGGGAGAGTATGAGTTTGAGGGAAGAGCAGCATACTATTAAAAGTTGAAAACATTTGGTTTTAAATTTTTGGTTATAAGTTGTGACATTAAAATCATGTTAGGATTATTTTGAAAATCATCCAAAAGGGGGAGAATGTTGAGAAATATGTTTGGATAATTTTAAAGTCATGATTTTAAAGTGGTGAATACTTAAAAATGTCACACATGGTGTTATATGTGATTAAAAGTTGAAAAAGTTGACATCGATCTCTCGGGCTTTGCACATCGATTGATCTATGTAAGGAAGCAAAGTTTAAGACCTTTCTATGAGACATCGATCTCTAAACCTGAGACACATCGATCGATCGATGTACATCGAACCCTTACTTCGATCGATCGATGTAGGTCAGAGGCAAACTCTGAAACTTTCTGTGAGACATCGATCTCTGAAGCTGAAGCACTTTGATCGATCGATGTCTAGGGTTTTTAGAATTGATTTTCTAAAATGTGTTAAAATGTTTGTTTTCATTTGTATATGAATTATACATGTTCATTATGTGATTATTATGTTTTTTGGTGATTATTGTCTTGTGACTAACGTGCCTTGAGAGTTTCTACAACTTAAAAGGGCAAAATTGGTATTTTGAGTTTTGTAGGAACATCATATGGTGAAAATTTTTCAAGGGTGTATTCTTATATTATTTATCATGACAAAGTTGGTATCATGATTATTTTGATCATCGGGGTCATTTCTGGAGTTTTTCACACCAGGGGTATTTTGGTCATTTCAACCCCAAGGGTATTTTTGGTATTTTCACTCAAGGAATCTCTTGAGCATATTATTATCTTCATTCTGGAGCTGTGTTATTATTATTTTGAAGATTATATGGTGATCTTATCTTATTCTCTCAACCGATGATATTATTGACTATAGCTGGATATGTGACGATTTGAGATGTAACATTCTATTTTTTCTTGAAGACCCTCTTATATATGTTATAAGAGAACATTTATCATCATTATCAGAGATATTAAAGGTGTCAAAGGTGTGAAAATGTTCTTGACATATAAGAAGAAATTGGGGAATTTCGGTGTTACACGTTGACATAATCTTGACAATTGTTATCTATTTATTTCTTCTTCAAAAATTTGAGTTGCTACACATATTGGTATGTCCACTAACATGTATTATCAGGTGGATATGATGGTGTACATATTTTATGAGTTGGTGACAAGTGGACAAATCAAAAAGGATTTTTGCCAACTTGGAAATTCTCATTTGAAAACCAACGGATGCTAGACCTTTCTTGAGTATTTTCAGCAGATTTTTGGAAGTCAAATGGAGCTCTCACATGCCCTATTATTGTGCTTGAAGTTGGGAATAATTTGGTGGTATTATCCTTTCTTGTTATATTAAAGAAAATCAAAGTTTGTTTTTGGAAATTTTGATGATAACCAACGGCTACTTCATGGCTGGTTTGAAGCTGTTTTGAGTTTGAATTCTTTAAAGTCCACATGCCTATTCTTGTGCCAAGAAGTTGAGGGGATAATGGAGTATTATCCTTTGCTTTTATCTTCACATTTTCAAGACAATTCCTAGTCACTTTTTAGTTGAAAATTTCGGCTACATGGAGTTGCCAAGGTGGACCAATCATTGTGTTTTATTTTGCCAAGTGTACAAGGCCAACCAATGATGAGAAGACATTTGGAATTGATGAAGATGGTGACACATGTGCATTCTTATCTTCAAGGCTCAAATCACAGCTATAAATAGAGGCAATGGTGAAGAAGATGAAACACACTTGAAGCTCCAAGCATTTGTTGAATTGTCTAGCTTTCATCTTCATCTTCTTGTTGTTATTGTTTTATTCATTGTAGCAAAGGTGTTCTTGTTGTATTGTGGTGAGCTACAAGCCTCTTGAGCTTCATTTGTAAGATTGATTAGCCATCTTATAAGGCTACATCAATAGGTGTTAGAGGTGTTGCAACTAAGTGTTGCTTAGAAGGTGATTATCCAATTCTTGAGTAGGGTTGGTGTATAACCCAAGGATCAAGCTTGGCTCTTGTTGTAAGGTGTTCATTTCATAGTAAAATCCAAAGAAAGGTGTTCCTTGGGACTGGAGTAGGTCACATTGACCGAACCAGGATAAATCCTTGGTGTTCTTCTCTTGTTTCTTTATTTCTGTTTTCTGCCCGTTTTTACTGCAGATTTCACACTTCTCACAATTTGAAAAAATAGCTAAAAATTTTCAAAATTCGTTATTTTTGGTGGAGTTATACTTCAGACTGTTATCTTTCATTTGCAACAAGAATCACTTGATTTGAGCAAGGGAAAGTTAGTCTTTCAGTCTTTGCAAGATAACTGCTCCAATCTGGCTGCAATCTGACCAGTTTTGAGAAAACTTAAATTCTGTATCTTTCAAGAATTGCTTAAGGTCAGGCCTTTTGGAAACTTCATCTACACATCCCAAGAAGTGTTTTGATATAAATATCAACCTTTTTGGTGGAGTATTCAAAGAGAAACACATTTTGCAAAATCAGCAACATTCTGTCCAATTCTGTCCAGATTGACCATCTGAATCTTTTTATTTGTTTGAAGGGTCAAACAATCTTATTTTTGTCTAATTTTTGGACAAAGTCTTTTAACTCATTGAAGTTCATTTCTGGAAAGTTTCATAATTTTTGGAGTTGTGTACAATTATTTGTGAATTTTTCAAAAACGGGTTTCTGAATCTGAGGTGGTCTCCGATTATGTTTTCAAAGGGGATTTTAACAAAGGGTTGTAGCGTAATTTCTGCTAACCATTATTCACCCCCTCTAGTGGTGTTTATTTCAGGTGCACGATCCAACATACTTAACTCATATTTATGAGTATATTCAGGTCTTATATCATATGATATAAGTCATGGTGATGACAAATTTATTACGACATGTTAAAAGGTTCTAAACCAAAAATTGTCGTATCGGATGAATACCGAAACTTTACCAACGTGTCATGTACTTGCCATAAATAGATGGCCACCCCTACACTTCAAAAATGACCACAAATTTCGTGGCTTACATGGTATGTGCAACCATAAAATCATTCCATGTTGGCACACAAAAATCACCCCAAATTAAGGCCAAATTGTGAAAATTCTAAATTCAATTTTGTCACATGTTGGGCGCCACTTTAGATCAGCCTAAGTGTTGAATATTAAAGTTTAATTTATGTATATTATGTGTAACATAATATATAACATGTGCAAAAATTTGGAATTTAATTAGAAATCGATAAACGTCGAAAATTCGGTTTTCTATGTACACAACACATGGAACATTTTTGGCATGACATATAACATGTATCTAGACACTTTTTACATACTTCGTACATTCTAAAGTATTCAAGAAAAATCAATTAAGGGCTGATTGGAATATATCATATGTGTATAATTATATGTGCACTATTTTACAAAGTTTACAAAAATAAAATTCAGCACATGTATACTCTTCATCACACGCCTTACCAGCCATGTTGGAGCATATGTGGAGCTTTGTTGGAATCTTGATTGGCCAAGAATGAAGCATGCAACATTGGTGACATAAAGAAAAGGGGCTATACAAGGAAAAGAGAGCAAACAAAATACAAGAACAAGTCTTGTAAATCAAAGATCAAAAACGTTGCACCCTCCTCTTCTTCTACACCTTCTTTCTTTCTTCTCTAAAAAAAGCCTATTGTACTCATATTCATACATTTGAATAGACTTCATATAGACCACCACATATTATCTTTATTATTGTAAAAGATTGATCAAGGTGTGATCAATCTTGCACTTGCAAGGTGGTGGTGTTCGTGATCATTGTATTCACATACAAGGTTTGTAAAGGCTTGAAGTTGTGGTGTAACTCCATCAACCCTGTGGTAAGGTATTATTTGTGTTTTTTGATTAGTGCTAACCGAGGAAGGTGTCCTCGAAGACTGGAGTAGGTTTTTTAACTGAACCAGTATAAAATTCCTGGTGTTATTTACTTTCAGCACTTACTTTCAGTTTCAGCACTGTGCATCGTTTTTCATCACGTTATTAAAAATAGTAAACGAATTTAAAAAATCAAAATTTTTTTTAAAAGCATAGCCACACGTCTTAAGGTTAATTTGACGCAAGTTTCAACCCTTTTGGACAAGTATAAGTCATTCAAACGTCAAAAGTTCTGAGACTAGTGCAGTCTGATTTTCAGGCTTACAAAGGTTGAGACTTTGAATATATTTGACTAAATTTCCAAAAGAATTTTTCAAAACTGTCTCAACCCAATTAAATACAACTAATAAGGGGTTAGTCATTAAATTTTCAGAGCATTTGGAGTTACGGATAAATAGGAATTAAGTTTTCAAATCAGGCTCCATTTCTGGTAAATTTGTGCAATCTGACCACCAACAATTTTTCAAGAGGTTAGAGGTTGAATTTTAATCTGAAATTTTTAAGAGATACTCAGAACATCTGAGACTAAGTTCTCTCCAAATTTCAGAATTTTTGAAGACCTGTAACCTAGTTTTCAGAATGTTTCAAAACAAGTCCTGAAAACAGAAACTGTTTTCAGAAGTTGAGTTTTTGGTTTAAAATAATTTTAAAAACCACATTTTCCGCACCCACTATTCAACCCCCCTTCTAGTGGTGCCTTGCAGATCCTACACAACTAACCAGATGTGGCAGATCCATCGCCACCTTGGTCCACCACTGGTCCGCCTCTCCGACTAGGAAGGGGCATATCACCTGAGTCTGCATCCCCTCAGGTACCTGCAACAATCCTCGCGTAACCATTTCTCTACACCATCAGGCCCAACATCTCCGTCGAACGCGGGCTGTGGACCCACTTCATCTCGCTATAGTAGTAGAGAGTCCCTTGTTGATGTGGCTGGGGAACCGCCCTACTCACTGCGTCCCCAATCTGTACCAGGGCATCTACCAGTGCCTGAGGAAGACCACCATGATTACTACCATTGCTGTTACCATTGTTGTTATCTATTCTCGACGGCATTGTGCTGTCATGTTGCTATTTTTTATAATTATAATTTATAAAGGCAAGATTAATAAATACGGGTCGGTTGTGAGGATGTAGGCAAAACGAGAATGATTTAAGTACATCTATAAATAATGCTACTTAAAGTGTTCTAAACGTTCATATCCTCCACCCGCTCATCACTTAAGTCTAAGATCATAGCCTAAGGGCAAAGTCGTAATTTTGTTTAAAAATCATGGCCTAAATCTATGTTTTCGCTGTGTATCTAGAGACATGATCTGATACAACCTGTAGCGACCCGTCCTGAGCCTTAGTACTCGAAACCACTCACTCACCGTATTTCACTAAGGAAAACACAAGGCGTCGATACGATCAATTACACATCAACATAATAATGTAAATCGATATCGTCGGAAGTCATAGACTCAAACTTTGAAATAAATATCATTGAATAAAAATCAAAGTCTCGATATCCAACGGATTAGAAAGTCAAAATAAAAAACGAACTACTAAGTCTGAATAAAATCTCCAGTAAAAGCTTCGAAATATCCTCAAGCCAAAAGCATCAATATCCCCATTCCTGCTCGTTTCTCAACGTAAACTAGCTCAAAATCCTGAGGATCTGCAAGAAAATATGATAACGTAGTATGAGCGACACATCGTCCAGGAAGTAACCTGACTATATTTACCATGGGCTCATACACGGAGAAGAAAGTGTAAATAAAATAAATAAATAACGAGATATAAAATAGCATGCTTCTCTTCGTAAATAAAGTTTACCTTTTTACCCTTTTGACCAACCAATCAACTAAAGCACACGTAACTTAGTCATCGCACACAAGTGTCAGTACAATCAAAATCAGATACAATCAACATTCAACTTTTCAAAACATGCAATGCAACGATATGACAACGATTCACTTTTCAATACCATTTCCGATATCTATTTCCGATATCCATATCCAATATCCGTTTCCAATATTCTCATTGATGCAATGCAATGGCCATGTTTCTTACCTTACAAGTGACTTATATTGTAAGACATACAGACTTTGTTTCCTAATGGTCATGTTTGTCTAAGCGGCCTATCTCCTCATAGTCATATGTGTCTGGATGGTCCAATTGGTGGTCATATGTGTCCAAGCGACCTATCTAACTTATAGTCACATGTGCTCGGATGGCCCGTTTGTTCGAAACCAATCCAGCTTTGTAATATATTTCCTTTGTAAGGGTCATTTACAAAATGTGCAATTTCAAAACCATTTTCAATTGTCGATAATAATTTCTGATCACATATCAATTTCCATTTCATGTACGATTAACCATCTCGATACTTTATCCAATCACTACCCACGTATAGGTATATACACGTACATGTCCCACCCATGCATGTGCATGTACACACATATACTTACACGTATCGCTCTCGATCCACTTTTTCCCATACACCCTACCTAACTCACCTCACCCCTAAACCCCTACCTCTTGGCCACCCTCACTGCCTACAGCCCAGTACTTCTCTCCACCCTAGCTCTCTCGGCCCAACCCCTCAGCCCCTCACCAAACCTTAATTTTTCTCTCCCTCATCCTACCTACTTGGCTTAAACCCTAATTTCGCATCTCTCACTTTTTCTCATATCTAACCCCATAGACAACAAGTACGGTTCACGCCAACACACTACCGTAAAAATTGCGGCCATTGGACCATGCACGCGCCCTCTGCGCCGCAAGAAGGCTGGTCACGTGCCACCTTTGGCCGGCGCATGGGGCTCCCTCTCGTACCTCCAACCAGCAGAATTCTCCTCTCCTCATTTCCTATCATATTTCATCCTCAAATCATGAAAATTCCCGTTTTTCAAAATTTGTTTTCCCCACTTTCAATGACAAAAACCCTAATTCAATTAATCCAAAGTTCGTACGATTCAATTCATGATTAACTATCATCATAAAAATCCTCACTGTCCAGCCCCATATATTCGGCCATATACACATATATTTCATCAAAAACAATTTCCAAGTAGCACGTATTTCATCACATAATTAACATGCATAATCATCTCCGTATTACAATATATCACACACACCACACACACACCACACATATATATATATATATATATAATATATATATATATATATTTGTATTAATCCCTTAGATTCTAAATCTTGGATTTTTTCAGTGTTGTTCCAATTCAGCATTCATCTGAATTGGTCTAGCTTTTGTAGGTTCCTTATAAAAATATGACATAAGATTCTTTAATAAATACTAAACATATTATCCAACAGAATAATTACACAAATACACATCTAAATATAATAGGAAAACAATTAGATAAATTAGAAAAATATTATATTATGCAACCAATAAATACTGTAAGTGAAGAATCACCTATACAAAAAATTTAAACAACCATTTTTTAAGCCTTTCCAAATATCGTCATCCAATATGCAATCTTTGACTAATAAGGAAGAATTCAATAAAATTATAAAACAACAATTAAGTTGTATAGGAAAAAGATTAGAAAATAGCAAAAAAAATTTGATTAAGGACGTGCGGTACCGTCCGACGATTTTATTAATAATAAGCCCTCACTTGTGGCGGAGGAATACGTGGTTACACGTAATGTAGGAGACTCTCCCACACAAAAATAAATGAAATGCATGATATTTACAAGAGAACCTGCAAAAATATGCGAAATATCTGAAGTGTAAAGTCATTTCATCGAATAAAATCCTATCTAAATCCCTAGAATAAAATAAATCCGCATGCCGGTTGTCGTCGTATGTGCATGTGTCCGAAGTTTGTGGTCCAGCGCCCGCCATTGATGAAAACCACACAAGAATAGTCAGTGAAATATCAAGTATGTAGAAGTAGAAAAGAAAAGCAATGCGCATGTACTTACCGACATTGCTTGCATTCACAGTGAATACAGGCAACACCATTTTTGGCCAGATGTTGGAGGACTGCAGGCTGCTGCAGCGTGTGCCATGATCCCACCTTGCGCTCAGAACAAAAAAACAATGTGATCCACACCATATATATGTGACACAAAATGAAACTCTTATGGAAAAAGTTAAGGGGAGAAAATACCAACGTTGCCTATGTCACTGATGGACATAGGCAACCAATGAGAAAGATCGCCAACCCAATGGGAGACTTCCATTAAAGACGCAAATAAGGGACAGTGGTATCCAATAAGATGGCGCCGCATACTTCGCATGGTAAACTTGCTAATGAAGCATATGTTGCTGCCCCTGGTGACCGCAATCCATACCTGGAAAGCGAGTATGCTGCCATATTTGCTTCCCTCGGGCAATATTGTAATAATGATGTGCGTTAAGGCAAAGAAAATCAACAGCTCACCGAATGTCCACCAGCAAAGAGCCCGTGTATTATTGTGGGTGCGATAGATACGAGAGCAATGATCTGCAATCTGCCTCAACTATGAGTCTATCATAATCCCGCGCAAAGAATAGAGACTATATACCAAGGCCATAAGCTTTGCCCTCAAAGGCGTCGTGAACGGCAAAGGGAATGCAACACCAAAAAAAAATCTCCTAAGTCGTTGCATAAAATGACTCCTACAGCCACCCCTATCCGGTCAACCGCTGCATCTACATTTAGCTTAAACCGTCCCATCGGTGGCAACTCCCAACGTACTATCCTGTGCCGATGCTGACGTAATGCTAGTGAAAAACCCCGTGCTACCAAATGGGGCAAGGATATGGAAAATTTACATCCTTTTGTCGATGCACACCATATAAATATGATCCTGCACTCTCTCAAATAATCGGCTGTACGAGAACCTACTGTCTCCAAATCTGATAGATGCATATTCTTTCCAAATAACCCACATAGTGAACGATGAAGCCACTGCTCTCAGCTGACCATCCATAGAAGTAGCAGATGACGTTTGCCACCAACGTATTAAATATCCAAGAACCGCTGAATGTCGCAAAGCTGGACAAGAAAAAAAGCCGATAACTCCTGCCATACAGGCCGAATTGCAGGACATTGTAAAAACAAATGGTCCCGCTGATCTGAATGCATACGACAAAATACACACTGAGACGGAAATATTGTCTGCCACGAACAAAGATTATCAACTAATGGCAAAGCGCGCATCCACAGCCTCCACAGAAAACTCTCCTCTCGCCCAGATGGAAGAGTAGGCCACCAAACAAATTTTGCACAATCAAACTTAGACACCTCAGAGAATAGTAGGCTGTAAGCGGAACGCAAAGAAAATTGTCCTGATGAGTCAGCAGTCCAAGAGATGCCATCTGGCGAGTACTGGACGTGTTGCTGTATATATGAATAAACTCGTGTAATCCGCTTCCAAATCAGAGAATCATAAAGAGCAGCAGATACCATTCCCCGGTGGCCATATCTTGCCCGGCTATATATCGCCCAAAGCGTCTGTGAGTGATGAAATCTCCACCATAATTGACTGTCATAGGCGTGCTGAACCATATTCAGATTTCGGATGCCCAACCCGCCTAATTCTGTAGGTCGATAAATCTGATCCCAAGAACTCCAATGATTATGATTGTTCCACAAAAACCGGCCATTCTCCTGGTAAGAGCTTTCACTACACTCTTGGGAAGACGGGAACTCGCAATTATATGCAAAGGCATTGAACCAAGTACAAGATGAATTAAAACTAAATGACCTGCAAGTGATAGCAGCTTAGTAGACCAAGAGTTCAATCTTGCATCAAAGTGAGTAAGCAATGAAGTACAATAAGAGGCTCGATTAATACCTTTGTATAAATATGATCCCAAATATTTCATTGGCAACTGCGTCAAGCACATGCCCAATGCCTGCGATGCTCGTGAACCCGATACTCCTGTGCTGACCACCACTTGGCTTTTATGAAAGTTGATCAATTGTCTAGAAGCATGCTGATACACATCCAGAAAGGTGGAAACTGTTGCAAATTTGCAACGGAGCCATTTAAAAAACAACAAGATCATCTGCAAACCCCAGATGAGACACTTGAGGTACTCGGCTAGCATTAAACCCCTTGATTGTATCTGTATGCATCAGTGACTTTAGCCCTCTTGAAAAGCCCTCTGAAGCGAGAATAAATAATAGGGGTGATAGCAGATCACCTTGTTTTACCCCTCTCGACACTGGAAAATAGCCCACTGGCTTACCATTAATTAGGACCGAACATCTTGTAGCTGCCAAGTTATTTAATATAATGCGAACGAAACGCGAGTGAAATCCCATGGCCAACAACATTTGTCGTAGATAAGACCAGCTCACTCTGTCAAAGGCCTTAGCCATGTCTAATTTGACAATAACATGTCCACCGCGGACACGGCGATCCAAAACATGCACCATTTCCTGTGCTAGCAGGATTTGGTCAGTAACATCTCGCCCTTTCATAAATCCGCCTGCTCAGGAGATATTAAACGAGGGAGATAAGAAGACAATTGAGTGGCAATCAATCGAGTAAGTACCTTGGCTAGAAAATTTCAAACAAATAGGCCTGTAATCAGACAATGTCTGTGGATTTAGGACTTTTGGAATGAGTGTAATGAGCGCCGCCGCCACTTGATGCGCTGGTGGAATACCAAGAAAAAACTCATGAACTGCCTTATGGACATCCAGTTGTATCACCGACCAAAAGCGACGATAAAAAGATTCCGGAAAACCATCAGGCCCTGCAACACTGGATGGACTAAGATCCTAAACTTGCTTAACTTCATGCAACTCAGGCAAGGCCATCAAAAAATTGTTATCCTCCGCAGAAAGTAATTGAGGGATATATTGGAGGATAGAATTAGCTAGAAATGTCTGTTCCTCAGCAAATAAATTCTGAAAAAACCGTATTGCCTCTGCCTCAATATCCTGCGAGGTACATCACTCCCCACCATCTGCCTTTAATATCCGCCGGATTGCCTGCTTTCACCTCCGTTCCTTCACTGTTTGATGAAAAACTTACCGTTGGCATCGCCATCCTGCAAACCATTTTATATTGGCCTTTTGTTTCCAAACAATAACGCTCACGACTGTGCTAACCATAAAGAGGCCATACTCCTGTGATATTCTATGCGCGTCAAATCAGATGGGGCCGAATCAAATGCAGCTTCACGGCGTAGCGTTTCCGCCTCTGCTGCCGATATAACATCAAAAATATTACCGAACACATCCTTATTCCACCGCCTTAAATGATGCTTAAGCTGTCGCAGCTTAGAATAAAAGCCTCTCATGCCACCAGCGGTACTGAAAGATTGCCACTGATGAATCAAAGCTGTCAAAATCCGAATGTGTATATATATAGAATTAATCACACAGGGCAGCGGCACACCCCATACCCGACGGCCCATAACAAGAAAAAGAACAAGATTATGCCAATTTAACACATATATGCATAAAATCGATATATAATTACAACACATACGTACATATAATCAACAATTTATGCAACCACAAATATGACATGCATGATCCAATTTTTGGTACATACATATAGCTATAATTTGTGCAAAAACATAGCAAATATAAGAAGGGTACTTGTCTTAGCCTCGATTATACTATACCGTACGGGTTGAAAAAATAAGAGTTGGCTTCTTTCCTCACCTTGGAGCTGGCGGCCGAATAGGGTTTATACGGACGGGTGGCTGCCGATTTTTCTTCGAAAATAATGTGTAGGATTAGTTTGTTTAGCCTATGTATTTTTATAGAGATAGGTTGAGGGGATTAGGATGGTATATTCCTAGCTTAATTTGGAATTTACCAACTACATAAACTTTATCCTTACTCCTTTTCTTTTTCTACTTAGGATTTTATTTTGTGTATTTATTTCTTTTTTTCTTTTCTCTATTATGGCCGATATATACATAGTACACAAATAAATATATATTTATTTTATAATAATGAGGAACCGAGGGCATAACATAGGATGTACTTCCAAAATTGCGCAATATAAATAAAAAAGTGACTACCATATACGATGTTATCGTTATAGGAAAGAAACGTTTGTCCGATATCATTGACAAATTAATAATTTCGTAATCATGCATACACAAATCCTAAATTCATCACTTACTATGCAATTTCTTGTTTGTAATTTGTTGTCACAATATAGTAGGAACAATTGAAAGGGATCATC
Organism: Eustoma russellianum; assembly: GCA_036186865.1. Classification (NCBI taxonomy): domain Eukaryota; kingdom Viridiplantae; phylum Streptophyta; class Magnoliopsida; order Gentianales; family Gentianaceae; genus Eustoma; species Eustoma russellianum. Next base: position 17,728,813 of record AP025075.1, on the reverse strand, counting down.
AAGAAAGACAAATATTTTAAATTAGCTTTAAAGGGTCTGCCTTTCATGTAAGCCTCCCCCTACCTTAATCTGCCATTAAACAGGAGAGTAGAAAATAATATTTTGTAGCTACCTTTTAAAAATTGTTTGTGATGGTCGAAACTTTGATAAGCTAGTTTTATAAAACTTACCACCAATACCTTTTATATTTATTTGATGGTCGAAACTAGAGTTTATTGCTCTAATCACAACACAGACGTGCTTACTCTCAAGCAGTTTAATAACACTGCCATGAACATCTAAAGCATGACTCAACTCAGCTTAACCCATTCAACACGAACTTTTATTCGAAATGATTTCTTCTATATTCAATCATACCCTCCCATCTTCACTATTGATGAAGCCTTGCATTTATTAATCAAGTGTTATTAATATTTCAGAATTCAAATATTTGAAGGCGGACCAACTGGTAAAGTTAATGTTTTGTAATCTTGATGTCATAGGTTCGAACCGCAGAAACGTTCTCTTGCACAAAATATAAGATAAGATTGCATACATCAAATCGCAAAACGATTTAACCTCTTCCCAGACTTTACGCAAACGCAGAATTTAGTACACGTGTTCAAACCGCGGAAACAATCTTTTTCACAAAGTATAGAATAAAGGTGCGTTCGCGATCTGGTCCTTCCACGAATAATGTATCGAAAACGCCAAATATTTACAGTTTATTCACTCATCGGAATAAATAACCAAAAGAGGAAACAATGGTTAGAATAGATCTAATATGGTATATATTGTTCTCTTCTTAATAGTAGTTATTAAAAAAACAAAAACCAAAAATCTCCAATTGTTGAAGTCTTTTTTCACGTCGGCTTCTTATAAGATCTTCCAATTCCTCCCTTGATCCATTCTAACTTATTGAATAGATTATACCATGTGTAACATCAAATTCGTGCACATCACATAATTTTATCATGCATTAAACAATGAGATAAAAGAAAAATAACCTGAGACTCAATCCCAGAAAAGCAATCAGAAATGGTGCAAACAAAAGCAAATATCCTTTCACTCTATCCATCAAGAATCCTCAAAACAAGAAACATTATTTTCTTTAACTAGAAAGTAGAAATATCATCTGATCATCAGATATAGAATCCAAAATGTAAAACTTTGAAATGACATCCAAAATGCGTCTCTTATCCAACTCCTTAGTGCTTACTACATACAACAAATCAATTATTCCCCTGGTAGACAAATTAAATAGTCTGTAAGCAACTCTTCCCTTTCAGGAACAAAAAATTAGCAAAGGCCAGCCAGTGATAAGGTTACGGCTAGGTGTTAAGTTCAACTACACCCCAATGGTCTTCTGCACTTTCTGTATTTGGTTCAGGAATATCCATGTCATCTGCAAACAACAATGCCAGTAGTTACATGTCAAAATTAACGTCAAAAGTTTCGGATAAAATATCGCTGTCTATAATTATGTCTTGCTTTAGCATGTTCAAGAAAGCGATATGATGAGAAAGAATACCATGACGTGAGGGGCAATTCTGATACAGTAAACAGGAAATCCAGTGTAGAATTTAAACGGTCCACCGGACTTCAGGGTTTTGAGGGCACAATCTAGAGAACCAGTGTATGGATACTTTCCATCAGCATTTGGTTGCATCTTCTGGATTTGCGTTTTCACATAGTCGAAGGGTAAACTGCAGGCTGAAGCAAAGAATCCTGATACAGCACTAGCCCCTGAAATAAACAATACCCCAAACCCACAAAAAGAAAAAGGAAGAAAAGATCAGGAGCGAGTGAGTCATGTATCTCAAGTAACATCTGGAACAAGACAAGACTACATCAACATCGTCGAGAAAAAAGGAGCACCAGAGATGACGTGCATGTTCCGAATAAAGACAGTTATAAGCAGCAGCAATTAAAACAACATAGAGACGTATATCAATAGTTCATACTGTTGACATCAAGGACAAGAATGACGTGAAAAGACAAGTTTACTTCCCGATACTGGCTCCCATTTCTCAAGGAACTGTTATGCTTAACAACCGTATCTGTCTTAACAACCATCTTGGTGTGTGTATTGCTACCACAGCAAGGAATACAGCCACAGCCAGGAATCCAGATGACTTTCAAATATTCTGGATTTGAGACTAGCAGTTGCAAAAGAGAATGAGCCTTTAGTGTTTGAACAGCTAGGAAAACCAAATGTACCGCTAATATTAGAAGGAAGCGTGTATAAGGGCTTCTTGAAAAGCTGAAAAAGGTCATGACAGTGGGAACAACAAGATACACTTGTCATGCTGGAAAGTTACACATGTATGCAATGGTAAGGTTTTCATGGAATGCCAGAACTATAAAACAAGAAAGTGGCTATTGTAGAAATGCCATATTCTCAAGAACATCAATCCACCAAGAAAACTAAATCTCGCAGCTATATCTCTCACAAAAAGCTCAGTAAGCAATCTAATTGGACTGGATGTATATAAATACCTCTAGAATACTGAATTTCCATGAGAGGGTTAATTGCTTGCCATTGTTCAGTTCATTTTGGAAAGTATTTCCAATCCCTAAAATGTGCTGCTTTTCCCCCCTTTTTCTTTCTCATACTTTCTTTTGCATCTATTGCATGTGAAGCATTAAGATTAAGTATTCAGTTCATTCCATCCAGAGCACCGTAAAGATGATGTGCATTCATATTTTTATACCAATAACTGGCTAATGTTTTTGGTTGCTTTAGAGTACCCTCAGAGAATTCAACCATAATACCTGGAAGAAAATGTCATGCTAACCACAATTCTGCTTTGGGAGAATTTGCTACAGAGATCAAAACATGCAAAAAATGCAGATCTAGATGAATAGTGCACCATACCTACTACTGTAGAAGCCTCGCCAAATCCGAGGGAGTCCCTGAAGAACTCTACACTGTGATCATAAGAAGCAAGCATTCCCATGTTCAATGCCATTGCCCTCACGACAGTAGGGCCAGCACCCTTCCACAGCGCCAATACCCCTTCATCGGCAACAATGCGATAAAGAGCATGGAAGGCATTTGTGTAATTCCGTCGCTGAGCAAGAGGTAAAGTAGCATCAGCCTGCATACGGATAAGTGCCAGATCAGCAGGGCTCCCTACACATGCTCCGATTGCTCCAGCAGTCAAACCACACAAAGCTTTCTGATACAAAGGTAGAGGCTTGCCATCATTTGCTTCAATTGCTTTGGCAGTCAATATCCTGTTGGACAGACGACAGTTAAAAGGAAAACTCAGCATTCCCGTTTTACAAAAAAAAAAAAGGGGGGGGGGGGGGGGGGGGAATTGGGGAAAAAATTTATCCAGGTGTAGTACTATGAACCAACAATCAACAGATGGACTGTGATTAGAACAAGATAGTAAATTGCATTAACAATGTACACTTACCAAAACCATTTTAAAGAGCCTAAACAAAGTTCATGCATATAAGGACAATAGAAAGGCATAAAAGCAGAGCAAGTTCCAGGGCAAAATTTAGTAATCCAAGACGCTTCAAATGAGAACAAAGATCTGGAGGATATGCAGATTTAGGACTATCATCAGATAAACATGCAGACACATCTTTTGCATGTTTTACTTGCGATATGTATAAGGTTGGTAGGCATAATATGGGCCTTAAATCTCAATAATGGCACGATGGCAACATGAGGTTAACATTCTTTTTATTTGTCCATCTTCCACTCACCTCATACCATATAACTACAGAAACCTCTTGCACCACCAAGCACCCAAATGTGTTATTTGTATTTTGGCAAACCCGCCATTTAGAGACATCAAAGATGCATAACAATAAGAATGCCCAAAAAAAAAAAAACTTCTCTTCCCTCTTAACATGTTTTTTAGCCCTCTTAACATGTTTCTAGTCAATAATTTCTCTTCTGGTCTTTTGCCATGACAAGAGGTCTAGGGACAGAATCTCAAAGCAACTATATTGTAAATACTACCTCAATAGACTTAATCAACCTCTAAATTAAAATCTACAAGAGGAAGCTCGCTCTGCAGCCCAGTTGTGGTTGCGGAAGTGTATACTATGGTAATGACCAAGTAACATCTCTGAATGAACTCTTAAGAAGACTGTCTTATCGAGTGGTCGCTTAAGTATTATTATCACCGACGTAATTTTTTCCCTAATGGAATTGACCTGTGTCTCCATGAATGAGTTACAGGACGGAAGCAAACTACCCAAAGCCCACTAAAGTGTCTGGAGCACAACTTTATTTTTTCAAAATTTTAGAGAAGATGAAAATACTCACTTGAATGTCCCAAGCCGAGCAGTAGTATATGTAGCTTGTCTAAGCAGACCAGCAGACAATCCCTGCTCAAGAAACAGAACATAAATGAAAAGACAGTGTAAGTGTCAAGCATGCAGAGAAGAGACTCTTGATGCATAAGAAGACAACATGAACACCTAGAACGTTCTACTAAACAAAAGGAGACGAAATGCAAATATGAAGAGCCAAGGTGTCTTGCCTTTGGAAGGTAAATGTATATTCCACTTGAGATCAAGAAGCTAAAGTAAAAAATATCTACTTACACAAAAAACTAAATACATTTAACTCATCCATATCTGTGTGGATCCTAAGATTATTCTGTGATAATATTCAATTCCAAAGAAAAGATTAGACCTTCAAATATGGTCAAGCAAATGGATCCTGGTCTAGAAGTGTAGGTGATATTTTCAAGCCAACGGACTAATCATACACTAGTGGAAACAGTAGCGTTCTTAATTGTCAACGAACAAGTTAGGATCCAAAAAAATCTAACCGTTGGTCTAAACATGCGTTAGTGGACTTTATGCGGATTTAATACAAAAACAAGCAGGAGGAAGCACAAACCTTGTAAAATGCACCAACACCTTCATTTTTTAGCATAGTTCTGGTCACCTCTCCTGCAGATCCCTGACCCAACTGAATTCTAACCTGCAATCACCAAATAACCAATGAAAATGGATAAGGGGTGAAGATCAAAGGATAACCATATTGACTTGGAGGAAGGAATTCAATGTCAAGGCAGATGAAGTCTGAAATTCAGATTAGAAAGAAACCCACAAAGATCTCATCTTTCATCTTAAGAGCCTCGTAGCTAGAACATATTCAAATATTTAATACGTTATTAGCACAATATTCAATCTTTCGATTATTACCTTTGGCTCGAATCCAGAAACCACATCATAAGGTAATCAATTCTTAAAAATAAAAGCTAGAAACTAGCTACACAAGAAAACTTCCAGAAGTGACAGAAACAACACCCCTTTTAAGATCTCAAAAATGTAAACAAAAAAAACTAATTTCTTTTCAGAATAACAATCACAGGGAGAAATCCATATATACCCTCAAAGATCCAACCCGAAAGAATCAAAGAAAAAAGTAAGAAAAAGTTTGTACCTTGACCATATCGATTGGTTGGATGACACAGGTGGCAAGCATACCAGAGGCCCCTCCATTGACGAAGGGCTTAATGGTTGGCCATACTCCAACTGCTACTTTAGGCTTCTGTTCTCCCATCACTTCTCAATCTCTGTGATTGCTTTCGTTTCCGCTGATTTCAGATTTCACAGAAGAAAAAGAGAGACAACGGAGAAGCAGAGATGAAACTGAGAACCAACTTTTGGTGGACACATGCTGTGGTAGGCACTGCAGCAGCTAAAATAGTCTCTCGTGATTCACATCCAACAAACCCTCTGCTTTCTTCCTTTTTTATCCTTTTATTATATTTTTGTATTATTTTCTTTCTTGATTTTTCTAACCATTGAATTTCCAGTTTCAATGCCCGTCTGCCCCAGGGGCATAGTCCAGTGTTAAATGGCAAAGGTGATTGGGGCTAAAACCCCGACGTCCCGAGTTCGAGTCCGTGTGGAGACAATCCTTGTTGAAATATTACAAGGGTTACCTCTGGGCTGGCTGAGTCTCGAGTGTCCTCTCCCTTTGCAGGGCTGCCAGTGGAGCACATCCCTCGATTTACATCCTACCTGGCTAAGGGGCCTCTGGTACAGGTAGGGGGAGAACCCACCCCTCATCAAAGTTTCAATGCCCGTCTTTGCCTAGTCTATATGATTTTATAGAAGATGTAAACTGACAATATGATTCGGAACATAAAGTCAACATACAAAAGATTCAAATCTAAACCAATAATAAGAATTTGATTTATATTTGTTCACCAAACTATGTTGCTTTAACTAGTATGATATTTTTTCATTAAGTTATTGTAGCGCCCCGTCTCGGACCACATCAACGGGATAGTTTGCCCGACATACTCTGCTACGAGAAGTACCATGCGTCGATATATCTTATCTGAGACGTAGATCGATATAGCGGAAGCATAATAAATCAAACATAACACCATATTTTAATAGGTGCATCATCCAAAATAGAGTACATAACAGTTTAACAAAACTAGAAGTCCAAATACATCAATCCATCAAAAGGCAAAGTCCTCATCCTCAGGTCTACAACAATCGCTCACTGCTCATCTCTCTTCGGCTCATCCTCGACATACTCAACCTCAAAAGTCCTGTCCTCTGCAAAGTTTATATACAACCAACAGTTTAGGCGGTTTATAAATTACTTAGTAAATCCCACCCTTAGAACCTCCATGCCAGATCAAACAAGATGAGACATGATAGTAAAACATAAGAACATAAATAACGTTTCATGTCTCAGTTAAGAAAAATAATTAACATCACACACATCGTATATATAACAACAAATAAATGAAATAAGGCATTCATAATATCATCATACAGAAACTAATTCTACTCTACCTACTCCGTAAAAGTTCAACCGAAACCAGCTCATTCCTAGCTTCTGGATTCATGTCTTATTCTATTCGTCAAGGTTCTATACTTCCTTAACTGTCCCTCTTAGCATGATCATCATCCTATTTTCTACTCATAAGGTTAGCATTTTTTCTTATCTTGAATTTAAAAGTCTTCTTTAGTTATATCTGAAACTTCATGAAACATGATCATAAAAATGCATGACATGAACTTTCCTTTGTTGAAAAAAAGGGGTTTGAGTGATTTAAAAATGCATGATTTAAATAACGTGTTGCAAAGAAATACATGACATTACCATTTGGTGCAAAAAATAGCAGGAACTAAACTTGCTGTTGATCCTAGACAATATTTCTCTTGGCTTCCATCGCTGACACTCTCACGGCCTTCTCTGATTCGCTGGCTATATCCACTGCCAGGCCGGTTGAAATTGAATACAGATGCGGCAGTTGGCAGACAGTATGCAGCAGGGGGTGCTATATTGCGCGATCATATGGGATCTTGTGTGGGCGCAATCTCATTCAGGCTGCCCCCAACTACGCCACTAAACGCAGAGATTCAAGCAGCATTATTTGGTCTTTTATATTTCTTCCCCTAAATCGTAACATCATCTTGGAATCGGATTGTGCCCAAATGATATCTCGGTTGGCCCGCCCGCAGATGGTTCATGGCAACTATTATCTCCGGCTACTTCACACACTTATTCATCTCCACCGGCTTGATTATCATCACATCTATCGGGAGGCTAATATGGCAGCTCATTACTTGGCTCAACACGGAATGATGGACCCCATCACACATTATTATTCATCGCATACTCTTCCTTCGTTGGTGCGCGCTGCTATCTCGTTAGATCTTTTCTTGTTCAATTGCGTGTCCCTTGACAAACTACAATCTTCCACATGGATTGGATTTCAACAATCTCACTGCCTGTATCCTACGGGATCCAGGCAGGATCGGTATGTGTTGCTATCTTTTGGCCTGGATTTTATACTGTTTACTACTGATTAATCACTGGCTCTTTATGCTTGCCTTCGCATGGCTTGGACTATATATCTTGATGGCGAGATTTATCTATCCTGCACCGGCGGTCTCAGCGGCAAAGACTCCACTGTCACGTCCTTACATAAAATCGTCGCCTTGGCACAAACTTTGCCAAGGCGACATCGGTATGTGTTTAACATCTCTCTTTTATTTTCTTTGGATTCTCTCTATCATCGGTATAACTTCTCCCTGGGATTCTTTCGAGGTACGGCATTTTCCGAACAAGTCAAGCTCAAGCAACGATTCCACTGCTTATTCTGGAGAACTCGGTCCACACCACCATCTACAGCAAGCACACATTTGTACTCAATCTTAGATTCAATTCATATCAATGACAGCCGTACAAATATGTACGCTTTTTCCTTCGCCAAGGTTTTATCCACAAGGGTGGTTTTACTTGACAAGGTTTTAATGCGGCATATCATATACGACTGGAGATATGTTATTTTAGTTCGTTATTTCATTTATTCGCATACTCTGATGATTGTAATATGGTTTTTCTCCGCCAAAAGTGAGGCTTATCATTAATAACATTTTTCTTCTATAAATAAATAAATAATATATATATATATATATGTATATATATATTCAGATTTTTTGAAAAAGGCACATACACATATATTCCAACGTACTACCGACACGTTATATATTTTACGTACGTACGTTAACGTCACACCACCATACTTAACTCATATTTATGAGTATATTCAGGTCTTATATCATATGATATAAGTCATGGTGATGACAAATTAAATACGACACGTTAAAAGGTTCTAAACCGAAAATTGTCGTATCGGGCGAATACCGAAACTTCGCCAACGTGTCACGTACTTGCCATAAATAGATGGCCAGCCCCTACACCTCAAAAATATCAATACATTTCGTGGGTATGATGATATTTACAGCCATAAAATCATTCTATGTTGGTACACACAAACACCCACATTAAGGCCAAATTGTGGAGATTCTAATTTCAATTTTGTCACATGTGTAAGGCGCCACTTTAAGACCAGCCAAGTGCTGAATATTAAAGTTTAGATTATATATATAATGTGTAACATAATATATATAACATGTGCAAAAAGTTGGAATTTAATTAGAGAAAAATCGAGTAATCGATAAACATCGAAAATTCGGTTTTCTACGTACACGACACATGGAACGTTTTTGGCACATCATACAACATGTATCTAGACACTTTTTACATATTTTCATACATCTCAAAGTGTTCTAGAAAATTCAATTAAGGGCTGATTGGAATATACCATGTGTGTCTTATTGAATGTGCATTATTTTACAAAGTTTGTAAAAATAAAATTCAGCACATGCCCAACCATGTTACAACACACGCCTACTCAAGCTATGTTGGAGCATATGTGAAGCCTTGTTGGCATATTGATTGGTCAAGAATGAAGCATACAATGTTGATGACATAAAGGAATGAACTAAATAAGGTAACATTTCAAACTTATGTCACAATTGTGACACATGCTGAAAATTCAGCATGTGCACTAAATTGCTGGCCGATTTTGAGACTATTATGACTCATATTTTGTGTCTTGATTAAGGTGGATTAATTAGCAAACAATTTGGAAGTGTTTTAACTATTTTATTAAAAAGAAGTGATATTCTTGAATATCACACATGCTGAAAATTTCAGCATGTGTGTAATGCATCTAGGCCGATTTTTGTGGCCTTGTTAATGTCTAATTTTTATCCAAAATTTGATAAAGATGTCTTGCACAAAATGATGATTGAATTCTTGGATTAGATCAATACAAAATAGGCAATATTTTCAATAAGAGATGGATGTTACACATGCTGAAATTTCAGCATGTGCAAGAATAAGTGTGGCCGATTTTATTAACCATTTTTGGAGAAATATTGTCTTGCTTAATTTATGTGATGATCTTGGCAGTTATGGTAATTATTCTATGGTGATTTTGACACATGTTTTTAGTGGAATTCTCAGATTTTCCTAGTCATCAAGTGATGACAATATTCAACCAATCAATGATGAGTGCCAAGTAAGCAAGAGTTAAATGATAATCCAATGAGGAGGTGCCAAGTAAGCAAAAACATGTCACAATGATGCCACTTATTCTCTCAAGGACTTAGAAGATATTTTCAAGAGGGGGAAGAGCAATAGGGGGCGGCCAAATCATTGATAAAAAGAGAAGAAGGAGAACAAACAAAATAGGAGACAAGGCTTACAAGTTTCAAAGATCAAAAACGTTTTCTACTTCTTTTTCTACACTTCTTTCTTTCTTCTTCCTAAAAGCCTATTGTAATCATATTCATACATTTGAATAGGCTTCACATAGACCACCACATATTCTTTATCTTTGTAAAAGATCGATTAAGGTGTGATCAATCTTAAATCTTGTAAAATGGTGGTGTTCGTGTGCATTGTATTCAACATACAAGGTTTGTAAAGGGTTGGAGTTGGTGTGTAACTCCATCAACCCTGTGGTAAGGTGTTTTTGTGTTGTGTGATTAGTGTGAACCGAGGAAGGTGTCCTCAAAGACTGAAGTAGGTTGGTTATAACCGAACCAGTATAAAATTCTTGGTGTCATTTACTTTCAGCACTTACTTTCTGTTTCAGCACTGTTTATCGTTTTTGATCACGCTCGTAAAGATAGTAAACGTATCTCAAAATTACGAAACTTTCTATAATCATATCCACACATCTTAAGGTTAATTTGGCACAAGTTTCAACCCTTTTGGACAAGTATAAGTCATTCAAACGTCCAATGTTTTGAGACTAGTGCAGTCTGATTTTCAGGCTTGCAAAGGTTGAGACTTTGATCGTATTTGACTAACTTTCCAAAAGAATTTTTCAAAACTGTTTCAACCCATTTAAATACAACTTATAAGGGGTTAGTCTTTAAATTTTCAGAGCATTTGAAGTTACGTACAAATAGGAATTAATTTTTCAAAACAGACTACCAGTTCTGGCATATTTGCGCAATCTGACCACCAACGAATTTTTAAGGGGTTAGAGGTTGAATTTAAATCTGAAATTTTTAGGAGACACTCATAACATCTGAGGCTAAGTTTTCTCAAAATTTCAGAATTTTTGAAAACCTTCAACTAAGTTTTAAAAATGTTTTAAAATTGGTCCTGAAAACAGAAACTGTTTTCAGAAGTTGGGTTTTTGGTTTAAAACTATTTTAAAAACCACATTTTCCGCATCCACTATTCAACCCCCCTTCTAGTGGTGCCTTGCAGATCCTACAATTGATATCAGAATGCAGGAACACTCACAGCAAGAAGATCTAACGATCTGTGTGAGATGGCAACCACTAGCCACGAAACCGAGGAAAAAGATATGTCAAGCCAAATGCCTCCACTATTTGAAAATGAGGTAAATTCTGATTTTGACTCGGATTATGAACTATCTTATGATGATTTATATGTTGAATATCTTGAGTTACATGAGTTTGCTAGAACTCTTGCAAAACAAAAGAAACTTTTAATTGAAGACAAGAAATTGTTAGAATCTTCTAACACAAATCTTGTGTCTCAATTAAACGATTCAAAAGAAGAGTCGTCTTGCATCATAAATTCATTAAGGTCTGAAATTTCATCATTGACATCCGAGAACACTGAACTGAAAGCCGAGATTTCAAAGTTGAAATCAAGAAACGAATATCTATAAAAGACTAGAAAACAATTCGATACGGATACTTGTATTCTAGATCATCTTATCTCTTCTCAGAAGGATGGAAATGATAAAACCGGACTAGGGTACGATGAGAAAAGTGAGTCACTAAACAAACAAACAAAATTCATTCCATCAGAGAAAATGGATGCATCTAAGACATATATGGCATCTAAGAAGACGCCTAGACCTTCCATTGTGACATCTTATCGTGCTTCACCTTCATATCATACAAAGAGCAATCATGTGCCATATAGAAAGCCACTGATGCATATGCGACATTCATATCATAAAAATGCATCTAGATCACTCCCCGTGCATGCAAACCAAAAACGAAAATCATACTATGTGCATGATAAGATTCTCGGTCAAAGGCCAAACGTATTTGCCCCTAACGTATATTATGCGTTTTCATCACCTTTCTCACCTTTTGTTAGACCTAGAAAGGTCACCCAAACTTGAAAAGGAAAAAAACATATCTTGGGGGTGTTCCAAGGGGAAGGCCGGTTGTAGGGAGGGGTTGGAGGGGTATTTTTGGTACTATAGTAGATCCTAGAATTTTCTTGGTGTATATCCTATTTTTGGTTTATTTTCCTTTTTAATAAAAGTTATGACACAATTATGTTCTCAATTTATTTTGATTGAAGCGTGTATACTAAGTCTTGTAATATACAACCTAGTTTAATTATCCGATACCTAACATGGGTCGGAACAGTTATATTCATCCATGTCTTACTTCCTTTGTTTATTTGTATTTCGGCAGGGTAAAATGTAAAACTAGCTGAATTTTAAAATGACTTCTTATCAAGTATTCTTAGTTTATCAATTGCTAAAAATAAAATATACAAGATATTTTATTATTTTGCCTTTCAATAAATGACATATATCAATTTGTATATGTATTTTAATAACCAATCACAACCTTGTAACTAGAAATTGTCTATCTTTGTGGCATGCTTTTATTTAATCATTAGTTTGTTTCCGAATGATATATAACTAGGTACATGATATTTTACGGTGACTTTATGTATCAAGATAGTTTACATCAGTTTGAGATATTATGTACTTAGTTCTATGTGAACTAAATGTTATAATGCACATAGTTTCATGCGAAATAAATGTATTTTCAGATATTATGGACAGAGTTGCCATGATTGTATTAATTATTTTTGAACTTTGACTTGAATGTCTTGACGCATTTGTTTTAGATCATGTGGCTGATATGATCAAATGAACTATCAATATGAATAGTATAATATTTAACATGATACTTTTTCAATATCATACACAATGCTTTCTAACAAAATATAATCGATTGTACTAAATAGTTTCATTATTTTATGCAAGTGTTTTTATTGTTTGTATCTTAGAAAAGCATAAGAAAGAAAGAAAGAAAAAGATAGATGTGTAATAATAAGACATAATGGTACATCAAGACTAATAATTTTTATTTTTATTTGGTAGTTGACTAAGACAAATAAAAAATGATCAATGAATTATATATAAAGGCGATTGGAACAAAATGATTGACCTATGTGATATGGCTCTTTGAGTCCTTTTAGCAATATCTTCATATCATAAATAACTTTTCGAGTTTACGTTGTAAGATACACTGATTTACAGTCGACATGTCATATTGTTATCGGATTCGAACCACAAAAACAACCCTTTAACGTAAAGTGTAGGGTAAAGTTGTGTACATCAGATCGCAAAGTAATCCGACTTCCTGCAGATCTTGTGCAGATGCGGAAGACTATTACACCGAAAATGCCTTTTATGTAATATTTGTTATGTTTGCATAACCTCGACTTTATCAAAGATGGTCATGTTTGATTGGTTGTGAGATCCTCAAGAACCATTCCCTTGGCTTTTTATGCTATGATTTGATCAACATTTATTTTGGGTCAGCTGGTTATCTGGTTAATTGTCAAGTCGTACAAATTTCTGAACTTCTATTGCAGCTCATTGTAGGTCACAAATAAGCATCTAAGATAATTGGAATTTCATGAAGTTTTCTATACAATTTTGGATGTCCAACTACATTCTCCATTTTCTCACAAAATGAAAAAAAAAAACAGGGGGTGTAGAATTGAATGAAAAGTTTTTTCATTGATTTTGGACGATTATAATCACCCATATCTATAGTACAATATTTAATGATAATTATGGAACATTCCATTTTCTACATGATTTGATACGATACTCATCCTAATTACATTTTATGACAATATGTTCTTATATGGTATGATATCTTCTTATATGATATGCTTTTATACTTTCCATCACTTCCCCTCAAGTTGATCAGTGGGGTCACCAACACTAAACTTGTGAAGTGTTGCTTCAAAGATTCTTCCAACAACCGCCTTTGTCAGTATATCTGCTAGTTGATCTTCAGACCGAGCAAACGACACCTCTACAATCACAGCATCGAGTTTTCCTTGTTGAAGTGTATGTCTACTTCAATATGTTTTGTTCTATCGTGTTGGACTGGATTCTCAGAAATACTAATCGCTGCTTTATTGTCACATTTCAACTTAGCCTGAAGCTAAATTGGAAAGCCTATTTTCTTTAACAATTTTCCTAGCCACATGGCCTCCATAATTCCCTTGGAGATTCCTCTGAATTATGCCTCCGAACTAGACAACGCTACCACCTTCTGTTTCTTGCTTCTCCAAGTAACAAGATTACCTCCTACTAATGAGAAATACCCAGATGTTGACCTCCTGTCGTTTCGATTGCCTGCCCAGTCTGCGTCAGTATATACTTCCACTTCTGGATGTCCATGATTCCTAAACCAAATTCCTCTTTCCGGGGTTTTTTTCAGATACCTCAAAATCTGCATCACAGCCTCTATATGTTCTTCTTGTGGCTTGTGTATAAACTGGCTAACCACTCTAACTGCATAGGCAATATCTGGCCTCGTATGAGAAAGATTAAATAAGTTTCCTACTAGCTTCTAGTACTGTTCTCGATCCACTATCGGAGCTTCTTCTTTGATCTGTAGCTTCTGGTTGATTACCATCGGTGTTTCACTCGGCTTGCACTCTAGCATCTCTACTTCAGATAAAAGATCTAGCGTGTACTTCCTTTGGGATATGAACAGTCCTGTTGCTGACCAGAGTACCTCGATTCTGAGAAAATACTTAAGTGCCCATAAATCATTCATCTCGAATTATGTAAACAGGTTGTTTTTGAGTTGCACTATTTCTTCTTCATCATTGCCTGTGATAAGCATATCATCCACGTATATGATGAGGCATGTGACCAACTTACCTCTTTGCTTGAGGAACATTGTATGACCTGTGTTTCTTTGCTTGTACCCATTCTGCTTCATAACAAGTGTAAACCTCCCAAACGATGCCCTAGGAGACTGCTTCCAACCATAAAGAGCTCGTTTGAGTCTGCAAACTTTGTTTTTTTTTAAATCGTCGGAGAAGCCTGGCGGTGCCTTCATAAACCTATCTTTCTTCAGTTTCCATGTAAAAAGATATTTTTAACATCAAACTGGTACATCGGCCATTCCTTATTTACCGTAATTGAGAACAAGACCCTGATAGTGTCAATCTTTGCGATCGAAGAGAAGGTCTCTGAATAATCAATTCCATGTGTCTGTGTATATCCTTTTACCACTAACCTAACCTCATACCGTTCAACCGTATCATCTGCCGTATATCTTACAGTAAACACCCACCGACACCCTACTGACCTTTTTCCTATGGGCAGTACACATTTCTCCCATGTGTTGTTTTTCTTTAGTGCCTCCATTTCTACCTACATTGCCTCCTTCCATTCTCTCCGTTCGATTGCTTCCTCGACAGTTCGCAGAAGATCCTCATCACATAGAAGATGTAAACAGTCTTTGCTTTTCCCAACACTGTCAAGTTTAATAGATACCTGGAGTGAGGAGGTGCACGGTCGGGCAAGTATCTTCGAGGCGGGACTCCTCTATTTCTCCTTGGAGGAAGGGCTCGTGCCTGTCACTCATCTACAGGGTTAGTGGGTTCTATAGGCAGTATAGTAGATGGAATAGGTGAAGTCGGTAAATTATTAGACTGTATGTGAGAAGATGACTCACTTACCTTTTATAGAACACCCAAGGAAGGAGGTTCACTGGGTGATGACGCTTTAGCTTCAGAACTATCTAAACTGGACTGGGCATGCTCGGTGTCGCCATGTGCTTGGCCTTGTTGGCCAGCCTCTGATCACTTGAAGTTGTGTAACTAGTCAAAAGGATCACTAGGGTACGGTGTGTAAAGAAATATTGTGTTTCAATAAAAACACAGTCGAGGGTAACTTAGATACGGCAGGTTAGGGGATTATAGCACCAGTAACTCTTTTGATGAGTGTCATAGCCGACGAAAACGCATTTTTCGGCACATAGATGGAGTTCGGTTCTTTCATGTTTAGGAATGTGGATGCATATAGTGCAGCAGACTATTTTGGGTGGAAGAGTCATAATAGATGGAATACTAACTTGAGTAGCTAACATTTGGAGTGGAGTATGATAGTTAAGTGTGCCTGTGGGCAGTCGTTTGAGAAGGTATATGGAGGTAGCAATTGCCTTATGCTAGAAAGTTTTCGAAACACATGCTTCGATCATCATCGCCCTAGTCATTTCAAGAAGCAGGTGATCTTTCCATTCTACAACACCATTTTTTGTGGAGGTATTCGGACAAGATGTTTGATGGATGACTCCATGAGTTTGAAAGAATGTTTGTGAATGGTGTGACATGTATTTGCCCCTATTATTAGACCACAGGATTTGAACTGTTTTGTTGAACTGGGTTTTTATCATTTGGAAGAAGTCAATGAATTTGTCCGGAACTTCCGATTTATTTTTTGGGAAGTAGACCCATGCCATTCAAGCATAATCATCTACAAACAGAACAAAGTACATGAACCCCTGGGGTGTAGCAGATGGGGGCCCCTACACATCAAAATGAACTAGAGAAAAATCAATGATCAACTCTTGTATTATTGGGGGTGAAACGTGTCCTTATGGTGTTTGGCAAGAATGCATGTATCACAGGAAATATTTGTATCAGACTGAGTAAATAAAGCAAAAAACAAAGTATGAAGGCAACCAAAAGAAGGGTGACCCAGCCGCCACAACCACAGTGTGGACAATCATAGACCGACCTTGTTGAGCAACCTCCTCTACGTAGTATGGTCCGCCGCTTTCAGTGCCATGCCCAATGATTTCCTCCGTATGAATGTTCTGCAAGAAACAGAAGTGAGAATAGATAAGTACAACACAATTAATTTTATTGGTAATTTGTCTAAGTGATAGTAATTTAGATGACAATATGAGGACATAAAGACAATGATGTAATCTTAGGTTCAGGGAGATCTAAATGGCGCCACTGCCTTGGACGAGAATTATTTCTCCACTAGCAGTTTTGATGTGAACCTTGTGCATAATTGAGGTGGAGAGGTTTGTAAAGTCTTGAGGGTCGTAGGTCATAGTATCCGTGGCTCCACAGTCAAGGATCCACTTTGGGTGCTTGGTTGAGTAGGACTAAGGAGCTGGTCGTGTATGGTGGCCTTTGACAGTCGTTAGGGTTTGTTTTTCTTGGTTGGGGTCATTTTTGGAAATATTAGGAGGAGAGGATATATTATCGTAATTTACTTTATCTGGTCGGATATTTTGGTATTTATTTTGAGCTGATATACTATTTTGGAAATTAGTTTGGTCAAAGACACTATTTTGGTAATTTGTTTGGAGGGGCATTTCTGTCATTGTACATGAGTTTAAATGGGCGGTTGTATATGGGGGTAAAATGAGAAAAACAGACTTTGGGTTTGGGGCATAAATTCTCCAACCCTACCTTCCTCCTTCAATGTCTCGATTCCTTCCTTCATTCTGCCGCTGTCTCCTGTGCCTCTGTTTTCTTCCTCTTGGCTTGGCTGGCAGATGCTGCCGCTGGAGTTTGCCTCCGCCTCTGCACTTGAGCTGGTGCTACCCCCTAGCTGGTGCCCACTTCCACTGCTCTGCGACCTGGCGTTTCTGCTCCCCTTCATTCTTCCTGTTTGTTCCCCCACTAATCGAGATATCTGACTAATTCGAAGCACTCTTTCTTGCTGTGCTTGTGTTTTTCACAGTGGGTGCAAACAAGCTTTATCTTGTCCTCTTTATCACCTCCTCGCGATGATGTCTGTGAATGAGGAGGCTTAGCTCTTCGTCCGTCCTCAGCTTTGACCCGTATCGTAGTCCCGCCCTAATCCCTTGTGATGAGTCACCGTACTCTGAGGGGACCCCATCAAAATAGCCATCCTGGTATCCTCCCTTCCAATGGCAGCGTACGCCACCTCTGGTGGCGGTAGTGGCTCTTTTTTAAGGGAGCTTCATCTTGGCAGCCTCAAATTTATCATCCACTGCCATGAGAAGTGTTAGGAAATCAACCGAGATCACTTGCCAAACGCGCAGCGGAAAAACAAAACTTGATCTCCGATTTCCTATCAAGGATCCATGTTGTTCGTTTAATTCGACAAAAGAAATCAAAAACTACCTCCGTAGATTCGAAGTCTGCAGATGGAAGAGGTGCGAAATCACGAACACCCTCTGGTCGGTATCCATACGAACGCGAGTGCTAGCTCTTCAAAACGGCACGGCTGAAGAACTCGTTTTTTACAAAACGATTCTAGGGTTTCTGTTGTTTCGTGTGTATTTCGTATTTCTCTATGTACGAGATACCATAGATCTGATATATATATATACGCATTTATGGATATTAAAAAACCGAGTCCTAATCGGTTTCGTTGATGCCAATCAAAATCCATATCAGAATTGGATTCTGTCAGGATATTCAAAATCCATATCAGATATGGATTCTCTCATTATTATCTGACAGCATCTATATATCTATATACATATAACCACAAAAACGAAAATATAATAAATAATCCAATATTAATATTATTAATATTAAAACGATAATACTAATAATAATTAATATCCAATATTAATATTATTAATATTATTCATCTCAGCCTACGCATTCTTGTGTGTGACCCGATACACTGTTCTCATAACAAGTATCTATGAGATTGATTCGTATCACCACACATAATCATCTCATGATTATCAAATCAACTCATACTGATTATAAATTATTTATCTCCATAACAATAATGTATCAGGGACATATATCAAAATTGTGTGTAACATACTAACCAACAATAATGATAATAAAACCTCTTTTATTAATAATAAATGCATAACATAAATATCCAAATCATGTCCTAAGGCACCATACACTAACAAGAAGTTGGTACAATCATTGTTCTTGGACTTTACTGTTGTATATAGTTATATCTTCAGGGTCCTTCACTGGGTTGGGTTCTCTGCGGTCTATCTCAATCCACTCACTGTGAAGTCTATTCCAGAAGTCTTCCACTGTGCTTCCCCTTGTTTGATTGAGTTTTTTCAAAGACTTGTAGTGAATCTGCCCCAGCGTCATACGTTACGGCTAGTCCACCCCACAATGCTTTTGCCGTTGGATAATGTAATCCATTATTTACCATATTGGGCTCAATATTCTGTATGAGCCAAGTGAATACACAATGGTCATTTGTCTCCCACTGTGAGAAGTTTGGGTCTGTGGCAGGCGAAGGGGGGGGGGGGGGCATCAGTGAGGTGCTGACTCTGCCTTGGCCTCCCACCGTCTTCCTCATTAGCTTGGCCCATAACTGAACTGTCACCAGTTAATTTTATTGTGAATGACAAATTATCCAGATTGCTGCTGGATACTTGGAGGTTGAGGCTGTTTCGAAGCAAGTTAACCATTTGTATGGCTAACTCACTATTTTGTGGTTTATTTTCTCCATTTTCTGACATCGTGGCTTGGTTTATTGCACGTGAAGGCTGTGGTGTTTTTGGCTAAAGCCCGAGAAAGGTAGATTGTAACGTTTTGAGTTCCAATTTTTTTATCTTGTTGGTCGGATTCTGATGGTTTTGTTTGGTTTGAGTTTCTTTTTCCTGGAAAAAGAACAGATTGAAACAATCCAATCGGTTGGGAAAGGGTTTGGACTGTGATGAACTTTGATTTCTGAGTCAAATGATCAAACACGCTCTGATACCATATAGAATTGAATGGAAATTTTTTCATTGATGTTGGACGATTACAATCACTCCTATCTATAGCAAAACCTCTGCTGATAATTATGAAATATTTCATTTTGTACATGATTTGATATGATACTCATCCTAATTATACTTTATGACCATATTTTCTATATGGTATGACATCTTATATGACATATTTTTATACTTTCCATCAGGGGGCTACGGTCTCCTTCTCCTCCTTTTTTTGGACAGGAAATAATAATTTTTTCATTTAGAGAATAAGGCAGCCACCCGGCATTACAACCAACATACGTCTAACAATGCAGAGATTAAGAATCGGGAAGATTTCCAACACAATTTACAAGAGACACGACACCAATTATCCATTCAAAATTGGAGAAAAATATGCCGCCAATTTACAAGAGGATACATTTACATACAACTCATCTAAAATTAAGGTGCATTTGAGAAAACCAGATATGAACATAGTTGCAAAAAATCTTCAATAAATTATTTATTTAGGTAGGTTTTTTCGATATCTATAATGGATATTTGGGATATTTACAATAGAGAAAAAAAAAAGTTCAATGGGCATTTTGCAATTTGGGATATTTACAATTATTTATAAAATTAATGTGGAAGGATTTTCATTTAATTATCAATTAAGCTTAATACCATGCTTTATACTTGCTAAAAGAGCATCCACCTCATTTATCTGTTCCGAATAGAACAACGTTGATTCATTTGTATTATAATAAGGTAGTGATCTTATTATGAGAATTATAAAACCAACAACAACAACATTACCTCATGTCTAATAGTCTCCCGTCTATAGCGGGATAGGAGGTCGGATGTACGCAACCATACCCATATATTAGAAACATAAAGAGATTGTTTCCCGATGATCTATAATGAAAATTACGTCAAGTTGTGTGATCAACTGCTACTTCCACAATATAAAAACACAATCAATTTAGTAAAGCTAGTTTGCTTATTTCATTATAATAAAACCAACAATAATGATTTAAGAAGGTGCTGTATGGAAAAATGTTTATTTGTGGTGAAGTTACGTAGAGTTAGAGAGTATTCCCTTTTCCTTCTTGGTTAAAGAAAAACTACACCTTTACTGTGAATGCAACTCAAATGCATCACAATAAGACGGAAAGGATCTGTAACCGATTTTTTTTTAACACATTAGGCACGGCATTGAAGCATTTATACGTGATTAAAAAAAGATGTATAATGAAAAAGTGACATTATCTAATTTTAGTACTTATCTTACTAACCAAGTAATTAATCTAGAAATTCTTTTTCTCGAGGAGGTCGAACGTAATGAACTAGTCTCTTTTTTTTTGTTTCTGTTGTGTTATACAATGTCTTTGAGAACTCCTTAAATTTCTCTTTTTAGGTTTTTCAAAGAGTATCTATCGTCGGCAATCGGGATTAATATATTTCGAATACATAAAAATTTCATTTTAAATTTTTTGAACAACCCCAAAATACTCTTTCCTTTCATAGTAGTCAATTCCTTTCATAGTGGTCAATCTTTTTGTACCGGCCGGTGTATGGAATTTGCGTGTTTGGGAAAGCTTCGAACTATCAATTGCTTCGACTTTAAAGAGGAGGGGGGGGGGGGGGGGGGGGGGGGGGGGGGGGGATGACCTCAAAGGCTAAAAGTTTAAAACCTTTCCTCTATTCCTAAAAATTTCAAGCTTTCCTTCTGGATTGAACGTGAATCTGAATTGATGAACAATCAAGTATGGTTTTCATGTCTGTATATATGTGTATATGTTGTTAGGTCCGAAATACACTCTAGAGGAGGGGGGGGTGAATGAGTGTTTGACACTTTGGCTGGAATTTTCTTGTTTGGCTCAACTTAAAAGAAATTCAAAATCAAAGCAAGGATGGGAGATAAGAAGCAATGAATGTGTAGACCAGATATAGAGTGGTTCGATCGTAAATGATTCTACTCCACTACCACTTTGTTGCCAAAGTGGATTTTCAACAAACTACTCTTCTTATTAGAGACAATAAGAACAACCACAAGCAACACTTAAACTAACACCTTAGTGTAAGCAACAACAACAATAACTTCTTGCACAAAACACACACTGTACAACACAGCAACTACAGCTTTAGCAAGAACAAACATCTTGTTACCTTACAACTTCAACAAAGTTCCCTCAAGAACTTTCTCACAGTGGGTTGAAGGAATAGTAAGTTTCCCACTTTCTCACTAGTATAAGCACAAGCAAGAGATCAAATATTTATGGTTCCTCTTGTGCTAGACTCTCTATATCTTAATATACAACAATGAAGAGCAAGGAAAAGCTTACAAGCTTTTAAACAATTTTACAAATGTGAGAGACTATACAACAATGATAATGAAGCTAGATGATGGTGTGAAAAGTGTGTATTTGCTCATTCAAGCCCTCTTCCTTTTATAGATGAATTTCACACTTTTTTGAGCTCTCCACCATGTTTCCAACTATACAAAATGTCAAGATAATGCCCAAATAGTCTTAGCCACCCTATGGAGTGATTTTGATCCTCAATAGCCACCTAGGATTGCTTAGACATGGATACAATAGTCAAGGAAGCATGTAATATGTTGGGTTTAAAGTCTACAAGAAATTTGAGCAAGACTGGATAGAGAAAATACCATGAATCTCCCTTGGATTTTGTTCTAACGTTCAGAAAATCTTGAATTCTGGGGGGACATCGATCGATCTATGTGCCTGAGGTGAGAGATCGATGTCCTACAGAAACTTTGCAGTTTTTATAAACTGCTGACATCGATCGATCGAAGTCCCACTGGGAGAGAGAGACTGATGTCACTTCGATCGATTGATGTCCCCTGGACTGAGAGATCGATGTTGGATAGAACGTATTCTGCCTGACATCGATCGATCGAAGTCTCCTTGAGAAGAGACTGAAGTGACATCGATCGATCAATGTCCCTAGATTGAGAGATCGATGTTGGACAGAAAGCTTTCTGACTGCCATCGATCGATCGAAGCCTGAGGCTGAAGTACATCGATCGATCGATGTCCCTTGCCTGAGAGATCGATGTTGGTCAGTGAGTTCCAATCTCAACCATTTTGACATAGTGTAATTTTCTCATTTTGCATAAAAGTCTCAAGCATAAATTTAACTTATTTAAAACATCTTTTCATCATCAAAACAATTTATAACTTAACAATCTCCCTTTTTTTGATGATTTCAAAACCATGATTCAAAAGATGTTTTTACTTGATACATTTACATCTAAACTTGATATTTTACAACTCCCCTTAGTTCATGCTCCCTCATCATATGAACACATCAAAAACTCGCCCTTAACATGTAATATATCCAAAATCAATAAATATGATGTCAATGCTCCCCCTCAACCCATGCACCAAATTTCATATTTTTCATCTTTTCAATATGTAAAGATAGCATACCAAAGTAACAAAGACTATCAATCATTTTACACATGCATATCAAGAGACTTCATGCCATGTTATGCCAAATCCAACTTCTCAAACCAAAGCTATGTTATGCACACCACCAACTTAAGACAATATAGCCAACTTAAGACACAACCATGCCAAGAAAACAACCATGCCCAACCCAAAACTATACCAACACCATCAACATTAATACCAACTCAGGACATAAACCATCAGTATCAATACCAACTTAGACATCACCATCAACATCAACTTAGACCTAAACCATCAAGAAAACAACCATGCCCAACCAAAACTATACCAACACCATCAACACCAACATATCAAGACATATCAAGAACATAAACCATCAACATTAATACCAACTTCTCTCCATTTTTGAAAACATAAAAAAAATAAGAGACACGAAAATAGAGAATGAAATATCAATAAGCAAATAAGAAGTTCATGAGATACAAGAGTAATCTCAACTTTTAAGCTATTCCTATAGCTACGGGGGAAATGGGGAACCATAAAGTAACTACTCTTCATCGGAAGAGAAGCATAAACCAGAGAGAGCCGCCTTGAGCTTGGTCTTCAATTTTTGATACTTGGGTCTTTTGAACGTTCAGCTCCGATTGCAGCGTCGTGGCCTGAGTATCGAATTTTACTTCTAACGTGTGGACACGGGTCTGGAGGTTCTTATAGTCCTTCTCTAGATCATCAATGCGAACCTCTTCCTTAGTCAATTCCTCTCCCCATTGACCAAGGGTTGGACGTAGGTCTTGAATCTCAGCTTCTACGTTGAATTCCTCCTCTGAGTCACTAGCTTCTGCCATTGGGGCTTTTCCTTGTCCTTTTGGGAGGTGGAGGTTGGTTGTGGGGTCGGTTGTGATGAAGGTTGAGAAGAGGGTTCCGTGGAAGGTTCAGTGGGGGGGATGGTGAAGGAATGAGATCTTCAGGTTCGTCCTCTTCTTGTTCTTGTTGTCCACCCCCGCTTTTGTGCCTCTTTCCGAGACTTGTGGATTTGTTGGATATTTGCCTTTGTATAGTAGTCCTTGTTGGTTATCTGATCCGTGTATTCGTCATTCAACTCCACATTAGCCTTTTTAAGCAATCTATATATGAGATTGCTGTATGGAAGCGCTTGGATTTCTTATCTCCCCAAAATTTACACTCTCCATCATAGCAATACGGTAAGCAATGTTGAAATCTAGATTGCTCGGGAGTTTAGCAGACTTCCATTTATACAGAAAGTGACAATGGCTAGTGAGACTCTATAAACCAAAGGCATTTCATTTTTATTTTTGTTGGGGTGAAATCCAAGAAATGTTTTTACCTCATCTTCAGAGATTTGGTACTTATAAGTATCCCACCTCCAGGGGTCAAAGTCTTCCCAACCTTCATCAGGAACTTCAAGTAACTCATTAAAGGTCTTAGAAGTAAACATCAACAACTGACCCTCTACTATTGTAATAAAAGAATAAGGCACCCCATTTTTGTAATCTACCCACATATTGGCATAAAACATTCTAGTGTATCGGGTAGACATATTGGTCATTTGTGAGACCTCCCAAACAGGTCTCCATTTTTGAACATCAAATCAATCAATGATTGGTTTTAATTCCTCATTGCTCAAAATGACTTCAATTTTGAGCAATTTTAATGGAATGATAGACCTCTTCTTTTGCTCCCATTCAATAAACAGTAGTTGAGCTCTAAAGGAATGTAGGCAAATTTACCTGTGCCTGTATGCTCTTTCAAGGCATTTGAATATTCCCCGGATTTGAGCCATGGAAAATTTTTAAGAGTGAGCCTCACCCTTGTCTCACTCAACATGGCCTCATGAGAGGAAGTGGCCTTCTTCCTCAACCCATGCGTCCTAGACCCTGTTGGCACTTGAGGATGTGATTGTTGTGGCGCAATAGCTTCTTCCTCAGAGGTTCTTTGTCTTTTGCAGGATTTTTCGTTCTTGGTGCCATTGAATAGTTAGGGTTCGGATTTTGTAGAAAGTAGAGATGAAATGATGAGATTTTGTAGTGAAAATGACTGATTTGAAGAGATTTGGGAAAGAATTTGAGTCATAGAGATGGATTTAGGATTTTGGTGGAGAAAATTTTTCGTTTTTGCAGTAGAGAGGTTAGGGATTGCGTTTGGGAAAGAGGAAAGTGAAAGGATGAAAGGGGATTGCAGGTTTAATAACCCTGTCCGCGTCGACATCGATCAATCGATGTCTGGGACTTCGATCGATTGATGTCCTATACATCGATCGATCGATGTCTTAAGAGACATCAGTCTCTGAGACTGCCACATAGATCGATCGATGTATGCAGGAATCTGCATTTTTGACATTTTTGACCCTCTAACCATTGTTTATCATCCCTAATCTTGTTCTAATGGATTCGAATGTCTCAGTGGGAAGGGATTTAGTGAAGATATCCGCTAGTTGGTCATTTGTTGGAACAAATTCAATGCATCCCAATCTTTTTTGAATGCAATCTCTTATGAAGTGATGCCTCACTTCAATATGTTTGGTCCTACTATGATGAACCGGATTTTGTGCTATACTTATGGCTGAAGTGTTGTCACATAAGATGGGGACTTTATCAAACTTAACATTGTAATCATTTAAAGTGTTGATCATCCAAAGTAAGTGTGCACAACACAAAGCGGCCGATACATATTCGGATTCCGCTGTTGAAAGTGACACACTATTTTGTTTCTTGGAGAACCAAGAAACTAAGTAATCTCCAAGGAATTGGCATGTCCCGGAGGTTCTTTTCCTATCAACAAGATTTCCGGCATAGTCGGAGTCACTATACCCTCTTAAATCAAAACATCCATTTTTGGGATAAAACAACCCAAAGTTCAAAGTTCCTTTCAAATACATAAAGATACGTTTAATGGCAACTAGATGCGATTCCTTAAGCATACTTTGACATCTAGCACATAGACACACAGCATGCAAAATATCCGGTCTACTAGCGGTTAAATAAAGTAAACTACCAATCATACCCCTATATTTTGTTACCTCAACCAGCTTTCCTTTTTCGTCTTTGTCAAGCTTGTACTTGTGCTCATTGGTGTGCTTGCACTTCTTCCATCCTCAAACTTGTACTTCTTGAGTAAATCCTTTGTATACTTTGTTTGAGATACGTACACTCCATCTTGAGTTTGCTTGATTTGAAGACCAAGAAAGTAGTTGAGTTCGCCCATCATGCTTATTTCAAATTCTCCTTCCATCAATTTAGCAAAATGCTCACAAAGAGAATCATTAGTAGTACCAAATATAATATCATCCACATAAATTTGAACAAGCAATTGATGATTTCCTTGTTCTTTAATAAAAAGAGTGGTGTCGAATTTTCCTCTTGAAAACTCATTTTCAAGAAGGAAGTTACTTAATCTATCATACCATGCCCTAGGAGCTTGTTTAAGTCCATAAAGGGCCTTTTTGAGTTTAAATACATGATTTGGATAATCATGATTTTCAAACCCTGGTGGTTGAGCTACACACACCGCTTCTTGAATTATTCCATTCAAGAATGCAGATTTCACATCCATTTGATATAGTTTGAAATCCTTATAGCATGCATATGCTAATAGCATCCTAATAGCTTCTAACCTAGCTACGGGGACAAAGGTCTCATCATAGTCTATGCCTTCCTCTTGTCTATATCCTTGAGCTACTAACCTAGTTTTGTTTCTAGTGATGTTTCCTTTATCATCC
Source organism: Eustoma russellianum (assembly GCA_036186865.1). Classification (NCBI taxonomy): domain Eukaryota; kingdom Viridiplantae; phylum Streptophyta; class Magnoliopsida; order Gentianales; family Gentianaceae; genus Eustoma; species Eustoma russellianum. The sequence continues at coordinate 17,702,086 of AP025075.1, read as the reverse complement.
ATTTTGTTTCTAAATACCCATTTAGTGCCAATTACGGGATGATCACTAGGTTTAGCAACTAATTCCCAAACATCGCTCCTTTCAAATTGATTTAGTTCTTCTTGCATGGCTAATACCCAATCTTCATTATTTATTGCCTCCTTTATATTTTTTGGCTCAACTTGTGAGATGAAGGCATTTTCATTGTATTTCCTCCTAGTCATTATGCCTTGACTAGTTTCACCTAATATTAACTCGTTAGGGTGATATTTCCTATACTTATATGAATCCAGTAAATTTGAGGTATCTCCTCCTACTTCTTCATCTTAAACCTTAGGTTCAAGGGGATCAATCCTAAGGTCAATGATAATATTACCTTTTGGATTCTCAAATTTCTCTATATGACTTACTTCAAATATTTCATCATCATCATTAGTGTTTGGTTCATCCTCAATGAGTTCACTAAACTTGACATGAATTGATTCTTCAACTTTCATGCTCCTTTTATTATATACTCTAAATGTCTTGCTATTTTGAGCATATCCCATAAAAATTCCTTCATCCGCTTTGAAATCGAGTTTATCCAAGTTATCTTTGGTGTTAAGTATAAAACACTTACAACCAAATACCTTGAAATAACCAATATTTGGTACTCTACCTTTCCAAAGCTCATAAGGAGTCTTTTTGAGAGATGATCTCAAATAAACTCTATTGATCACATAACAAGAAGTGTTTACCGCTTCGGCCCAAAAATACTTGGGTAGCTCAAATTTATTTAGCATGGCTCTACTCATTTTTTGAAGTGTTCTATTTTTCCTTTCCGCAATACCATTTTGTTGAGAAGTTCTTGGAGCCGAGAAATTGTGTCCATACCCTTTGGATACACAAAATTCTTGAAACTCTCCATCAAACTCACCACTTCTATCACTTTTAATTTCCTTAACTGTGTCTTCTCTTTAATTTTCTAGTCTCCTACAAAGCTTATAAATTCTTGGCATGCATCATTCTTTTTAGCTAAGAACATTACCCAAGTGTACCTAGAGAAGTCATCTACCACCACAAAGGTGTAATGTTTTTCACTTAGACTTGTCGTACCAATATTCCCATACAAATCCATATGAAGTAATTGTAGGGGTTTGGTGGTGGAGATCTCTCTTTTGGGCTTAAAGCTTGTTTTAACAAGCATTGCCTTTTGACAAGTGTCACATAAGCCATGGTTTTCGAAATTCAATTTTGGAAGACCTTGGACTTTTTCATTTTTGCAAATCTCTTTGAAATTTTCAAAACTAATATGTCCAAGTCGTCTATCCATAGTTGAGTCAAATCATTTTTGGCAACTAGGCAAGAAACATTTTGTGATATCAAATCATGTGTGCTAAATTTGTAAACATCATTTTTACGTATAGCCTTAAAAAACAATCTTATCGTTCTTTTTCACAATGCATTTTCTTTTCACAAATTCAACTTGAAAATTAGCATCACATAGTTGGCTAACACTTATCAAATTATATTTAAGCCCTTCTACATATAGTACATTATTAATAGTAAAGAAGAGTTACCAATTTCTCTATGTCCAAGGATTTTGGCTCTCCCATTGCCAAAATGTACCGTTCCACCATCTTGGAGCTTGAGCTTGGTGAATAACGTTTTGTCTCCGGTCATGTGCGTTAAACATCCGCTGTCCATAAGCCATTTGGTTCCTTCTTCTTTGGCTACTCCATTTATCTTGAGATCCTACAAAACCAATAGATTTATGCATTGATACCCTTTGATGGTTGTGTCCTTTAGGGTTAGTTTGTCGACCCTTATGCTTTCCAAACATACATGCTTCCAAATCTAGCTCTACATGCACTCTTCACATGTCCTACTTTGTCGCAATAAAAATAAGTGGGTACATGTCTTGGTTTAGAAGATGATGAGTTATATTTTCTCTTGTTTGCCTTTTTCTTAGGCTTAATGGAGGAATGTGATGAATTAAATCCTAAACTGGATTTATCATTTCTAATTCTCTAATTTCCAAGTAGTATGTCTAAATTATTTTTTACCATTTGTTAGTCTTTGTAAATCTATCTTTAGTTTCTCACATTCTTTCTAATTTCTACATTTTCAAGAGATACGGTTTTATGCATGGTGAGTATGATGTCATGCTCTTGAAATATCAAAATGTTCTTATCATGCAAGCTCTTATTTTCTAAGATGCACTTCTTGAACTCTTTCTTCAAATGCTTATATTTTAAATTCAATTTCTCAAAATCATCTTGGAAATTTCCTATTTCATCTTGCGAATTAGAAGGATTAGAATTTACCTTAAGGTCATCTTCAATTTCCATGAGACAAGTATGTTGAGCTTTTGGATTTTCAGTTATTGCAACGAGTCCAACACCTTGATCTTCACTCTCTTCTCCTTCCGATTCGGAAGGAGATCATCTCATGTGGTTACCTCCACATTGAGGGCTTTCTTCTTTTGAGAAAAGCCCTTCTTCTCTTGCTTTTGCGACTCCTTTACGTGGCAATCGGCAATGAAGTGACCGAGTCGACCACATCTATAGCAATTTTCACTTGCTTCCTTTTCTTTGGGTGGTCTCTTGTAAAACTTTCTTGCTTGAGTTTTGTTTCTAGTTGCCATTCTTCTGAATTTTCTAACTAGAAAGCAACTTCTTCATCCGATTCATCGGACTCTACCACCAATCCTTTGTGTGATGTTTGTGTGGGCTTGATAGGATTCATCATATTTTGTTCATCAATAAGAATTTCATGAGTAAGAAGATTACCGGATAGCTTATCAAGGGTAAGAGTCTTGAGATTCTTTGATTCGGTGATGGCGGTAACTTTAGGTGTCCATTCTCTTGGCAAGGAGTTGAGGAGTTTTGAGACAAGGTCTTCATTTGAGATTTTCTTGTCCATCATGGAGAGTTGATTCACTATTCGTGTGAATCGGTCGATTGTCTCCTCAATCTTCTCACCGCTCTTCATTCCAAACATCTCATACTCTTTGATGAGCATGTGTCTTTTGGCCAATCTTACTTGCTCAGTTCCTTCGTGTATCATTTCAACCCTTTTCCATGCCTCATGGGCTGTTTCAAGACCTTGAAGTCTTATGAGCTCAGTGGTGGTAAGAGCACTTGAGAGAATATCAAATGCTTTGCCATTGATGGCGAAGTTTATCTTCTCTTCGTCGGTGTAGTCATCCTCATCTTTGAACATTGATTCTCCTTTTGAGTTGGTAATCATAGGAACTTCAATTCCTTTGACAACGACTCTCCAAATATCAAATCCACAGCCTTTCAAATGATTGATCATTCGAAATTTCCACAAAGAATAATTTTGGGCATCAAACATAGGTGCTTTAGTGTTTGATCCTGAAAATAGTGCAATAGGCTTAGAGGTAGAAGTGTGAGATGCAGAGGTTGAGGTTCTCATTGCCATGATCTTTAACCTTGCTACTTGCAAAGATAGACCAAGCAATCAAGGTTATGCTCTGACCAATTGTTAGGTCCGAAATACACTCTAGAGGGGGGGGGGGGGGTGAATAGAGTGTTTGGCACTTTTGCGGAATTTTCTTGTTTGACTCAACTCAAAAGAAATTCAAAATCAAAGCAAGGATGGGAGATGATAAGCAATGGATGTGTACACCAGATATTAAGTGGTTCGAATCGTAAATGATTCTACTCCATAACCACTTTGTTGCCAAAGTAGATTTTCAACAACTACTCTTCTTATTAGAGACAATAAGAACAACCACAACAACACTTACACTAACACCTTAGTGTAAGCAACAACAACATCAACTTCTTGCCACAAAACACACTTGTGCAACTACAGCAACTATAGCTTTAGCAAGAACAACTTCTTGCTACCTTACAACTTCAACAAAGTTCCCTCAAGAACTTTCTCACAGTGGGTTGAAGGAAATAGTAAGTTTCACATTTTCTCACAAGTCTAAGCACAAGCAAGAGATCAAATATTTATGGTTCCTCTTGCGCTAGACTCTATATCTCTCAATATACAACAATGAAGAGCAAGGAAAAGCTTACAAGCTTTAAACAATTTTACAAATGTGAGAGAACTATACAACAATGAATAATGAAGCTAGATGATGGTGAAAGTGTGCATTTGCCTCATCCAAGCCTCTTCCTTTTATAGATGAAGTTCACCATATTTTTGAGCTCTCCGCCATGTCTTCAACTACACAAAATGTCAAGATAATGCCCAAATAGTCTTTAGCCATCCTATGGAGTGATTTGATCCTCAATAGCCAACCTAGGATTGCTTAGACATGGATACAATAGTCAAGGATGCATGTAATATGTTGGGTTAAAGTCTACAAGAAATTTGAGCAAGATTGAATAGAGAAAATACCATGAATCTCCCTGGATTTTGTTCCAACGTTCAGAAAATTTTGAATTCTGGGGGACTTCGATCGATCTATGTGCCTGGGGTGAGAGATTGATGTCCTCCAGAAACTTTTCAGTTTTTGAAACTACTAACATCGATCGATCGAAGTCCCACTGGGAGAGACTGATGTCACTTCGATCGATCGATGTCCCCTGGACTGAGAGATCGATGTTGGACAGAAAGTATTCTGCCTGACATCGATCGATCGAAGTCTCCCTGAGGAGAGACTGAAGTGACATCGATCGATCGATGTCCCTGGGTTGAGAGATCGATGTTAGACAGAATGTTTTCTGACTGACATCGATCGATCGAAGCCTGAGGCTGAAGTACATCGATCGATCGATGTCCCTTGCCTGAGAGATCGATGTTGGTCAGTGAGTTCCAATCTCAACCATTTTTGACAAAGTGTAATTTTCTCATCTTGCATCAAGTCTCAAGCATAATTTTAACTTATTTGAAACATTTTTTCATCTTCAAAACAATTTATAACTTAACATATGTGTGTCTGTTAATATATAATTTTGGAAAATATTATAGTTCAACTATAAGTTTATATTAATAAATGAATATATATGTGTGTGTATTATATATACAGACACACACATACATATATATATACATATTCCTCAATAGCCGTCCTCAATATCCGAAATGATACCAATACCAGTACTATACTGTACTGATAAACTTTTTGGTACTTTTACTGAGATGGTATTGATAGCTATACGTGTATTTCTATGAGCAGAATCGAATTCCCAATATCATGGTTAAAAGATAAGAAACTGTTATATCCCATTTTTTTAAAGGGGCAAAAGGGTAGTTAAGGCGTAATTAATTATTAAACCTAATTTGATTAGGAAAATTTTCCCTAAACCCTAATCAAATTTCTATTTAAACAACGCTTACACTGCTCCCTCCCCATAATACAGCCGCCTCACACCAGAAAGAAAAATAGCGATGGTCTTTTTAGATCAACAAGGCCGTTGGTTTAGGGAGGAGTGCCGCCACTCGAATCACGCTCTTTAAACGCGTATTAATTACCAGGTAGGTGCCCCTTAACATCCTTTGTATGAAAACTGTACAATCCTTAATTTCTTTACGAAACGGAGATTGTGCATCAGTAATTGTGATTGTATAGATGACTGTTTATTTGATTATAGGTGTATGTGATGAATTGTATATTCGTATAGATGTATGGTATTATTTTCGTATAAATAGCATGAAAAGATTTCATTTTTGATTTGTATATGAATAACGGAAGCGGTTTGGAGGCGTGGGGATGGCGGCGCGTGGCCGGTGGTGGTGGGCTATGGCCACGTGTTGCTGAGCTAGTGGTGGTTGAGGAGAGGGGGTGACTGAGAGGGGGCTAAGGGGGAGCTGGGCTGGGGATGTGGCTGGGGTGAGGGAGTGGCAGGGGGGCTGTCGGCTGAGGGGGTGCTGTTGGGGGGGGCTGGGGGTGCGGCTAGGGTGAGGGGGCCTGAGGGAGTGGCGGTAGGGTGAGGTGCTGTCGGCTGGGGTTGCAAACGAGAGGTACGAAGTTAAAAGTAAAAAGGAAGGCTCAGATTCTAGGGGAGGAAAAAAAAGAATAAAGAAAAGAAAAAGATGAAAAAGGATAAAGAAAATACAAAAGGATAATTAGAGAAGGAAAATAGGGAGGGACCGCAGGGAAGGAACAAGAAGGAAAAAAAGGAAAAAGAAAAGGAAAATAGAAGAAAGGTGGCGTATGTGATTTCCGTACATTCATGCATCACGACATTGCATTAGGATATGCGAGATCTAAGTCGCATATCTGTTCTGTTCTGTTCCGTTAGGATATGCGAGACCTAAGTCGCATATCTGTTCTGTTCCGTTAGGGTATGCGAGACCTAAGTCGCATATCTGTTCTGTTCTGTTCCGTTAGGATATGCGAGACCTAAGTCGCATATCTATTCTGTTCCGTTAGGGTATGCGAGACCTAAGTCGCATATCTGTTCTGTTCTGTTTCGTTAAGGTATGTGAGACCTAAGTCGCATATCTGTTCTGTTCTGTTAGGATATGCGAGACCTAAGTCGCATATTTGTTATGTTCTGTTAAGATATGCGAGACCTAAGTCGCATATCTGTTCCGTTCTGTTCCGTTCCGTTCTGTTAGGTCCCGGGGTCATGCATTGCACGATAGTATATATGTTTTCAAGAATGTAGGCTTATCATGCATCATATATGTGACATTGCATTTCACGCTCATTTCGCATGATTATGTGTTTTGATTGTTCTAAGAAGTTATGACCGTTATATGTATTTGTAAAAACGTGGACAGTCTATTTTCGTGTTACCGTACTTGTATGTATTTCACTACTGTCCTAGCATGTATGATCTCACAGGGCCGATGCAGGCAGGGTACCTACTGAGTGATGTTTTTGTCGCTCACATCGTTCGTTTTGTTTTATTGCAGACGATTCAGGGTATGATTACATATGGGTTGGAGTGGACTCTGAATGGGCACATTGGGACACGAAGACTGGTTGATGACCTATGATCAAGAAACGAGGAAGTTTTATTTTATTTATTATTTCATTGAGGACTTAGCTTAGGGATTTCATTTTTTCGTACTTTACGATGTCGTTCAGAGGATTTTGACTTAATGTTGATTATATATGATTTGGGGATTTTACTTTTGATTTAGGGTTCTGAATTGATTTATTTCGCTTCCGCAATCGAATACTCTGTCGTTTTGATAAGTGCAGGGATTCGTACAGACGCCTTGTATATCCCTCAGTGGAATACGACGGGCGTTCCGGTTCTGACCCTTGGGTTCGGGACGGGGCGCTACAGGTGGTATCAGAGCCAGGTTGCTCTAGATCTACTGCGGAAAACGTAGAATTAAGAAATGATCTTAGACGTAAGTGATGATTATAGACTTAAGTTTTGATCATAGATGTAAGTTTGATGATAGACTAAGTTATGATCTGAGACTAAACTTGACTTTAGAATAAGTTTGATTTAGATTAAGTGATGACTGGGCAGGGACATGGTTTGGCTTCTATTTTCGTTTTACTTTCCATCTCTGACTCTCTCCTGCATTTCTTTTAGATTTATATATTTCCTGAAATGCCTTTGAAAAAAAAACTAAAATTTTACTTGCCGTAGAAAACATGCCACCGATAAGAGAATGGTAGGAACGGCAATTGGAATCACTCTAAGAATGTGGCTCCACCGTAGGTTGTGCTTCCCCAGGCCATGACCGATGCACTACTGGTCATTGCCCAAGCTGTGGCACAACCAAGTCAACAGCCACAAGCTCCACCACCACCGCACTCGGACTTGATATTCTTCTACAAGTGGATACGGAGGAGTGGTGGCGCAGCACAACTGACAACGCCGATCACTTGGATCGAATTTCAGAATGAGTTCAAGAGGTATTACGAGCCGACATTACGATCTTCAAAGCATAGCTCTAGATCCACGGTGGAAACGTAGAATTAGGCCTTGATATTAGAAAATAAGTTACGTTTTTGTCTCTGAGTCACAATCTTAGACATAAGAGATGATTTGAACGTAAGCGATGATCATGAACATAGGTACTGATCTCAGTTATAAGCAATGATCCTGAACATAAGTCACGATCTTAGACATAAGTAACGATCTCGATTAAGAGTTGACTTTAGACATAAGTACTGATTTAGTAATAAGTGTTGATCATGTGCTAAATACGATTTGGAAATAAGACGTGAGCTCAGACTTAAAAAATGATATGCTAAGAACGATCCTAGAAATAAGTGTGACCCTAGACTTAAGGGGACATCGGTTAAGGGACACGTATACCTAGGTATACCATACTATTTTACTTACTTGCCTTATTTAAGTTTTGATCATAACCCTTTGCACATTTCTTAACCGTGATTTAGTAACCTTAAGTGAATTTTGTATAATTAAATTAAATAAATTGCAATGTTAACCAGGATGTCCTACCGCAAGTGTTGGTTGATGCATGAATTTAGATAGGCCCAACGGTTACTAGGGTTGCTTCTTTGCAGCAGCAACATGGGACCTGGTACCATAAAACGGTTCATGACTTTACTTTTGATGGTGTGTCGGGATGCAACTATGTCTAAGTCGGGATTGTAGTCCTTAAGAGATGATTTATAGTAGAATGATAGAAACTAAATAACGATAGCGTTACAATCAGTAGAGTTTAGTTAAGGATATTGTACAAAGGAATTTATAGTTTAGGGTTAAGATGTTGAATGTAGGGTAATCAAAATAGGTCGGCGATGTTAGTCTTATTAGAGGTATTGAACGATAGCGACATGCGAGAATCGAATATAGTATGTGCCTTGGAATACTATATCATTACAAAATCGTGGGTTAAGTGTTGACATCGGAACATTTGGTTTGAATCTAGTAGGCTTGAATTGAAATAGAGTAAGCATGAACCAGTAGTAGTTGCTTGTTCAGGTGAGATTTAAATAGGATAATTAGCTGTTCAAAGTAAAGAAATACAGTGGATCAGTATGGCGAGCGGAAGCATGGTGAATTAGAACACCTTAAGTCGATAAATATTTAGTGTGTCATGCTAGGATTGGACAATTTAAGTTAGAGATTTTATCATAGTAGGCGAATGTTAGACCTATAAGAAACGATACATAGACGGATTGTTCTTTTGAAAATAAGGATAGATTATAGAAATTATACGAAATATTGGACTATTATTTCTCTAGCAGAGAAATGTTTTGTATAAGCACGTACACCGAGTTATACCTATATTTTACAAGGACTTCAAAAGGCATTTTATTTTCGAAAATACCTTATCAAGTCAAATTTCTTTATATAGTCTACTAAACTTTACGAGGCTATTTTTTCTTCCGTACTTGTAAATCATCATAATAAAAAAATTCAATTCTTTTGACGACCTTGAAAAGGAAAAAAAACTTTTAAAATATTGATGTTCTTGCAAAAACGATGTGGTTATATATATTTCTTACAGAATATTTCAAATTTCCGTTTTTGTTACATCTTTTTTTAGTCAAAATTAATTTTAATTTGACGACTATCGCTATCGCGAGCAGTTTAACCGTTAAAATGTTTTCGAAGTTATTTATCCGCTTGCGATGAACTTACTTAACTTTTGTGAAGTAAAAAAAATAGCTTTCAAAATATATATACCTGCTTTTGAAAACGGAAGGTACCATATTCAAATCGTTTCATAAAACCTTACATTATAAATTTTCAACTGTTTTGACGCAATTTTACCAAAATGCCTTGCGAACAAGTTATATCAATGTTTTTAAAATGGTCATTTGAGATATCGCGTTGCGAAAACAAATCTATGATACTTTGAGTTTTATGTTTACAAAAATTAGAAGGTTCAGTATTTTAAATAGTTAAAGCTATATTTAAAATTATAGCTACGTAAGCTACTTTTCTTTTCATTTGAAGAAAGTTATGTCCATACACATATTTCGTATACTAGGCTGCTAACGATATCTATGAGAAATTAAGAGCATGATCATAGAGCTAGTTCGTAAGTGTACTTGATTGTGTTAAGGAAGGGTCACGGCTACCGTATTGGCATACACGAAGGATGTTAGTATGGTTAATTATCTAGGGCATGGATCATATGTGATAAGTTTAAGAATCTGGTATTGTAGATTGCAATAAGTCGAATGATACACGTCAATTGGTATAAGTGGAAGTTTGTAAGAACTAATTATAGAGAATTAAGTAAGGATGAACCCTATAAGGACTAGATCATCTTGTGAGATGCTAGGGATGACTAAATTAAATCGTACTACAGTACAACGTATTTTGAAAAATACATACAGCTTCAGGGATGAGTCCTTTGAACAAGGCGTTAAGTTAAAGATTGTACTACACCTAAGAACTGATTTTGGAGGGTTGCTCATGATAGCAAATATAAGTACGATGTAGACCGAATATTAAGTTATGAAGCCAGTATAATGACGATACCCTTAAGGTTGATTCGTGAACTATAGAAAGAATAGGTTACGATCTATTAGGCGGAGGACAATGGATTTAAAGATTACATTGTAAATATACACAGTGAATGATTTCAGGACTTAGTCCAGTATCGAGAAAGTGAAATGGGTAACATCAAAATACACGTAGGGATACTAAGTTCGGTCATGATCTAGGTAAATGAATTATGTAGGACTATACTAAGTTACCGATTACGTAACACGCAAGTTTCAAGGACGAAACTTTTTGTAAGGGGGAGAGAATGTTATATCCCATTTTTTAAAGGGGCAAAAGGGTAATTAAGGCCTAATTAATTATTAAACCTAATTTGATTAGGAAAATTTCCTTAACCCTAATCAAATTTCTATTTAAACAACGCTTACACTGCTCCCTCCCCATAATACGGCCGCCTCACGCCAGAAAGAAAAATAGCGATGGTCTTTTTAGATCAACAAGACCGCTGGTTTAGGGAGGAGTGCTGCCACTCGAATCACGCTCTTTAAACGCGTATCAATTACCAGGTAGGTGCCCCCTTAACATCCTTTGTATGAAAACTGTACAATCCTTAATTTCTTTACGAAACGGAGATCGTGCATCAGTAATTGTGATTGTATAGATGACTGTTTATTTGATTATAGGTGTATGTGATGAATTGTATATTCGTATATATGTATGGTATATTTTCGTATAAATAGCATGAAAAGATTTCATTTTTGATTTGTATATGAATAACGGAAGCGGTTTGGAGGCGTGGGGATGGCGGCGCGTGGCCGGTGGTGGTGGGCTATGGCCACGTGCTGCTGAGCTAGTGGTGGTTGAGGAGAGGGGATGACTGAGAGGGGGCTGAGGGGGAGCTGGCTGGGGATGTGGCTGGGGTGAGAGAGTGGCAGGGGGCTGTCGGCTGAGGGGGTGCTGTTGGGGGGGGGGCTGGGGGTGCGGCTAGGGTGAGGGGGCCTGAGGGAGTGGCGGTAGGGTGAGGTGCTGTCGGCTGGGGCTGCAAACGAGAGGTACGAAGTTAAAAGTAAAAAGGGAGGCTCAGATTCTAGGGGAGGAAAAAAAAGAATAAAGAAAAGAAAAAGATGAAAAGGATAAAGAAAATACAAAAGGATAATTAGAGAAGGAAAATAGGGAGGGACCGCAGGGAAGGAACAAGAGGAAAAAAAAGGAAAAAGAAAAGGAAAATAGAAGAAAGGTGGCGTATGTGATTTCCGTGCATTCATGCATCACGACATTGCATTAGGATATGCGAGATCTAAGTCGCATATATGTTCTGTTCTGTTCCGTTAGGATATGCGAGACCTAAGTCGCATATCTGTTCTGTTCCGTTAGGGTATGCGAGATCTAAGTCGCATATCTGTTCTGTTCTGTTCCGTTAGGATATGCGAGACCTAAGTCGCATATCTGTTCTGTTCCGTTAGGGTATGCGAGACCTAAGTCGCATATCTGTTCATTTCTGTTCCGTTAAGGTATGCGAGACCTAAGTCGCATATCTGTTCTGTTCTGTTAGGATATGCGAGACCTAAGTCGCATATCTGTTATGTTCTGTTAAGATATGCGAGACCTAAGTCGCATATCTGTTCCGTTCTGTTCCGTTCCGTTCTGTTAGGTCCCGGGGTCATGCATTGCACGATAGTATATATGTTTTCAAGAATGTAGGCTTATCATGCATCATATATGTGACATTGCATTTCACGCTCATTTCGCATGATTATGTGTTTTGATTGTTCTAAGAAGTTATGACCGTTATATGTATTTGTAAAAACGTGGACAGTCTATTTCGTGTTACCGTACTTGTATGTATTTCACTACTGTCCTAGCATGTATGATCTCACAGGGCCGATGCAGGCAGGGTACCTACTGAGTGACGTTTTTGTCGCTCACATCGTTCGTTTTGTTTTATTGCAGACGATTCAGGGTATGATTACATATGGGTTGGAGAGGACTCTGAATGGGTACATTGGGACACGTAGACTGGTTGATGACCGATGATCAAGAAACGAGGAAGTTTTATTTTATTTATTATTTCATTGAGGATTTAGCTTAGGGATTTCATTTTTTCGTACTTTACGATGTCGTTCAGAGGATTTTGACTTGATGTTGATTATATATGATTTGGGGATTTTACTTTTGATTTAGGGTTCTGAATTGATTTATTTCGCTTCTGCAATCGAATACTCTGTCGTTTTGAAGTGCAGGAATTTGTACAGACGCCTTGTATATCCCTCAGTGGAATACGACGGGCGTTCCGGTTCTGACTCTAGGGTTCGGGACGGGGCTCTACAGAAACTAACCAGCAAACGTCCAAACCGTACCTCATGGTTTTGAGAAATCATTGATTATTATTATTTATAATTTTTTAGGGGGGTGGGGGGGGGGAGGCGACAATTTAGTGCACTAATTTCCAAAACTCCATCATTTATTACTCTAACCAACCTCTAGAAGGCAACATTAATTAGCTTTTCATGTCCTGAGAGATTTCAAGAGAGTAGAAGATTTTAAGGTAAATTGCGCCGGATGGGATCCTGCAAGGCAAACAGTGAGGCCAAAAATGAGGCCGCGAATCCGGTGGCGCCACGTGTCCCATTTTTCATCTATAAAAAAGGTTTTTTTAAATAAGTCAAATAGGACACGTGGCGCCACCGGATACGCGGCCTCATTTTTGGCCTCATTGTTTGTCTTGAAGGATCCGATCCAAAATTGCACCAACTACATTTTGTTGAGAAAATTTGTCTAAGGTACATGCAGAAAAATTAATTTGTGCTGTAAACTTTTCGTTATTTTTCTTGAAATACTCTAAACCGTGGAAGGGAGTTTTTAAGTCGTGGAATATGTTTAGCGTATACACTGCCATGAACTATTGATACACGCAAACACATTGCATGACGGTATCGTATATACTTTGATAAAAAAAATATTTATGATGTCATATACACTAAAATTATGATGATTACGGTGTTTAAGACACTGCGATGATAATGTGTGATTATAATTGTTTTATTATTTAACATTTTTTGCGGTGCATACACTTTAAAAGGGTGTGTCATAAATGAACGTGTATCAAATTATGATTTTGAACAACGACTATACCAGAAATATATTTATTTGGTGATTGATACACCCTAAAAACGGTATATGAGAAAGAAGAAATTGGAGTGGAGATATCTCATAAGTAAATAACTAAATTAATTAAAGATTTTGCGGATGAGTAGAAAGGAGAAACAACTAATTGACTTCGGAGGGAAACAGAAGATCCAAAAACGCCTTTACGTGCATGTCATGGCCACTAACTCATTGGGGTTGACTTAATAAGTTAATTACGCTACGTACTACTATTGGGAATAAAGCAATTCAGACAAAATTGATCTCTGTACAATGTGTGCTTGTGAAATAAAGCAACATTTGACTTGTCGAGCTCAGCTCAAGTCGGATCGATCAGTTAGGTTAGATCAGTCCAGACAGCGGAATTGAATTTGCGTTCTGGACAGATGGCCGACCTACCGACCTCAGCACAACAAAACAACAGTGCTGTGCAATCATCCGCTTCAGCCGAGCTCAGCACACCAGCAGAGCTCAGCACGGCAGTGCTGCAAAACAACGAATGCTCTCAGCTAAACAGACAGCTCAACACACAGCAGAGCTCAGCTCGGCAACACCGCACAATAACAGTGCTACACTATCACATGATCAGCCAAGTTCAACACACATCAGAGCTCAGCTTGGCAACTGTTATGCCCCGCACCCTCCGTAGGGTAATTAAAAGGCAAAGAAAGATTTTTACGGAAATTAATGACGGTCAACGAAAATTAATTAGACATTAATATGAGGATTAATTAGAAATTAATGAGGGGATTTAATATTAGAGTTTAATTATATTTAATTTAGAATTAAACAATTAAGGATTTATCTTTTAAGATAAATTAATAATAGATATAATTTAGAAACACCAAACTTTTTCCCCTTCCCATATAAAAAACTGACTGAACGTTCAGTTTCTCTTCCCCTTATTCACACGACGCAATTCCCTCTTCCCATAGGCGATTCATCTTGCAGCCCTAGGAGGAAAGATCTCTCAGGAGTCAATCCGTAGGTCATTCGTTTCTCAATCCGTCTTCGAGTAATCAAAGGCAAGTAACTTTCTTATAAGTTCCTACGTTTTGTGAAAGATAAACGGCCTATTTTGATATCAACTTGGATCACCATGCAGTAGCTTCGTTTTGTGATTATTTGCATATGATTTATGTGTTTGATTTCAAGATTTGGCCAACGTATATGAGAAAGCAATTGTTGACATTGTTGATTTCGTGAAATCCTGCAAATCCCTACCCCCGGTATCCCTTCTTGATGTGATTGCGTGGTTGAGAGGGTCGAGGAAAGGATGAGGCTTTTGGGGATTGGAGAAGTCGGAGGATTGCGATGTAGGCTTGAATCGTTGTACGGTATGTGTGTAAGTGTGTGAATCTAAAGTTAGCATGAATGATAGCGGGGATTAGGACTGGACTGAATGGATCGATGTTTGGATTTGTTGGTGTTTTTGGTTCTGCAGTGGTTGCAGAAAAACGCAGAGCCAATTTGGGGAGAGCGCAGACATCGATCGATCGATGTCAGAGATCGATGTCCCCAGAAGGACATCGATCGATCGATGTATAGGTTGCTGAGAGATCCGATGTCCCCAGAAGGACATCGATCGATCTATGTGCAGGTGGTCTGAGAGATCGATGTCCCCAGACGGACATCGATCGATCGATGTAGGTACAGGCTGAGAGATCGATGTCCCCAGTTGGACATCGATCGATCGAAGTGGAGGGATCGATGTCCCCAGCTGGACATCGATCGATCGAAGTATAGGGGATGAAGTCCGTCAATTTTGTGAAAAAATAGAGGAAGAAAGAGGGAAGTTCGGGGAGTCTTCGGATGACTTTAGAGACTTCTTAAGACCTGATTAAGGGTAGTATAAGTCTTGGGAACATGACCTAGGATGGTGAACCAATGTCGGTGACTTTGATGGGTTCTCGAATCGAGTTTCAACGGGATTGACTTAGGCGGGTTAGGAGATGAAGGTACGAGGTGTTTGAGAGTTCAACGAGGAATGGTTAAGGGGTTTGAGAGTTCAACGAGGAATGGTTAAGGGATATTTGTCTTAGGTTACGGATCTTAGGATCATGACTAAGTGTTGACGCGATAGTCGAAGCCTAAGTGATGACGTGTAAGTTAGTGAAAACTCGTGTGTGTTGGTACTTGCGCATGTGTACATGAATGACTTATATGAATGTGAATTGCATACGAGAATGAGAAATGAGAATGAAATGAGGAGTCGTGCATCATGGCACGTGCATTGCATATGGTTTTGGAAAGAGAGGTGTTTCGGCACCGATTTGCGAAGGTGACCTACAGTGTTAACCGGGATGGAAATTAAGCCGGGGTGCACTGTAGGGCACAAAAGACTGTAACGTTAACCGGGATGGAAATTTAAGCCGGGGTGCGTTACAGGGTATAAAGTCCTCTACAATGTTAATCGGGATGGAAATATAAGCCGAGGTGCATTGTAGAGTTTACGAGATCTGTGATGTTAATCGGGATGGAAATATAAGTCGAGGGTGCATCACAGAGCATACGAGCTTGTAACGTAATCGGGATGGAAATATAAGCCGGGGTGCGTTACAAGGAAATGAGTACGAGACCGGACATTATGACATGCATTGCACCGTTTCAAAAGAGAAAGCGTTCATACATATGTGAATGTGTAGTATAGTGCATATTTGACATGCATCACGAGAGTCAATGTGGTATGAATGTGAATGTTATTCGATTGCCAATGAATTGTTATTTGCGCTAAATTGCTGTACTTGCTTTATTACGTTACTCACTTATGTATATTTGAAAGTTTACAAGACATGTGCCCCACAATTCCCTTGAATTATGTACTACTCATGTCTTGCCATGTGATGATCCCGTATGTCTTATAAGCGGGTTACTTGCTAGCGTTTTCGCTAAGGATACTGCCTTTGTCTTTGCAGATGAACCTAGCTACGATATGATTTTCATTGAGGACGATGGCGAGTGGGCAGAGTGGGATGTTTAGACCTTGTGGAGCGAATTGATTGGACAGTTGCTGTTATTTCTGTTTCTTATTTCATTTGAGGTTTTAGATGGCTGTGACCATATACAGTTTTTGAGGTTCACATTGTCTTTTGACGTACTGCATTGATGGTTTTAGACTTACGAGATGTGTGTTTCCGCGCTTATTTCTCTTACGTCATTGACGATGTGTATTCGAGAGATGAGACGTCTTGTAGTCTTCTCAGTAAGCTACGACGGGTGAACCGATTCGGATTCCGCTGTCCGGGTCGGGGGCGCTACAGGTGGTATCAGAGCCTAGGTTTCAGATCTACCTCGGAGACCTAGGTTATGACATGTAGAGTCTTAAGCCATGATTTTCACCTTAAGTTGATCCTTAAGTCTAAGTATGTAATCTTATATTTAAGTTTGATTGGGATGGGTGTGTGTACGAGCGCGATTAAGTGTAAGCGATAAATGTTAATTATTTTAGTTCGTAAATTCCGCTTCGTATCACGTTATGGACCCAAGTACTTATTCTAGAAACTGCTGAATACTAACCAACGTGATATTGCAGAAAATGCCTCCTAGACGCGACAACCAAGGAAACGGTGGCAACGGGGACAATAACCCTCCACCACCACTAGTCCTAGTCCCACAAGCACTGATAGACGCTATCACAGTGATAGCGCAAGGGGTTGCTCAGCAGCAGCAACAGCCACAACAACCTCCTCCACCACCTCCCCGACAAGGCATCATGTATTACATTGGGGAAATGCGTAAGATGCATGCCCCAAACTTTGAAGGGACCACTGACCCAGAGGTGGCTGGGTTCTGGCTCGATGAGGTAGAAAAGTGCTTCAGGCTTGTGCAAGTGCCTGAAGATCTGAAGGTGGATGTGGCCACCCCGTTATTGATTGGCAGAGCAAATGCCTGGTGGAGCGGCATCCTGCCAAAGATGACCCCTCCTATTCAGTGGAGGCAGTTTGTGAAGGCCTACAAGGACTACTATGTGCCGGAGACTGCCATTTTGGAGAAAATGAGACAATTTGACAAGTTTGAGCAGGGAAGGATGTCCGTCTCTGACTACGCAGATAGGTTCCACGCCTTAGGCAAATTCACGCCCATGGTACTGGAAAACAACCGAATGAAAATGCTGAAGTTTGAGGAAGGATTGAATCCCCGCATACGGACAGTAATCGCAGGGGTCAAGTTTGAAAACATCGCATGTTACCGGGTGGAGAGTGACATGCGCAGGTCACAACCAAGAGAGGCTCGAGAGGAATCGAGCAAGAGACCAAGGGTGGAGCAAAGTGGTAATAGACCCGGACGTTGGGTCAAGATCCCCAGAAAAGGACAAGCGGGGCCAATTCAAAGAGCACTGCAACCAAACCAACCCAACCGCCAAGCACCAGCAGAGTGCCCACACTGCCAAAGGAGACACGTGGGTGAATGTTGGAAGATAACTGGTGCGTGCTTCAAATACGAAAAGGCAGGCCATAGGATCAAGGACTGCCCTGAATGGAACCCTAAGCCACAAACAGGAGCCGGGCCGGCTCAGCAACAGAGAGGCAGGCCCAATGCGAGAGTCCACGCGATGACGGACGCTGAAGTCCAGGAGGATGCAAACGTGGTGACAGGTATGACCTAAGTTTAATAATAGTGGGTTAAGCTGGATTTTAGCTTTCTAAGTTAATAATTGAATATGTGCTTTATGTGAAACTTTTATGTGTTACCCTTTGCTGAATAGGTGTGATCCTAGTTAATAACGTGCCCGCAAATGTGTTATTTGATAGTGGAGCTAGCCACTCTTTCATCTCTAAGCGTTTCGCGAAAGGACTCGACTGTTTACCCGAATGGCTTGAGAACCCATTTAGGGTACAGGCAGCAGGAGAACAAGTACTGATTTCTCACCATCAGTACAAAGACTGTGATTTGGAATTAGAAGGAAAACTATTCTCAGTGACCTTAGTCTCAATCCCGATGAAGGACTTTGACATAATATTGGGCATGGATTGGTTGACCAAGAATCATGCCAATATCGATTGTAAACTCAAGCGAGTAACCCTCAAGGACTCTGAGATAAATGACGTCACGGTGCAAGGAAATACCAAGATAACCAAAGCTCCAAAGAAGATATACATGACGGCAATTAAGGCCTTTAAGGCTTTACAGAAGGGAGCAGAGGGGTTTATGGTTTATGCTCTAGATGCGAAGCAGGAGGTTCCCTCTATGGAGCAAATTCCGGTGATCAACGAGTTTAAGGATGTATTTCCGGACGACTTACCGGGAGTACCGCCATCAAGGGAAGTGGAGTTTGAAATCAACTTGATTCCTGGAGCATAGCCTATATCTAAGGCACCTTACAGAATGACTCCAGCTGAACTTAAGGAACTGAAAGGGCAACTTCAGGAATTGTTGGACAAGAAGTTGATTCGCCCCAGTGCATCACCCTGGGGAGCTCCTGTATTATTTGTGAAGAAGAAAGATGGCAGTATGCGGTTGTGTATTGATTACCGTGAATTGAACAAGATCACCATCAAGAACAAATATCCTCTGCCAAGGATCAAAGATTTATTTGATCAGCTAAAGGGAGCTCGCTGGTTTTCAAAGATTGACCTCCGTCAAGGATACCATCAATTGCTTGTGAAAGCGGGAGACGTCCCTAAGACCGCTTTTCGGACTCGATACGGGCATTATGAATTTTTAGTGATGCCTTTTGGATTAACTAATGCCCCAGCGGCCTTTATGGACTTGATGAACACTGTGTTTCGAGAGCAGTTGGATAAATCTGTAGTGGTGTTCATCGATGACATCTTGGTCTACTCCTCCGACGAGCAAGCCCACGCCGAACACTTAAGAGTGGTGTTGCAAATCCTGAGACAACAAAAGCTCTACGCCAAATTCAGCAAGTGTGAATTTTGGCTAAGGAGTGTAGCCTTTCTCGGTCACGTGATTTCTGAGGATGGAATCTCGGTAGATCCTAAGAAGATAGAAGCCATCACTGAATGGCCAAGACCTACAAACGTGACTGAAGTAAGAAGCTTCCTAGGCTTGGCAGGTTACTATAGAAAGTTCGTTGAAGGTTTCTCAGCAATAGCAGTTCCATTAAGCCAACTTACACAGAAGAAGACCAAGTTCGAATGGACTGCCGAATGCGAGCAGAGCTTTACCGAGCTCAAGAAGAGATTAACCACAGCCCCGGTGTTGGCACAACCCTCCGGCACCGATGGGTTCGTGATTTATAGTGACGCGTCCAAGAAAGGACTAGGTATGTACCTCATTACCATTAATGCATTGTATATACTCATGCTAGTCTCAAACTAACGTTCTGTTTATAGGTTGTGTCTTGATGCAAAATGAACGAGTCATATCATACGCGTCAAGACAATTGAAACCTTATGAGCAGAACTACCCGATGCATGACTTGGAACTCGCAGCTGTGGTATTTGCTCTTAAGATCTGGAGACACTATTTATATGGAGAGAAGTGTGCAGTATTCACTGATCATAAGAGCTTAAAGTATCTATTTACGCAGAAGGAGTTGAACATGAGACAAAGGAGATGGTTGGAATTACTCAAGGACTATGACCTGACCATCAACTACCATCCGGGTAAGGCTAACAGAGTGGCAGACGCGTTGAGTAGAAAGTCTAGCCACGCGAGACAATCTCCACTAGAAAGGGAGATCGAGGAATTTGATCTTGAATTGGTGGATTCAGTGGCAAATGTCCTTACAGCTTTGTCTATCAGCCCAGACTTGGTAGACAGAATTAAAAAGGCGCAGTATGAGGACCCAGCACTGAAAGAAATCCGCGACAAAGTATCCACAGGACCAGTGAAGGACTTCCGGTTGCGAGAAGATGGAAGTCTATGGTTTCAAAACCGGTTATGCGTGCCAAGTAAAGATGAACTCCGAACAGAATTACTCCAAGACGCGCATAACTCAAGGATGTGTATCCACCCGGGAAGTACTAAGATGTATAAGGACCTCCGAAGAAACTATTGGTGGATAGGGATGAAAAGGTCAATAGCAGCATATGTTGAAAGATGTTTGATATGCCAACAAGTCAAAGCAGAACACCAACGACCTGGTGGTTTGATGAAGCCACTAGAGATTCCAGAATGGAAGTGGGAGCACGTGAAATGGATTTCGTAATGGGACTACCCAAGACCAGAAATGGAAATGAGATGATTTGGGTAATCGTAGACCGATTGACAAAGACGGCTCACTTTATTGCTATGCCACATGGTACGTCGTATGAGAAACTTTCCAATATATATGTGGATAACATTGTGAGCCTACACGGAGTCCCAGTCAGCATTGTATCGGACCGTGACCCCAAGTTTACCTCTAAATTCTGGAGGGCATTTCAGAAGACGATGGGTACTGAGCTGAGGATGAGTACCGCATATCACCCACAAACGGATGGACAATCCGAGAGAACCATCCAAACATTGGAAGACATGTTGAGAGCATGCGCCCTAGATTTTAAAGGGAACTGGGATAGCATGCTGAAGTTAATGGAGTTCTCATATAATAATAGCTATCACAGTGCAATTGGCATGGCGCCATTTGAAGCTCTATATGGACGTAAGTGCAGATCCCCGGTTTGTTGGGATGAAGTTGGAGAAAGGACAATCACTGCACCCGAGTTGGTTGAGCAAACTATTGGAAAGGTCAAAGTGATAAGAGAGAAGCTCAAAGTGGCTCAAGATCGCAGTAAGAGTTGGGCTGACACAAAGAGGCGACCTTTGGAGTTCGAGGAAGGTGAAAAGGTCTATCTACGGGTCTCACCCACCAAAGGGGTTGCAAGATTCGGAATGAAGGGCAAGTTAAGCCCAAGATATATTGGACCTTACGAAATACTTAGCAAAGTTGGCGAAGGAGCATACCATCTAGCCTTACCTCCGAGTTTGTCCCAAGTCCATAACGTGTTTCATGTGTCTCAACTAAGGAAATACGTATCGGATCCAAGCCATATCCTTGAAGCTCAACCATTGGATGTGAAAGAAGATGTCACTTATGAAGAGCGTCCTATTAAGATTGTGGATAGAAAGGATCAAGTCCTACGCCGACGCGTCATTCCGTATGTAAAAGTTCAGTGGAATAACCATACGGAGCGCGAAGCCACGTGGGAGCTCGAGGATCAAATGAAGGAGCTGTATCCACACCTCTTCCAATAAGGTACGCCAGTTTCGAGGACGAAACTTTTTGTAAGGGGGGTGGAATGTTATGCCCCGCACCCTCCGTAGGGTAATTAAAAGGCAAAGAAAGATTTTTACGGAAATTAATGACGGTCAACGAAAATTAATTAGACATTAATATGAGGATTAATTAGAAATTAATGAGGGAATTTAATATTAGAGTTTAATTATATTTAATTTAGAATTAAACAATTAAGGATTTATCTTTTAAGATAAATTAATAATAGATATAATTTAGAAACACCAAACTTTTCCCCTTCCCATATAAAAAACTGACTGAACGTCAGTTTCTCTTCCCCTTATTCACACGACGCAATTCCCTCTTCCCATAGGCGATTCATCTTGCAGCCCTAGGAGGAAAGATCTCTCAGGAGTCAATCCGTAGGTCATTCGTTTCTCAATCCGTCTTCGAGTAATCAAAGGCAAGTAACTTTCTTATAAGTTCCTACGTTTTGTGAAAGATAAACGGCCTATTTTGATATCAACTTGGATCACCATTCAGTAGCTTCGTTTTGTGATTATTTGCATATGATTTATGTGTTTGATTTGAAGATTTGGCCAACGTATATGAGAAAGCAATTGTTGACATTGTTGATTTCGTGAAATCCTGCAAATCCCTACCCCGGTATCCCTTCTTGATGTGATTGCGTGGTTGAGAGGGTCGAGGAAAGGATGAGGCTTTTGGGGATTGGAGAAGTCGGAGGATTGCGATGTAGGCTTGAATCGTTGTACGGTATGTGTGTAAGTGTGTGAATCTAAAGTTAAGCATGAATGATAGCGGGGATTAGGACTGGACTGAATGGATCGATGTTTGGATTTGTTGGTGTTTTTGGTTCTGCAGTGGTTGCAGAAAACGCAGAGCCAATTTGGGGAGAGCGCAGACATCGATCGATCGATGTCAGAGATCGATGTCCCCAGAAGGACATCGATCGATCGATGTATAGGTTGCTGAGAGATCGATGTCCCCAGAAGGACATCGATCGATCTATGTGCAGGTGGTCTGAGAGATCGATGTCCCCAGACGGACATCGATCGATCGATGTAGGTACAGGCTGAGAGATCGATGTCCCCAGTTGGACATCGATCGATCGAAGTGGAGGGATCGATGTCCCCAACTGGACATCGATCGATCGAAGTATAGGGGATGAAGTCCATCAATTTTGTGAAAAAATAGAGGAAGAAAGAGGGAAGTTCGGGGAGTCTTCGGGTGACTTTAGAGACTTCTTAAGACCTGATTAAGGGTAGTATAAGTCTTGGGAACATGACCTAGGATGGTGAACCAATGTCGGTGACTTCGATGGGTTCTCGAATCGAGTTTCAACGGGATTGACTTAGGCGGGTTAGGAGATGAAGGTACGAGGTGTTTGAGAGTTCAACGAGGAATGGTTAAGGGGTTTGAGAGTTCAACGAGGAATGGTTAAGGGATATTTGTCTTAGATTATGGATCTTAGGATCATGACTAAGTGTTGACGCGATAGTCGAAGCCTAAGTGATGACGTGTAAGTTAGTGAAAACTCGTGTGTGTTGGTACTTGCGCATGTGTACATGAATGACTTATATGAATGTGAATTGCATACGAGAATGAGAAATGAGAATGAAATGAGGAGTCTTGCATCATGGCACGTGCATTGCATATGGTTTTGAAAAGAGAGGTGTTTCGGCATCGATTTGCGAAGGTGACCTACAGTGTTAACCGGGATGGAAATTTAAGCCTGGGTGCACTGTAGGGCACAAAAGACTGTAACGTTAACCGGGATGGAAATTTAAGCCGGGGTGCGTTACAGGGTATAAAGTCCTCTACAATGTTAATCGGGATGGAAATATAAGCCGAGGTGCATTGTAGAGTTTACGAGATCTGTGATGTTAATCGGGATGGAAATATAAGCCGAGGTGCATCACAGAGCATACGAGCTTGTAACGTTAACCGGGATGGAAATATAAGCCGGGGTGCGTTACAAGGAAATGAGTACGAGACCGGACATTATGACATGCATTGCACTGTTTCAAAAAGAGAAAGCGTTCATACATATGTGAATGTGTAGTATAGTGCATATTTGACATGCATCACGAGAGTCAATGTGGTATGAATGTGAATGTTATTTGATTGCCAATGAATTGTTATTTGCGCGTAAATTGCTGTACTTGCTTTATTACGTTACTCACTAATGTATATTTGAAAGTTTACAAGACATGTGCCCCACAATTCCCTTGAATTATATACTACTCATGTCTTGCCATGTGATGATCCCGTATGTCTTATAAGCGGGTTACTTGCTAGCGTTTTCGCTAAGGATACTGCCTTTGTCTTTGCAGATGAACCTAGCTACGATATGATTTTCATTGAGGACGATGGCGAGTGGGCAGAGTACGATGTTTAGACCTTGTGGAGCGAATTGATTGGACAGTTGCTGTTATTGCTGTTTCTTATTTCATTTGAGGTTTTAGATGGCTGTGACCATATACAGTTTTTGAGGTTCACATTGTCTTTTGACGTACTGCATTGATGGTTTAGACTTACGAGATGTGTGTTTCCGCGCTTATTTCTCTTACGTCATTGACGATGTGTATTCGAGAGATGAGACGTCTTGTAGTCTTCTCAGTAAGCTACGACGGGTGAACCGATTCGGATTCCGCTGTCCGGGTCGGGGCGCTACAGGTGGTATCAGAGCCTAGGTTTCAGATCTACCTCGGAGACCTAGGTTATGACATGTAGAGTCTTAAGCCATGATTTTCACCTTAAGTTGATCCTTAAGTCTAAGTATGTAATCTTATATTTAAGTTTGATTGGGATGGGTGTGTGTACGAGCGCGATTAAGTGTAAGCGATAAATGTTAATTATTTTAGTTCGTAAATTCCGCTTCGTATCACGTTATGGACCCAAGTACTTATTCTAGAAACTGCTGGATACTAACCAACGTGATATTGCAGAAAATTCCGCTTATTTTAAGTTTGCGAAAGAGAAGCTATGCTTTTGATCACAGGGTATAAAAGTCACGCCTGCGATAGCAGGGTATAAAAGCGTGACTGTGAATCAATGACAGGGTATAAAGTTATGTTATGAGGCCATAGACTTATCAGCACGGGGTATAAAGAATACGTTATGGGGCCGTGGACCTATCGGCACGGGGTATAAAGTTATGTTTGTCGTGGACTGATCACCCACAGGGTATAAAGTTCTGCTACGCGAAGAATAAGATAAGAAATATTGTAAGAAGTTTGTGAAAAGATATGCATGACACGATTTATGAAAAGTCATATGTATGTGCTTTTGTTGCTCAATGTGTGGTTTGAAGAGAGTACATGCATCACGTTGCACGAAGCATAAGTATGAGTTACAAGGGATGTTTTAGCCTGTGTCTGTTGATGTAATAGTGTTTAACTCTGTACGTGCTGTTTTTTCTCCTTTGATGTGAGATATGTGACTTACTTAACCTTGATATATGATTATAAAGGTATATTTGTTAACCAGAGCACCTATTTTGGGCATTGTTTATATATATGTACATTGGTGACTCGTCGTGTGTGATTCCGTAAGATGTATAGACGAGTTACTTGCTGGCGTTTTTTCGCTAAGAACAATTGTTTCATCTTTTTCAGGTGAACCTGAATATGAGATGATATTCGTAGAGAACGACGGCGAGTGGGCTCATTGGGATGATAGATGTTGAATGGGAGATCGGAATGACCTTAATTGATAACTATCCATTGATTCATTTGTGGTTGGATGTAATTTAGATATTTCACCAGACCATTTTAATTCCGTTGTACTTCAGTTGAAAGATTATTGTAGTCCATTCTTCACCAATCAAGATGCCAACTAAGCTCCACATGAGCTTCACTAAGCTGCATTAGGCGTGTGTAATGGGTATACCATGTGCTGAATTTCATTTTTGTAAACTTTTGTAAAATAGTGCACAATAATTATACACATACGGTATATTCCAATCAGCCCTAGTTTGAATATTCTAGTACACTTTAGTATGTATTGAATATACAAAATGTGTCTAGATACATGTTACATGTCATGCCAAAAACGTTCCATGTGTTGTGTTCGTAGAAAACCGAATTTTCGACTTTTGTCGATTACGCGATTTTTCTCCGATTAAATTCTAACTTTTTGCACATGATATATATATTATGTCACACATAATATACATAAAATAACTTTAATATTCAGCTCTAATGTCTGATCAAAGTAGCGCCTACATGTGACAAAAACTTGAATTTAGAATCTCCACAATTTGGCCTTAATTGGCGGTGATTTGTGTGTGCCAACATGGAATGATTTTATGGCCGAATATACCATGTAAGCCACAAGTTTTGTGGCCATTTTTGAAGTGTAGGGGCTGGCCATCTATATATGGCAAGTACGTGACACGTTAGCGAAGTTTCGTTAGTCACCCGATACGACAATTTTTGGTTTAGAACCTTGTAACGTGTCGTAATAATTTTGTCATCACCATGACTTATATCATATGATATAAGACCTGAAGATACTCATAAATATGAGGTAAGTATAGTGGTATGACGTTGACGTACGTTCGTAATATATATAACGTGTCGATAGTACGTTGGAATATATGTGTATAGTGCCTTTTAAAAAAATCTGAATATATATAAAAATATATGTATAAAACATGTGATTAAAGAGAAGAGGAGACTTTCCATTTCCATGTTTGTTGCCTTCATGCCTTCTCCAAATATTTCTCCATTTAATGAACTACTTAGTTCATTTAACTAAGTACTTCACTTGATGAACTAGTTTAGTTCATTAACGGTGGCACCTGAAAATAGTTCTAACACAACAAATGTTTGCCATCTGATGTAAGCTTTAAAGCTTCATGGCTTGTTAGTACGACAATATTATATATAAAGTATATAAAGCAAGTTTGTCACAAAACGTGTCAAGTCATAAATTTGTGTCATGCATTTCTTTAGCACACATTATTTAAATCATGCATTTTTGTGAATCACTCAAACTCTTTTTCTCAACAAGAAGTGCTCAGTATTCACGGATCACAAAAGCCTAAAATATTTTTTTTCTCAGAAGGAGCTGAACATGAGACAGCGGAGATGGTTAGAACCATTGAAAGACTACGACCTGACCATTCATTATCACCCGGGAAAAGCAAATAAGATGGCGGATGCGCTAAGCATAAAATCCAATCATGCACGACAATCCCCATTAGAAAGAGAAATGGAGGAATTTGGTTTGGATTTGGTAGAGTCTATCGTGAACGTTCTGGCAGCGGTGACCATCACACCAAGCCTCGTTGATCGGGTAAAAGAGGCTCAAAGTAAGGATATAAGCTTGAATGAAATCGCAGGAAAGCTCAAGCACAGCCAAGTCGAGGGATTCCAGACTAAAGAAGATGGAGCCTACGGTTTAGAGGGAGATTGTGTGTGCCAGATGTAGATGAATTAAGGAAAGAAATTCTACAGGAGGTTCATAACTCCAGACTATCCATACATCCTGGCAGCACCAAGATGTACAGAGACCTAAAACAATACTACTGGTGGTCCGGAATGAAGAGGCATATCGCAGAGTTTATTGAGAGATGTCTAGTTTGCCAACAGGTTAAAACCGAACACCAACGGCCTGGTGGATTGTTGATGCTATTGGAGATCCCGGAGTGGAAATGGGAACACACCACAATGGATTTCATAGCCGGTTTACCAAAGACGAGAAATGGATGCGACATGATTTGGGTGGTGGTGGACTGATTAACCAAGTCAGCTCACTTTCTTCCTATCTTGAGCGAAGCATCATTGTAGAAGTTGGTGAACTTGTATGTGGATAACATTGTTAGCTTACATGGTGTTCCAGTGAGCATAGTCTCGGACCGAGACCCACGGTTCACCTCTAAATTCTAGGCAGCCTTTCAAAGGGCCGTAAGTACAGAGTTGAGAATGAGTACAACCTATCATCCTCAAACCGATGGACAGTCAGAGCGAACCATTCAGACACTTGAAGACATGCTAAGGGCTTGTGTCCTGGACTTCAAAGGAAGTTGGGACGGAATGGTGAAGTTGATGGAATTCTCTTACAATAACAGTCACCACAGTGCAATTGAAATGGCTCCCTTCGAAGCATTGTATGGAAGGAAGTGTAGGTCCCCAGTTTATTGGGATGGAGTCGGCGTGAGGACCATCACAGGACCCGAACTCCTCGAGAAGACGTTGGAGAAAGTGAGGATTATTCGAGACAAACTCAAGACGGGTCAGGACTGTAATAAAAGTTAGGCGGACTCCAAACGACGACCTTTGGCGTTCGAGGTAGGTGAAAAAGTATATTTGCTACTATCACCTACCAAAGGTATTATGAGGTTTGGGGTGAAAGGAAAATTAAGCCCACGATTTATTGGTCCTTACGAGATATTGGAAAGGGTAGGAAACTTGGCATATCGATTGGCACTACCCCCAGTGTTGGCACATGTTCATAATGTCTCCCAGGTTTCACAACTAAGGAAATATGTGATTGACCCGAGTCACATACTGGAAGCACAACCCTTGGAACTCAACGACGATGTTACCTATGAGGAAGTACCAGTGAGAATTGTGGACTGTAAGGAGCAAGTGCTACAGAGACGAGTGATTCCCTACGTGAAAGTCCAGTGGAGTAATCACTCCGAGCGTGAAGCCACGTGGGAACTCAAAGAGCAGATGCGGGAGAAATACCCCCAACTCTTTAACCAAGGTACGCAAGTTTCGAGGACGAAACTTTTCATAAAGGGGTAGAATGTCATACCCCGTAATTTTAAGTTTGACATTAAATAATTTGATGATCACTTAAATTATAATTTTATGGATTGTATAGGTTTGGGAGGTGTAGATAAATGAATTGTAGGCGAGAAAAAATAATTAAAAAGCTGAAATTAAGAAAATTAGGCCCAAAATACCAAATTTACCCCTCCCCACTTAAATGCTAGGGAGTTACACCAAAGGGGGTATAACTCCCCTTGACCATCGGTTATAGGAAGAAAGAAAGGGGGGGGGGGGAATCGACAGAGGGGAGAAAGAAAGAGAGAAAGAGAGAAAAAGGAGAAAGGAAGAAGAGGAGGAAGAAGAAGAGGATCGCGATCAACCCTAGGCCTACGCCGTTCAAGAACTCAATCCGAATACCGTAAGAACCCTTAGATTTGAAGGCAAGCAACTAATCTATACATTTTACGCAATTTTGATTCTTAGGCCCTATATTCTACAGAAATAAAATTGAATCACACATTGATAACTTTTACTTGTTATGTTAATTATGTGTTATGTGTTTTATATCACTGTTGATGAATTAAAGATCTCATCTCTGGGCCAAATTTTGAAGAATAGTTGCGATGAATTAGATTTGTGAAAAGATATGCATGACACGATTTATGGAAAGTCATATGTATGGCTTTTGTTGCTCAATGTGTGGTTTGAAGAGAGTACATGAATCACGTTTCATGAAGCACAAGTATGAGTTACAAGGGATGTTTTAGCCTGTGTTTTATGATGTAATCGTGTTTAACTCTATACGTGCTGTTTTTCTCCTCTAGTGTGAGATATGTGACTTACTTGACCTTGATGTATGATTATAAAGGTATATTTTTTAACCCGAGCACCCTATTTTGGGCATTGTTTATATATATGTACATTGGTGACTCGCCGTGTGTGATTCCGTAAGATGTATAGACGAGTTACTTGCTGGCGTTGTTTCGCTAAGAACAATTGTTTCATCTTTTTCAGGTGAACCTAAATATGAGATGATATTCGTAGAGGATGACGGCAAGTGGCTCATTGTGATGATAGATGTTGAATAGGAGATCGGAATGACCTTAATTGATAACTATCCATTGATTCATTTGTGGTTGGATGTAATTTAAATATTTCACCAGACCCTTTTAATTCCGCTGTACTTCAATTGATTGTTATCAAAGTTTTAAATTGTTATGTCATTTTCGCTGATTCATCTCACGTTATGGATGACGCAAGCTAGATCCGCTTTGACGCTTCGTAGTTCTTGTAGTAGACTACAGTGGGTGTACGAGTACCGATGACGGCATTGGGCTTGGGCGCTACAACTTGGATCAGATAATCGCATCAGGTCTACCCACAGCCATCGGATTTGATAACTGTTCAATCTGAGCCTTCAAATCATAACAACTTCACATCAGCTCAGCACCGTGAAAGCTCAACAATTTTTCAAAACTTAACTTTAGCTGATCTTAACAACCTGGAGAAGTTTAATCTCAAACAACCTTCTCCTTAGCCTATAAGATCCGATCCAATGCTTCTTGGATCCGGCCTGCAGTCTACAGGCCGGGCCACATTCTGTGTAGGCCTGAACCCGAGCCTGAGCATGATCCCATCAGGCCCGCAGTCTGCGCTTGGGTTCACTTGCCGAGTTGATCTGATTTTCCCTCTACTTTGAGCATTAATTTTTCATTCTCCCAGTGTCGTAATTGAGTGATTCAAAAGCCTAAAATTATCTACTTGTTACGTGAATAATTGAGGACTCATTTGTTTTCACTCATCATTAATGAAAACTAATCATAACTCAGCTCAAAGTATGTTGCCAACTACAGTAAGTAACTTGGCCCATTTCTTCTAATCTTTTCCAACAATCCCCACATGAATGGAAATTAATGCAAATGCATATGCAGACACTATCGAGAAGTCAGACAAGAAAATATTGCATTAGAAGAGGTAGCTTCAAACTTTAAACCTTTCTTAGTGATATACTGTCGGATCAACTCGGCTAATTAGTGACTTGATGTCTTGAACTAACCGGCCTTTATTGTGAACCTAGACAACAGTACTCACACAACATTCCCTTAACACCTTTTTGGTTCTCATGATTGTGTTCGTTTTAGCCATGAACCACCTGGTTTCAGAAAGTGTTTTTAGAGAATTCTAGCCTCACAAAATTCTCATAGAAGCGTCTCCACTACACACTTACATAGATGTTTTCTATAAAGAGTATTCTGCCATACCCCACTTGATATACCAGGATATAGGAAACATTAAAAGCCTCAGCTTACCCTAATTCTCTCTGCAGACGGCACTTTTATTTAACAGAATGAGTAAGTGCTCATTGAAACTTCATGACTTAGTTGTCCCATTGAACCAAGATTCTGGGACCTCCAATCAACAAGGTTGGATTTCCGTTACAAAGGCTCTTGCATTATAGTCTTTAGCCCCATTCTATTTGTCAAAATTAACATATGATCTCTAGGCAGGCCTTTTGTAAGTATATCCACAAGATTCTCCTTTGATTTTATATAATCAATGGAAATCGCGCCATTAGAGATCAAATGCTTAATGGTTTTGTGTTTCCGATGCATGTGTCGAGACTTGCCATTACAGATACTACTTTGAGCCCGTCCTATAGCTGACTGACTATCACAGTGTATGCTGATAGGATCGATTGGCTTAGGCTAGCATGACACATCTTCCAGAAAATTCTGAAGTCATTCAGCCTCTTCTCTGGCTTTATCTAGTTCTATAAACTCGGCTTCCATAGTGGAACGAGCTATGCACGTTTGCTTTGTGGATTTTCATGACACAACACCTCCATCAACCGTGAATATATATCCACTAATGAACTTAGAATCTTTACTATAGGATATCCAGTTGGCATCACAATAGCCTTCTAGTGCTGCTGGATATCTTGAGTAATGTAATCCAAGATTCATTGTATACTTCAAGTATCTCATCACTCTATTTAGAGCTTTCCAATGATCATCACTTGGATTACTGGTAAGCCTGCTCAATTTGTTTACTGAGCATGCTAAGTCTGGCCTTGTACAGTTTGTTATGCACATCAGATTTCCAATTACTTGCGAGTACTCCAATTAAGCTACTAGCTTGCCTTGGTTCTTCCTTAAGCATATACTTAAGTCGAGTGGAGTCTTCACTAGTTTCACATCAATCATATTGAAGCGTTCCAAAACAAATTCAATACAGTAAGTTTGTGACAACACGAGTCCTTTGACTATCCTAGAAATTTTAATTCCTAGAATAACGTTGGCAACTCCCATATCCTTCATGTCGAAGTTTCTTTTCAACACCTTCTTCGTATTTAAGATGATATCACGAGTATTGTCCATGATTAGCATATCGTCTACATAGAGACATACTAGCACATATGCATTTTTTGTGTTCTTAACGTAGACACACTTGTCACAGTCATTGATCTTGAAATCATTAGCTAGCATCGCTTGATCAAATTTCAAGTGCCACTGTTTAGGCGCTTGCTTTAGTCCGTACAACGACTTAACAAGTCTACATACCTTCGACTCTTGTCCTGGAACAATGAACCCTTCAAGTTGTTCCATATAAATTTCTTTCTCTAACTCACCATTCACAAAAGCAGTCTTCACATCCATTTGATGGATTTTCAAGTTATAGACTGCAACAATAGCAACTAGCACCCTTATAGAAATGATCCTAGTTATTGGTAAGTAGGTGTCAAAAAAGTCAAAGCCTTCCTTCTGTCAATAGCCTTTAGATACCAACCGTGCCTTGTACTTATCGATAGACTCATCCTCTTTTAACTTCTTCTTGAAAATCCACTTACACCCGAGTGGTTTACTTCCTGGTGAAAGGTCAACCAGCTCCCAAGTGTGATTCAGAAGATGCGAGTCTATCTCGCTGTCAATTGCCTCTTTCCAGAAAGGAGCTTCTGGAGTTGACATCGCCTCGAAAAATGTCCTTGGCTCATTTTCTACCATGTAGGTTAGAAAATCCGGTCCAAACAAAGTTGGTATCCTAGCTCGCTTTCTTTGACGAAGTTCCTCATTTCCTTGAGGGGTCGTCTCACGCATTCGTTGACTAATCCTTGCTTCTTCATTGTTCTTGTATTTATTTGGAAAGACATTTTTGAAGAACACTGCATTCATCATCTCTTTTAGAGTTTGGTTTTTGCGTTCAGCAACACCATTCGATTGAGGTGAATATAGCGAAGTCATTTGATGAACAATGCCATATTCTGAACAAAATTCATTAAACGGTGTATCATATTCGCCACCTCTATCATTACGAATTGCTTTAATTCGTTTGCTAAGTTGATTCTCAACTTCATTTTTATAGTCTTTGAAGGCATCAATGGCCTCATCTTTGCTACTTAGCAAATATACATAACAATATCTCGCGCAATCGTCGATAAAAGTTACAAAATACTTTTTACCACCTCTTGTTTGCAGAAACTTTAAATCACACACATCTGTATGAATTAAATCAAAAGGTTCAGTGTTCCTTTCTATTGAAGGAAATGGCGCCTTTGACATCTTCACTTCAACACATATTTGACATTTTTCCTTATCAGAATTTAATTTGGGTAGCAAGTCAAGATTAACCATTCGTTGTATTGACTTATAATTAACATGTCCCAAATGAAATTGCTATAAACAAGAAGACTCGGAATTTAATTTGGGTAGCAAGTCAAGATTAACCATTCGTTGTATTGACTTATAATTAACATGTCCCAAATGAAATTTCTATAAACAAGAAGACTCAGCATGTAAGCAGAAGAGGAGGCAATATTATTAGCCTCTGTGGGCAATTCTTTCTTGGGTAAAATAGTGATGACATTCAATTTAAACATCCTATTCGATAAGTACCCGTTTCCCAAATACATGCCATTTTTCAAAAAAATAACTTTATTTGACTCTCATAAGTCTAAAGACATGTGTGACTAGAAAAGCCCCAGAAACCAAATTCTTTTGAATGGCGGAGACGTGCAACACATTCTACAGAGTCAGATGCTTCCCCGAGGTTAACTTTAGAACAACTTTCCCCTCACATTCGATCTTCGATGAGACAGAGTTTTTCATGTAAAATTGTTCATTGTTCCTGTGCTGGTACCCCGTAAACATATCCCTGATGGAGCAAACATGTCTTGTGACGCCATTATCCAGCCACCATTCATGCAAATTTCCCCATAGTATTGCACTCTGAGACCATCGCATAGATTAGGTCGTCCATGGAATCAACAAGATTTGCCTTTGCCTTGGTTTGCTTCTTCTTGGGCTTGCGGCATCACTGCTGAAATGATCTAATTGCCACAATTGTAGCATTTTCCGGTGAACTCCTTGGCTATTTGCTTGCCTTTGTTCACCCCAAGATGACCTTTCTTCTTCTTGGCCTCTGCAACATGGGCCTTGGCCTGACCAGTAATTACATGTGGGTTTCTTTCCGATCTTTGATTATGTTATTTTATGCGGAGTCAGACAATCAGATCTTCCAATGTCATATCTTTTCTCTTGTGCTTGAGATAGCTCCTAAATTCCCTCCACGAAAGAGATAGCTTCTCAATCACCGCAGCCACCATGAAAGATTCACTAAGTAACATGCCCTCCTCTTCCATCTCTGCTAACAACTTCTGAAGTTTCTCAACTTGAGAAACAACAGTGCGAGAATCCGACATTTTGAAATCCAGGAATTTTTCGACAATAAATTTCTTAGTGCCAGCATCTTCTGTACGATATTTCTTCTCCAAAGCTTGCCATAAAGACTTTGCAATTTTATACGTACAGTACAATTCATATAGTGAATTGTCCAAACAACTCAGAATATGACTGAAACACACATAATTATTGAAGTTCCATGCTTCAACATACAGTGTGTTCTCCATATTCTAGGTTTGGTCATCCATAGGATCCACCACAGATGGGTCTTCGGTCAACATCTTGGCAAGCCCTATGGCAGTTAAGAAGAACAATATCTTCTGCTGCCATCGCTTGAAGAAGCTCCCACTGAACTTCTTCGGCATCTCCACTTGGGCCACCGTAGGACCCTGTGCAAGAGCAGTCATCGGCACCCCAGCATTTGGTGCCATAGGAGCAGCACTCTGTACGTCAGCGCCTTGAATGAAGCTTGGGCTTGCGTTCTCCATTTCAGTTTCTGTAAAATTGTCAAAAACAAACGAGAATCAGTACATAATCAATATAGCAATACGTCTTAAGCTTGTTGGGAATAAACCAAGTCAGACAAAATTGATTTCTATACACTGTGTGCTTGTGAAATAAAGCAACCGCCTACGTGTCGTGCTCAGCTCAGGTTGGATCGATCAGTCAAGTCAGACCAGTCCAGACAGCGCAATCGAATTTGCATTCTGGACAGATGGCCGACTTGCCGACCTCAGCACCTCAGCATAGCAGTGCTGTGCTATCAGCCGCTTCAGCTAAGCTCAGCACACCAGCAGAGCTCAGCACGGTAGTGCTGCATACAATGAATGCTCTCAGCCAAACAATCGAGCTCAGCACACAGCAGAGCTCAGCTCGGCAACACCGCACAATAACTATTCTGCACTATCACTTGATCAGCCGAGTTCAGCACACATCAGAGCTCAGCTTGGCAACAACTCAGTAGCTCAGTGAAGCAGAAAATCCGAGGTGAGTCCATGACTCTGTCCTTAAGATGTATTGCTCTGGTATAATATGCCCAACCAGAGGAAGCAATCGTCTTCCGAGATACAACGAAATCAATTCAGACGCGCGACATTGCAGCGTATTAACTCAACAAACCTGTAAAATGCTGGCTTCTCGGATGACTGGGAAAATTTAGAAATGCAGTATGTAGTGAAGAAGTGATGATTTGCAGAAAGGGAGATTGCAGAGAGAAGGAAGAGTGATTGCTTCTGATGATTTTTTTAAGTGACTACAGAGGTCAGATCGGCCTCTATTTATAGGAGAAAACTGAGGTCAGTTTGTTGCAACCAATTCAACCACAACCGTAGGATCAGATACCTGCTCGTCCTAAACCCTTGGATCAGATAATCGCATCAGGTGTGCCCACAGCCGTCGGATTTGATAACTGTTCAATCTGAGCCTTCAGATCATAACAACTTCAAGTCAGCTTAGCAAGGTTAAAGCTCAACAACTTTTCAAAACTTAACCTTAGCCGATCCTAACAATATGGAGAAGTTTAAACTCAAACAGCCTTCTCCCCAGCCTATAAGATCCGGCATGTTGCTTCTTGGATCCGGCCTGCAGCCTACTTGCCGGCCCGTAGTCTGTGCACTCCAGAACCCGATCCTGTGCATAATCCTATCAGGCCCGCAGTCTGCGTCTGGGTTCACTTGCCGAGTTGAACTGATTTTTTCCCTACTTTGAGCATTAATTTCTCATTCACCCGGTATCGTAATTGAGTGATTCAAAAGCCTAAAATTATCTACTCGTTATGTAGATAATTACAGACTCATCAGTTTCCACTCATCATTAATGAAAACTAATCATAACTCAGCTCAAAATACGTTGATAACCATAGTTTGCAACTTGACCTATTTCTTCCAATTTTCTCCAACAACTACTACATAATACATATATCTCTTTCTATTTAAAT
The DNA here is from genome assembly GCA_036186865.1 of Eustoma russellianum. Classification (NCBI taxonomy): domain Eukaryota; kingdom Viridiplantae; phylum Streptophyta; class Magnoliopsida; order Gentianales; family Gentianaceae; genus Eustoma; species Eustoma russellianum. The sequence continues at coordinate 17,666,180 of AP025075.1, read as the reverse complement.
TGATACACAGAAAAGTAAATAAACAACAGAACGAAAGACCATTAGCTAACAAACTATGTCTAAAACACCAATATGTTAGTGGGGTTATTAATGACGAAAGATGAATCTTGCATGCTATTCTTTGTTACTCTCCACCATTCACTAGTCCCTTCTTCTGGTCATGTAACATTGATTGGGGCATTGTTATCTAATTGATGGAGGACAATCCCATTGCATATGATAGGTTCTGAAAGACTTTGATATGCAAGACTTCATGACCATGTTTCGAGGCGCTTTAGACCAGGTGACTTGATAGGCAAGCCTTCATGACCACATTTCGAGGGGCTTTGGACCAGCTCCTCGTTATCCTCGTGACCGCGTTCCAAAATATGCAAGTCTTCATCTTAAATGAGTTTTAATAGTAGTTCCGGTACCTCTAATGCTTTAGTCACTTTAGCTCACCGGATTTCATGGTCATAAACAATGAGTGTCTAATGGTAGCTCTGGCACCTCTAGTGCTCCAGTCACTTCAGCTCACCGAATTTCATGGTCATAAACAATGTGTCCAGTAGTAGCTTTGACACCTCTAGTGCTCCAGTCACTTCAGCTCACCGAATTTTATAATCATAAACAGATCCACTCGGCTTTGTTGTATTATATTTATGATCCCTCCATAGTAGGACGATCTCAAATCCATCGCCATACTGTTCATGGCTTTGCAAATATCAAATTTTCTCATATAATGAATATTCAGTTGTTTGCACGCGAATCTCAGAGACACAATTTCTCTGTTTTTACTTGAAAAAGGGTTTCTAAAAGAAAGAAAAACAACAAAGACGATAACTTCTAGCTTCTCTACATACATAACAATACACACACACACACACATATATATAAATATAATATATAATATATATATATACATATATAGGTCTGTATATTTGTTTGTATGTGATTATGTGTTGTGTGTGTGTATATATACACGTGTGTCTTTAAGTACATATATAAATATAGACACAAATATTTATAGTTTTCTTGTGAGGAAACAAGATCTATACTAGAAAAATGCTGCCCTTCTTCCCCAAGTGCGACTTCGCCTGGCGGGCGGCGTAGCCGTCGTCTGCCATCTTCTCTGACCTCCTTTGCTTAAAGAATCCATCTTCCACATCTCCTTCTACATTACTTTGCCTCCTTCGCACCCGCTCCTCTTATGGCGGTCCAAACAGCCGCTACGGCGGCGTCCCATATTTCCCCGATCGCTCATTCGCATCACTATTTGCGGCTCCTTCGTCGCAAATACAGCCAGAGCCGATCCAGAAATTCAAGGGCAGTCCGATGATTTCATTCACTGATGAGGAAATTCAATCGCTAGCCGCCCCATATCGATTCACATTGGTTGGTACGTTTTGGTATGGTCGGCCTCCGATAGCAACGATCCGTTCCGCCATTGACCGAATTGGGTTCACCGGATCCGTAAAGGTCGGTGTTTTGGATCCTACACACATTATTCTACATTTTGATCTCAAACAAGACTATACTCGATGTTTTACCCGGCGGGGATGGATGATATCCGGAAAACAAATGCGCATCACTAAGTGGACGCCGGATTATGATCCTACGATTGAAGTACCTATTGTTCCCATATGGGTATCATTTCTGGGTCTCCCAATCCATATGCATCGTAAAGATGCTATCTTTCAAATAGCGTCCATGCTTGGTGAACTGTTGAAACTCGATACTGCTACTGTCACGTTGAACCGACCATCAGTCGCGCGAGTTTGTATCGAACTAAACGTCTCTAAGGAATTACCACAACTTGTATTTATTCAGACATCATCAAGAGTGATGATGCAGAGCGTTGAGTATGAAGATCTCCCTCGCTATTGCACAACCTGCTACCGTCTCGGTCATGTAGCCGCTGACTGTGGCAAACAGCATGCAAACCCTACGCCGCCCTCTAAAAAAGATTCTGCACCATTGGAAAACCCAAAAGTAAATCTTTCTGACAAGAACAAAAAACAACATTGGACACCCAAAAAATTAGGCCCCTCATCAACTGAACAACCGCCTGTGTCAGCTGAGGGAGAAATGCGAAACCCAGCGTCACCGGAAATGGTCATCACACATGAAGTATCAGACGTGCAGGACCTCTCAAGATTAAAAGGGGTTGACGATTGTCACTTAGGAGATCTTCATGGGTCAGTCATGTTGGTTTCTCATTCTGATAATGAGCATGAACCCGCAATAGCAGACAATTTATTGGATGAACAAGATGCGAGAGAATGTGACAATATCGCTAACCTAATAGAAGCCACATACGTTGATACACATTCTACTGAACAGGCACAAGTTGATCCTGCTAATCACAATCTGAGCCAGGGGCCACGCATATTAAGATGGCACCAACCCACGTCTCCCCGTCTAACCAGGTTACGTGCAGCGCACCTCTCTAACTCTTTTGATGTTTTATCCCAATGAAGATCCTGTTGTGGAATGTAGGCGGAATTCGTAATTCATTTAATAGATTACTCTCACTAGTTCGAAAACACAAAGTATATCTTATCATTGTTATTGAACCAAAGCTAAGACCCACTGCCTTGCAGTCATATCAATTACAGCTTGGTTTTTCTAAAGCTATATCTGTTTGTAATGATCAAATATGGTTTTTTTGGAAGGATTCACTTCTCACTCCGGAAGAGGAACAATATGGACATCAACATCATTCCATGAAGTTTTGCTAGCTGGACACGGGAGACTGTTTTTGGTTGACGGTCGTATATGGACGTCATTCTGTTCTACAGCGACGTATATTGTGGGACGAATTGAGACAATTTCATATGACAAACACACTTCCGTGGCTTATCGGTGGAGACTTTAATACATTTAGAACGTTGGACGAACACCGTGGCAGATCACAGCCATCATTGCGCACATTACAAGACTTCAACGATTTCGTTCAGCATTTTCAGTTACAGGAAATTTCATTTCAAGGTTCATGTTTCACTTGGTCCGATGGTCGAGGTTTAGGACGTGTATGGCGTCGTCTTGACCGTTTTCTGAGCTCAACTTCATTTTCTGATATATTCTCATTTACACAAGTTCAACATCTGTCCTAGGCCACTTCGGATCATGCGCCATTACTTTTGACATGTGACTCAGAAGGCCCACGAGCACCATCACTTTTTCGCTATTTAGACGCGTGGGCAACACATGTGGATTTTGATGACTTTGTCGCTCACAGATGGCAATCATATTCAACAGTCGGTGGAATGTAGGGTTTCGATCGCAAATTATCTCTTATTCAAAAAGACTTACGACAGTGGAATAGAGATACATTTGGAAACATCTTCGACGCAGTTTCTCATGCAGAAGCTGAAGTTAAATCCACGGAACAATTTTTTGATGCTAATCCTATAGATTCAGCGCGTGCGATGTATCATAAACGCATCGCAGAATTACGTCTTGCACAAAAACGTGCCTTTCTTTACTGGAAGTAGAAGGCTAACGTCAAATGGTTGAAAGAAGGTGATGCTAACACCTCCTTTTCCCATCAAACAGTTAAGTATAAGAGATGCCGCCAGCTTATTCACAGAATTCTAAAACCGGATGGTACTGAGATTGATCAGCTGTGTGATATTAAAGCTGAAGCTATTCGATATTTCTCTAATCTCTTCGCTGATAAAGCAGTTACGGATTGCGAATTAATTCTCCAACACATACCGCCTCTAATCACAATAGATGACAATAGCACGTTGAAGGAGATCCCATTGCTATCAGAGGTGAAGGCAGGAGTTTGGGATCTTAGTCCCACAAGTACCGCTGGTCCGGATGGATACCCAGGGTCTTTCTACAGACATTTTTGGCACTTGATACAGCACGATTGCATAAAGCAGTTCAAGAATTCTATTTGGGTATCCGAATGCCAAGGACAGTAGCAGCAACATCCATTGTCCTTATACCGAAGGTAAGTAATCCTCAAACATTTACGGATTACCGTCCTATATGTCTTACTAATTTTATTTCCAAGACCATCACAAGACTACTAGCTACAAGACTGGGAAGAATCTTGCCAAAGCTCATTTCGCCAGAACAAGCAGGTTTCATGAAAGGCAGAGACATAACTGAACAAGTACTATTAGCGCAAGAGATGGTACATGTCTTAGACAAACGAACAAGAGGAGGGCAGGTTATTATCAAACTGGATATGGCCAAGGCATTCGACCGGGTTAGTTGGAAGTATCTCCAACTACTGCTGCAGGCATGGGTATGGATGAGCGCCTAGTACGCATTATTATCAACAATTTGAGTGACACAAGATGTTCTATTCTTCTCAACGGTTGTCTAACGGAGTCATTTTCTATTGGTAGAGGAGTGAAACAGGGAGACCCTCTATCTCCATTATTATTCGTCCTATCATCGGAAGGATTTACAAGAGGGCTAAATCACCACATACGGGCGGGCAAAATCGTGGGATTTAAAGCAAGTCGCGCGCCTTGTGTCTCACATCTGGGATTTGCAGATGACTTGTTAGTTTTCCTCAACGGTTCGGCACGCAACTTAGCAAAATTACGAAAATTCTTAGGCACTTATCAGTAGGCTTCAGGACAACTGGTAAATTACCACAAAAGTCAATTTGTTACGGGTCAAGGAGTTTCGATTCCTAATTCTATGGCAGCTTTAGGCATGAGATCAACTTCGTTGCCTATAAAGTATCTGTGGTCATATTTTCATAAGGGGACAAATAAAGCCAAGTATTGTTCTGCTCTTCTCAATCACTTTGACGCTAAATTGTCATGATGGTCGACTGCTTTCTTATTTATGGCGGGGAGAATCATTCTCATCAACCATGTGCTCAACACGTTACCTACGCATCTCATAGCTAGTTCCAGATTGCCAAAGGGTGTGATTAACATTTTAAATCGAAAAATGGCTTCTTTTCTTTGGAAAGGACGACACCACTGGCAGTACTAGCCTTCTGTGTGTCGTTCGGTTGAAGTTGGTGGTCTAGGCATCCGATATCTTTCGCATGTCCAACAAGCATATGATTGTCAATTATGGTGGAAGTACTGTCACTCCAATACGTTATGGGCAGAATTTTGTAGAGCCAAATACGGACGTCGTCCCTCTATTTATTCTCATATATATGATTCATCAACATGGAAAAGAATATGTAGCATACATGAATATATGCAGATGCATACTTACACCACTCACGATATGTTACATTGGGCTCTAGAGGAAAACGACGAATTTTCTATTCGCTCAGCTTATTCTTTAATAGCTTCTCATGGACACACCAGGGTTAAGACACGGTATATTTGGTGGAAAAGCTCACATCCAGGTCAGAAAGTTTTTCTTTGGCGGCTTTGGACACACTCTCTCCCAATGGTAGACAATCTTCGTTGCTGGATGACATCCTACCCATCGCAGTGTGATTTTTGTCGCAAAAATCATGACCACCAAGATCATGTATTTCTGCATTGCTCAGCCATTCGGCCGCTTTGGGTGGACATGTCAGTAAAATTCTCTGGACCAATGCCCCTCTCTCGCACCATTAAAGCTCATTTACTTCGATGGTGGAAAACGTCCTCACAAAAGACAATGTTAGGCCAACTTAAAGCAATAGTGCCATCACTTGTCGCTTGGGAAATATGGAAAATGTATGCAGCTAGTAGATTTAGAGAGGAGCAATTTAATTATGATCGGTTGTATACAAAGATAAAAGGGGCGATATATACATGGTGTTACTCAATCAATGGGAAAAAGTTTGCTCAAACAATTCCACATCTTGTTGATCAGCACTTCTCCCCGCCATTACGCATAAAGAGGCTAGCAATAGTTCGTTGGCAATTTCTACCATCGGGCAAGCTGAAACTCAATGTTGACGCCACTGTAGGACACAGAATGTCGGCAGGCAGAGCAGTACTTAGAACGGATCAAGGCTTATTTCATTCGGCTATCTGCTTTCCAATACCTTTATTACGGCCGCTGCGGGCGGAGATTCAAGCAATGACGATGGCGCTGCTGCACTATGCGCAGCAATATGACAACTTAGTGGTGGAAACGGATTATCAATTTCTGATCACTCTACTGGCTGAAAATAGGCATTTCACAGGTTCTCTGGATCGGATATCACACGAGAAACGCAGTTCCTCAGTCTTAATCATTCAAGAATTCAATATTGTCCAACAGAAGCAAATTCAGCAGCACATAGGTTGGCGAGGTACGGATATTGATCTTCCAGCATGCAACTCTATAGTTCAGTCCATGAATTACCGTGTGAAGTATGCGGCACGTTAATCACGGACCTTCATCTGCCGACATTCAGAGTGTGATACATGTCTACCAAATATCCATATCGTTGTCTGTGTTCTCGAACACAGGTAACATTGGTGTGTTTACTATTCATACCTTCGTTCACTATGCACGATAACCTTTGCACCAATCTTCACTATACTAATCTTTGTTTGACATTTGCGTTTGCGTTTGCTTTGCCATGGTGGATAATTACGTGGGCAACCATGAGGCTCACAACCATTATCAAGCGCGGCATTAAAATACCACCCAGTGGCAATCAACACATCTCGTCGTCTTGGTTCAGGTCGAGTCAAGACGACTTCGGTATGGTTTGGGTTTCGTCAACTTCATTCACTTATACTTTCACTGTGTTACTCCTAACTGCATTTTTGCTCTCTCATGAGGTACATGGTACACCTGTAGCAGCACCACTAAGTCACGACATCTCGGCAGCATCGGGCTCAAGGCATGATATCTGGCTCAGTAGTGATATATCTTCCAACAAGAACTCATAATGTATTCATTCACATATAGATTAGGCGTAATTACCAGTCGTATAAATATGTACGCTTTTTTCCTTCACCAAGGTTTTATCCACAAGGGTGGTTTTACTTGGCAAGGTTTTAATGCGGCATATCATATACGACTGGAGACGCGCCATCATTAGCGATTTGTTTCATTTATTTTCGTACACTGATGTTTGTAATATGGTTTTTCTCCGCCACAAGTGAGGCTTTCAATAAAAGTTATCTTTCATAAAAAAAAACAAGATCTATACTAGAATTTTATTTAATGTGCACTTGTGCGGTAGTATACAAATCTATACAATGCATGTGGCAAATTGGATTTTTCACGTGGTAGCAGATCAAAGATTATATTTTGTGAAAGTCAACGATAATTATATTATGTAAGATCTTTTTCCTTTTTTTAAAGGAAATGTATCGATGATAGTGAAATGTTTTGAGAAAGTGATTCTCTGAACTTCCTTTTGTTTTCAGAAAGTGATTTGGAGAAATAACATTTGCTAATTTGTTTCTAGATAAGCAATACTTGAATCCCAATTTCAATGCTGTTTATGTGACTCACCATTTGCTAATTTGTTTCTACTATACCTTTTTCATATATGTTGATACAACTGAACACAATATTTCTTTGTTAACTTGTTCTGATTTCCTGTCCAAAATGGCTGTTTAATTTTTCAGTCTAATATATAACGATGGTGTTATACACAGATAAAAAAAGGAAAATGATATTTATGCGGAATTCAGATGTACAAAAAATAGGGGCTTTGGTTATTTTACATAGGTATTTCTCATCTCTTGTTACGATTAGAGCATGTTCTTGGACACAGTAAAACTCGAAAATGAATCTGAATCGAGCTAAACATGTTTCAGAGGTCAGCACTACAGCACAAGGTGCAGAGCTGATATTAACATGTCCATTATATTTTGATCACAAATAAAGCACTCCGACAAACACAGGAAATGGCTAAACAGGTTGAGTTTACATAAACAAGAAAAAAATCTCATCCAGAATTAGAAAATGAAGTTCACTGATAACCAAAAAACTGGTAATAAAGCAAGTATTATCACCTCAGCCAGTAACAGTTAACGTTGTTGGGCCTCACCATTAACAAATGTCAACTAGTCAGCTCTAGCTAGTTCTTTGTCAGCGAAGCTCATGGGACATAGACCATTGCAATATTGATTTAGCTCAACTCGACAAGTAGGTACCGACCTCAGTACTACTCACCTCGGCGGACCAGCCGAGTAAAGACTTAGCATCCACACCAGCTCGGCAGCAATTATAACGATAGCCAACTTTCGCGACTCTAGCCGCAGACGGTGGTACAACATTCCTGCCTCGTAGTTCGAGCTCTCAGGCCTCCTGCTCAGATCAGTTGTGTTACATCCGTGCCTTAGGATGGAAAGGAAAAGCTATATACATATACATATACATATACATACATACATACATACATACATACATATATATATATACACACACACATACACACACATACATACATACATAAAACCTGTGATAGAGTTGGACTTTAAGTGTGATTAAACTTATATAGATATTTCCTAAGCCTACTAAAAAATTACATACATATCTCTATGTATTATCACATTAACTAAATAAAACCCTACACACCCCAATTTTTTCCCTACCAACCAGCCACCATAAAGCCACCCAACAAAAATTCGGGCAGCATAATATTCAACCCTTTTGAGAGCTCCACCGGCAGCCTTGCTTCAGAAAAAAATCAATCAGAACAAAAAAGAAATCCAAGGCTCACACACACATATATATATGTGTGTTGATATATATATATATATATATATATATATATATATATATATATATATATATATATGCGCACACATACACTTTCTTGAGAAGAAATTTGCCATCTCTATATTCATCTAGCAAGATCTGGCCAGCCATAGGAGGGAGAAGAAAACGCGTAATAAATTCGCCTGAAAAGGCAGGTTACCTTCCCCTTTTCTCGCATTGTCCGCACTTCGCGTGTTGAATCATGCTTGCTTTAATTTCTATTTTGTTTTCATATATACGCTGTTTATTATGTTTGTATGTGTTGGTATCTTTATGTGTGCGATGGTGTTGTTCGTATGGTTCGAAATTAATTAAAAAGAATCGATTTTATGCGAAAAATGAAAAATTGCAAGATTAATCTTAGAAATAGCTCACATAGCCCGGAAATAAGGCTGGAAAAAATATGAAAATTTGAAAAGCGGCTTGGGCCAGCGGCGTGTGTGTGTCACGCGTGCGTTTCAGGGGTGGCGCGTGGGGACCACGTTCGGCCCCTGACGGCACATTTAGAACATACGTTAGCGTGTTTGATACGGTAGACGTGTCGCGTTAAACAGAGTCAAATGAAATTAGTTTAGGTCAAATCGGAGTTAAAACGAAGATTTTATTGATGTTAGAAGGAAATAAGATTTAATTGAAAAAAATAAAATAAAATCTAGGTCACCCGTGTCTAGGGCTGTAAACGAACCGAACGAGCCGAGCATTGCGTTGTTCAAGCTCTGTTCATTTAACTTAGCGAACGAGCCGAGCTTGTTCGTTTATTTAAACGAACATATTTACTTGTTCATGCTTGGTTCGTTTAACTCACGAACAACATTAACGAGCCGAACACATTAAACGAACGGTGCCAGTTACCGAGCTCGAACAGAAAAAAGTGTTCAAGCTCTGTTCATTAACCTTTTATCCGAGCCGAGCTCGAGCTCGAGCTCGAATAAACGAGCCGAACAACCGAACGGCTTGGTTCATTTACAGCCCTACCCGTGTCGAGTTGACCTGGGCTGGCCAGGGTAGCAGGGTTGAGCTGAACCGCTGGAGGCTGACCTACTGCCAAAAAAAATAATTTGAAAAAATTAATTTCTGAAAATAAACAAATAATAATTAATTAATTAAATTTAGTTTAAAAAATTCCAAAAAATATAAATAAATGTCAAAAAACTATAATTAAATTATAGAAAATATAAATGAAAATAAAACATTTTCACCTAATTTTTGAAGTTGCATTAATTTAAATAATTAAAATAATTAGGAAATAAATATGAAATAAATAAGGAAAAATAAAGAAAAATAGTATAAAGTCACAGAAAATTCATAGAAGCTAGGAAAAATATAAGTGGTGGCTAACAATATTTTCTTGACATTCCCAATAATTAAAGTAAAGGAATTGGTGGAGAAATAAATTTTGAAAAAATGTGGAAAATGCGGAAAAAGAAAATTGGGGGTATTCCTTCAAGTATATATGCATGTGTATGGGCGAAGATATATATATGAGTATGGATACACAGTAATAAAATGTGGGTATACATGCAAGTATATATGCGCGTGTTTTGGCGCGGGTATATATAGGAGCATGGATGTGCCGGATTATGTGTGGAGCATTCATGACACATACATTGCATTGCATCCCTTCGGGACGCTGACTCCACATTATGGAACAATGTCCGCTGACTCTACGATACGGAGCAATGTCCGCTGACTCTATGTTAGGGAGCGATATCCGCTAACTCTATGTTACGGAGCGATGTCCGCTGACTTCACGTTATGGAGCGATGACCGTTAACTCCATGTTATGGAGCGATGTCTGCTGACTCCACGTTACAAAGTGATGACCGCTAACTCCACGTTACGAAGCAATGTTCGATGACTACACGATATGGAACAAGATCTACGCTGACTCGACAATACGGAGCGATATCCGCTGACTCCACGTTACGGAACGATGAGTAGGACCTAGGACATGCATAGCATATCATTGAAAGAAAAGAGCAGATTGTGTGTTTATTTTACGCTTCAGTTATTGATGTTCTTTATATATTCATGTACTTGTTGCTATTTTTTACGTGCTTATGTATTTTGTAAGTATGGTTCCTTTCTGAGAAAAGATGAGTAACTTACGAGTGATTTCCCAATCACTCACCCCTACTACTACTCCCTCCACAGGCGAGCCTGAGTTTAATTATATCTTCGTAGAGGACGAGTCAGACTGCGCAAGGGGTGAGTGAGCTTTTTGGGGATTTGATGGATTTTATAGTTATCTCATTTTTTATCAGACTTTTAGAATTTCGATTGACGTGTTGGGTTTCGTGAGCCCTAAATATTTCATTTGTCTGGGATTATTTATAAATTGAGTTTGACTTTTTAATTATCGTTTCTGTGAAAAATTTCTACGTTATTTCTGACGTGTAAGAAGTTCGAACAACGCCTTGTAGTTCTCGTAGTAGACTACGACGTGTGCACCATTCCCAATGCTATGGTTCAGGAGCGGGACACTACAGGTGGTATCAAAGCCGAGGCTCTAGATCTGCTTCGGAAACATAAGATTAACTAGCTCACTTAGACATAACCTATGATCTTTTTCTAAAAATGACGATTTACACCTAATAAACAAGGTAGACTTAAAAGATGATCTTAGAGTTAAGTTATGATTAGGTTAAGGAGTGTGAGAGTGTTCCTTCGTTTTCTTTTATTTATTTACCGTTTTGCTCATGAACCTTTGCATGCACCTTTTAGGAGGTTAGAAATTTCCAAAATACCCCCCGATTTAGCCTGCATTTAAATAAAAATATTTTCAATTGTTCTAAATTTCCAAACAAATGCCCCCAAGACGCGATCAAACAGGAAATAGAGGTAACGGTGGTGACAACCACTAGAAGCAGGGGGCTATCTCCCCAGGTATTAGTTGATGCCATAGTCACCATGACCAGCACCTTAGCGCAGCAGCAACAGTGTAGAAACAGCAGGCACGACACTGCCTCCACCACCACCGCGGTCGGGCCTGAGATTCTTCTACAAGGAGATACGAAGGTGTGGTGGCGCAGCTTGACTGATACCGCCGACCACTCGAACCAAATTTTGGGATGAGTTTAAAAATACTACGTGTCCGACAATGCGATCTTTTAGAGCATGACTCTAGATCCACGTCGGAGACGTAGATTTAGGCCATGATTGTAGAAATTAAAATATGATCTTGCCCATAAGTCACGATCTTAGACATAAGTAATGATTTTGATTAAGAGTCGACCTTGGGCATAAGTACTGATCCTAGTCATAAGTGTCTATTATATATGATGTATGATCTTAGAAATAAGACATGATATTAGGCTTAAGAAATGATAATACAAAGAACGACTCTAGAAATAAGTTATGACCATAGACTTAAGGGGACGATCGGTTAAGGAACACGTATACCATACGACTTTACTTACTTGTTGTATTTAAGTTTTGATCATAACCTCTGTACATTCCCTTAGCCGTGATCCTAGTAACCCTAAGTGAATAGTATATGATTAAATTACATAAATTGTAATTTTAACCAGGATGCCTTACCGCATACGCTGGTTGATGCATAAATTTAGATAGGACTGACAGTTACTAGGACTGCTCCACTGTAGCAGCAGCATGAGACCCGGTACTATTAGGGTAACTGAAGCAGGTTCATGCCTTTACTTGACCGTAGTGTCAGAACGCGATTAGGTCTATGTTGAGATCGTAGCTACTGAGGAATGATTTATAATAGAATGATAGAAACTAAGCAACGATCTATAAGAGTTATAATCAGTAGAGTTTAGCAAAAGAGATCGTACGAAGAAATTTGTAGTCTAGGGTTAAGAGGTTGAATGTAGTGTTATGAAAATAGGTCAAAAATACTAGTCTTACTAGAGATATTGATTAATTGTGATGGGCGCGAATTAATGTAGTAAATATTATGGAATGATATATCACTACAAATCGTTGGTTAAGTGTCGACATCGAGGTATTTGACTTGAATTTAGTAGGCTTGAATTAAAATAGAGCAACCATGAACAAGTAATGGTTTCTTTTTATATGAACAAGCATAAAATTAGCGGTTCAAATAACCAATTAACAAGATACAGTGGATCAGTGTGACGTGCGGAAGCATGGTGAATTAGAACGCCTTAAGTTGATCAGTAAATTGAGTGCCATGATAGGATTGGACGATTTAAGTTAAATATTTTATCATGAGTATACAAATGCTAGACTTATAAGAAACTGTACATAGGAGACCTTATTCGAAAATAAGGATGATTTATAGAATTATAAGAAATATTGGACTGATATATTTTTCAAGCAGATAAATATTTTATATAAGCACGTACACCAAGGTATACCTATAATTTATAGGGACTTACAAAAATTTGTTTTCGAAAAGACCTTATTGAGTCTCATTCTTTTTATAGTTCACTAAACTTTACAAGGCTAAATTCTTTTCCGTACTTGTATGTCAACATAATAGAATTTCAATTCTTTTGACGACCTTAAAGGGAAAACTTTTAAAATATTGATGTTCTCCCAAAAATGATATGTTATATATATATATATATATATATATATATATATATATTTCTTACACAATATTTCAAATTTTCGTTTTTGTTACATCTATTTTAAATCAAAATTGGTTCTACTGGACGACTATTGAGATCGCAAGCACTGTATCCGTCAAAGTGTTTTTGAAGTAATTTATCTGCTCGCGACAAACTCACTTAACTTTTGTGAAGCCAAAAAAGTAGTTTTAAAAATATATACTTCTTTTAGAAAACGAAAGGTACCGTATTCAAATAGTTTTATAAAACCTTACATTGTTAAGTTTCAACTGTTTTAATACGTTTTACCGTAATGCTTTTGCAAACAAATTATATCATTACTTTCATAAGAGGTCACTTGAGACGCCACTTTGCGAAAATAAGTATATACCATTTTGATTCTCGTATTTACACAAATAGAACGATACTATTTTAAACAATTAAAGATAACTTTCAAATTATAGCCACATAAGTTATTTTTTATTTGAAGAAAAGTATGTCCATACACATATTACATATACTAAGCTGTTGACGACATCTCCGAAAAAGTAAGGGCATGATCATAGAGCTAGTCCATAAGCATATAAGAATTGATTTTGAGGACTTGGTTTGTGTTAAGAAAGGGTGACGGCTACCATATAGGCATATATAAAGAGAATTAAGTTAAGGTTTGGACCTTGTAAGAACTAGATCATCTTGTGGGATGCTAGAGAAGATTAAATTGAATTGTGCTAGAGTAAAACGTATTCCGAAAATACATACACTTTAAGGGACGAGTCTTGGGAACAAGAAGTTAAGTTAAAAATTGTAGTACACCTAAAAACTGATTTGATTTCGAAGGTTACTGATGACCGCAGATAGAAGTACGATATAGACCGACGATTAAGTTATAAAGCCAGTATGGTGACAATGCCCTTAAGGTTGATTAGAGAACTATAGAAAGAATAGGTTATGGTTTATCAAGCGGAAGAACAATGG
>AP025075.1:17623005-17652038 GCA_036186865.1 Eustoma russellianum | reverse complement strand
TTTATTAAATAGGCTCACTTATGGTGTGAGGAAACCATATTACAATCGTGAAAAAGTCATCATAAGCAAATAATACATGAAGTGAGTTTAGTATTTGTAACCTCCAGTCATATATGATATGCCGCATTAAAACCTTGTTAAGTAAAACCACCCTTGTGGATAAAACCTTAACGAAGGCAAAAGCGTACATATTTATATGAGTGGAAGGTGGAGTAAAAGTGCTAGAGAAATGATACAAAAAGTAGAGCAGTGAACAAGTATTTGCAGCAGCCAGCAGTGTGATACGTTTGAAGTCATTGCATAGCTTCCATATCAACTCCACGCATGTACCTCGCACCGCAAAAGAAATTATAAAGCTAGTATCCGTGCCAAACCAAAATGGACAATGAAGCGTTTGAAAACATACCCAAGTTGCCCACAACCATATGACCATGGGCAACCTCCAATTATTGACGCAATATAAGAGAGGCCACAGCAAATGCACAAGCGATGTCCATGCCTCGAACAAATAGCAGCAACACAAGAGGATATCCACAATCAATGCAAGTAGTAGAACATGAAAGATATGTAGATACCAATGGAAAATTGAGTAAAGAACATACCAAGGCTGCCTACACCCATGAATGGTGTAGGCAACCCCCAACATTGAAGGCCATTCCATTAAAGACGTAAATTGGGTAGAGAAGTATCCAGCATCAATGACCCTCGGACATCACATGGTAATGATGCATCCGAAGTATATTCTTTAACACCAGCTGCATGTAATCCATATCGCGCTAAATAATGTGCGGCGGAGTTCGCCTGTCATGGACAATAGCAAATCGTAGAGCTATTCAGTCGTAGCACCTGTGTTAGACGTTGAATATCTTGTCCGACTTAGCCTGTGTAGTTTGAAGGGTGACGAACCAAGTGGAGCAGTTGACGGCAATCTGTTTCTACGAACAAACCCACAGTTTGAGTCGCATAATAAAGAAGAGAAAACATCAAGGCCTGCAATTCAGCCCGAGTCGGAGATAAACATGGAAGAACAAAGCAAATGGCGGAGATAAATCTCCCCTGGTCATCCCACAAAACCGCACCCACTGCAGCCTTTGTGCGCCCAACAGAAGCATCTACGTTCAATTTCATACGTCCGGATGGAGGGAGGGTCCATTTGACAAGCCTATGCCGACAGAGCTTTAACTTTGGAGCAAAACCTTGAGCAACTAGACGTGGAAGAGATTCTGCAAATTTGCGACCTTGGAGTGATGCACACCACGTAAATATATGTGAACGGACTTGTTGATAGAGGTGAGTGGATGAAAATGTACTGTCCCCAAACTTGATAGAAGAGTATTCTTTCCAAATTCCCCACGCTACTAGTGTTGGTATTACTGCTCGCATATGCCCCTGCATCGTAGCCATGGATGCATAACGCGACCAACGGAATAGATATGAATAGATAGTATTCTGGCGAGGCATAGGACCAGATAGTAAAATAGCTACTTGTATCCACAAGGATTTAATTGCTGGACAATGGAGAAAGATATGATCACGAGTATCTGACTGCACCCTACAGAAAACACATTGAGATGGGTAAATGTGTTGCCATGCCCGAAGAGTGTTAGTTAAAGGAAGTGAATGACACCACAATCGCCACATGAAGATCTTGGAGTTTGGAGGTGATGTAGGCCACCAATTGTATTTCGAAGCCTCAAACAATGGCAAGTGCGAGTGATACAACGAATATGCCGATTTAATAGTGTATTGACCAAGGGAATCAGTGGGCCAAGTGTAGCCATCCGGTGTGGAAATAGTGTTTTGCTGCATATAATCATTTGTGTCGCATATACGCTTCCAAGTGGCCGAGTCATAGATGTGTGCATATATATCATTTCTACGACCGTATTTCGCCCTGCTAAAGTCAGCCCATAATGAACCAGAAGAATGAAACTTCCACCATAAGTATCCATCATAAACTTTCTGTATCATCTCCAAACTGCGTATACCCAAGCCACCACACTCCACCGGGCGACAGATTTGAGTCCAAGACATCCAATGATGCTTACCATGCCATTTTCCGATTCAAAACGGTGAGAACACTTTTTGGCAACCTTGAGCTTGCAATAATGTGAATAGGCATAGTAGACAAGACACGTTTGATAAGAACAAGTCGGCCTGCCATAGATAGCAAATTCGCAGCCCATGCATTAAGTCTCCTGTCAAAGTGATCAATTAAGGAAGTGCAATATGATGAACGGTTAATCCCCTTGTATAAATACGAACCCAAATATTTAATGGGCAAATTGACCAGCCGCATATTAAGCTGCTGTGCCACTATTCGTCCAACCACATGTTTCCCTACGACTAGATGGCTCTTTTGGAAATTAATCAATTGTCCGGATGCTGCTTGATAAGTTTCCAAAAATTGTTGAAAGCGCCACATATTTGATGAGCTGCCATTGAGAAAGACCACCAAGTCATCCGCAAAAGCCAAGTGGGATACTTGTGGAGCACGGCCAACTTAAAAACCATGCAAATTTCCCGAATTGATTAAGGTATTGATACCTCGTGAGAATCCTTCAGATGGTAATATGAATAACAATGGAGAAAGGGGGTCTCCCTGTTTTACGCCACGGGAGACGGGAAAGAAGCCTACTGGCTTGCCATTTATGAGTACCGAACACCTTGTGATTGAGAAATTATTCATGATCATACGCACTAGCCGTTCATTAAAACCAAATTTGATCAAGAGTTGCCGGAGATACAACCAATCAACCCTATCAAAAGCCTTTGTCATATCTAGCTTTACAACAACATGCCCTCCATAGACTCGTTTGTCAATCATATGGACCATCTCCTGAGCTAGCAGCACATGATTTGTGATACTACGGCCCTTAAGGAAACCAGCTTGTTCAGGAGATATTAATTTGGGAAGAAGATCCAAAAGACGTGAAGCAAGCAAGCGCGTGACAACTTTGGCCAGGAAATTTGTTAAACAAATGGGACGATAATCACCAAATGATTGAGGATTGGATACCTTCGGAATGAGTGTAATCAGTGTTGCCGCAAGTTGTTTGGGTCGGCAGACACCAAGAAAGAACTCTTGCACAGCTTTGTGTACATCGACTTTTATAGCAGGCCAAAATGTTCGATAAAAGGATCCGGGGAACCCGTTTGGGCCAGCAGCACTAGTTGGATTAAGATCCCAAACAGCTCTCTGGACTTCCTGTATGTCTGGTAGAGCCATTAAAGTTTCATTATCATGACTTGTTAAAATAGATGGAATGTATTGTAACAATGAGGATGCATCCGACATGTGTTTCGCAGCAAATAAATTGGTATAATAATGGACATCCTGGCGTTCAATATCTTCCTGCTGTAGATATTCTGTTCCACTTGAATCAACAATTCGCGTAATTAGCTGGCGTCTTCTGCGCTCCTTAATTGTTTGATGAAAATAATGTGTGTTTGCGTCACCCTCCTTCATCCACTTCACATGAGATTTTTGCTGCCAAAATAATGCTGCACGATGCTGCTGCTTTAACAAAATTGCCATGCTGCGATGATACCTCTCACGCGAGTCATCTGTAGGATTGCTGTCATATTCACGTTCCCACCTTAGAGTTTCAGCTTCAGCCTGTGCAATGGAGTCAAAAATATTCCCAAAGACATCCTTATTCCATTATTTGAGGTGATGTTTAAGCTGCCGAAGTTTGTTATAAAACCCAAACATTCCTCTTGTTGTAGCATAAGACTGCCAATGTTGCACAACATAATGCTGAAAGTCCAAGTGAGTGGTCCAGACATCTAAGTAGCAAAAAGCTGATGTTCTAGTTGATCTGTCCGAAATACAGTCAAGAAAGAGGGGACAATGGTCTGATGTAGTACGACTAAGATGCTGGTATGAGACAGACTCAAATAAATCAAAAAAGCTTGGGGTGCATAAATATCTATCCAGCCTCCTCCAAACCCTACCAAGTCCACGCCCATCACACCACGTAAATAGTGAGCCTTGATAGTTGATTGGAAGCAGCGAACATGTACTGACACAGTCATTAAAATCCTGCAGAGTACGTAGCGAAGGAGAAGATCGACCCATGTGCTTATCTAACGTTAAAAATGTATTAAAATTTCCACCCAACAACCACGGAAGGGTAGTCTCATTACAAATTTGAATTAGATCCCCCCAAAGAGGCCGACGTGCTGGAACCGTATGCAAACCATACACAAAAGTAGCATAAAATACTTGACCTGTAGGCTTCCACTGTAGCTGCATGGAGTGATTTTGAATGCCCACACGCTCCACTTCCAGCTGCAAGAATGATGCACTCCAGAATATCCATATATTATCATTGCAAACTGAGACAGCTTTGGTAAAACCTAGCTTGAGGCGATAAGACAGTAAAGATGAAGGACGCAGTTTCGGTTCTATTAGAACCAGGAGATGTACATTATAATGACGTAATAAAGTCAACAGACGCTGCAAGGAGGTACGAATTCCCCGTATGTTCCAGATCATAACCTTCATTGAGACGATAAACAATCGAAAGAGTTTGAGAGAGCTGCTCTTGACCTTGTTAGTGGTGGAGAAGATAGCTCTAAGGGCTGACGTGTCCTACACAGTAGTCGAGGTGGTGCTTGAAAAGGAATATCCGTTACTGCTGCTTCTGATGTGCTGGGATAATCATCGATATGAGTTTGTTCTGAGTGCACAGCAACGTGAATAAGTTCCTGCATGATGTCCGAGACAATTGCTGATGGAGTGGTATCTTCCTCCAATGCGCGTGATGCCTCCAAATGAGCGTGTGGTTCCTCACCGTCATATACAGAGAATGGTTGATGAGGGTGAGTAATATCTGCCATATCTGCCAGAAAGCTATCATCAACTCCACGTAGCCTGGTAATGTCTTGCAAATTTGAGATAGTGTGATGGGTTGTGATATCTGGAGATGCGCACACATACACCTTCTTGAGAAGAAAGTGGCCAGCCCTATATTCATCTAGCAAGATCCGGCCAGCCATAGGAGGGAGAAGAAAACGCATAGGAAATGCGCCTGAAAAGGTAGGTTCTCTTCCCTTCTTCTCGGATTGTTCGCACTTCGCGTGTTGAATCATGCTTGCTTTAATTTCTATTTTTTCATATATATGCTGTTTTATTATGTTCATATGTGCTGATATATTGATGTGTGCGATGGTGTTGTTCGTATGATTCGAAGTATATTAAAAAGAATCAATTTTTATGCAAAAAAATGAAAAATTGCATGATTAGCCTTAGAAATAGCTCACAAAGCCCGGAAATAAGGCTGGAAATAATCAGGAAATTGAAAAATAGCCCAGCCCAGCAGTGCGTATGTGTCACGCGTGCGTTTTAGGGGTGGCATGTAGGGCCCACGCGTGGCCCCTGACGGCAGGGCTGACCCAGGTAGCAGGGCTAAGCTGAACCGCTGGCGGGCTGACCTACTGTAAAAAATTTCTGAAAATATACAAATAATCATAATCATCATCATCATTACCTCATTGTCTTAATGGCTCCCATCTATGACGGAGTATGGGGTGGTCGGATGTACGCAACCATACCCATATGTTAGAAACACATGGAGGTTGTTTCCTGATGACCCAGAATGAAAATTGCATGTCGATCAACTGATGCTTCACAATATAAGAAGCGCAACCAATTTAGTGAGTCATTTTGCTTTATTCCATCATGTTCCAAAGTCAAGGAAAAATATGTCCTTGACTCCATTGGAAATGGAAAGTAAAAAATATACAAATAATAAATAAATAATTTAAATTAGTTTAAAAAATTCCAAAAAATATGAATAAATTTCAGAAAATTATAATTAAATTCTAGAAAATATAAAATGCTTAAAATAAAATATTTTCACCTAATTTTTGAAGTTTTATTAATTTAACTAATTAAAATAATTAGAAAATAAGTGATGGGTAACAATATTTTCATGACATTCTCAATAAATAAAGTAAAGGAATTGGAGGAGAAATAAATTCAGAAAGTGTAAAAATAAATTCCGAAAAATATATGGAAAATACGGAAAAAGAAAAAATAGGGGTATTTCTATAAATATATATGCACGTGTATGTGCACGAATATATATATATATATGAGTATGGATACAGTGTAATAAAATGTGGGTATACATGCAAGTATATATGAACGTGTATGGACGCAGGTATATATAGGTGCATGGATGCGCCGGATTACGTGTGGAGCATTCATGACACGTGTATTGCATTGCATCCCTTCGGGACGCTGACTCCACGTTAACGGAGCAATGTCCGCTGACTCCACGATATGGAGCGATGTCCGCTGACTCCACGTTACGGAGCAAAGTCTGCTGACTCCACGTTACAGAGCGATGACCGCTGACTCCACGTTACGGAGCGATGTCCGCTGACTCTATGTTATAGAACGATGCCCGCTGACTCCACGCTACGGAGCGAAATCTACGCTGACTCCACGATATGGAGCGAGATCTGTTGACTCCACATTACGAAGCGATGTCTGCTGACTCCATGATACAGAGCGATGACTGCTGTCTCCATATTACGGAGCGATGAGTAGGACCTAGGACATGCATAGCATATCATGGAAAGAAAGGAGCATATTGTGTGGGATACTGATGTTGCGTGTGACACGATAGTGAGAAGGAGCATGCATCATGAAGTTGCGCATTGCATTTGATTGGACGAGTGTGTGTTTATTTTATGCTTCAGTTATTGATGTTCTTTATGTATTCATGTATTTGTTGCTATTTTCTTTACATGATTATGTATTTTGTAAGTATTGTTCCTTTCTGAGATAAGATGGGTAACCTACGTGTGATTTCACAATCACTTACCCCTACTACTCTTTCCACAGGTGAGCCTGAATTTGATTATATCTTCGTAGAGGACGAGTCAGGCTGTAAGAGCTTGGGCGAGTGAGCTTTGCGAGAAATTTTGGGGATTTGATGGATTTTATAGTTATATCATTTTTTATCAGACTTTTAGAATTTCGATTGACGTGTTGGGTTTCGTCAGCACTAAACATTTCATTTATTTTCGTACTGGGATTATTTATAAATTGAGTTTGACTTTTTAGTTATCGTTTCCGTAAAAAATTTCTACGTTATTTATGACATGTAAGAAGTTTGAACGATGCCTTGTAGTTCTCGTAGTAGACTACGACGAGTGCACCATTCCCGATACTAGAGTTCGGGAGCAGGGCGCTACAAGTTGTCCACTGCGAGTCAATTTGGAGTGTGCTGCCCCAACTTCGCTGCTCGGCCGCATTGCTGAGATGGCATACCTTAGCCTAGCTTGGCCCCATACATCAGAGCAAACACCTACCAGCGAGTAGCCTTAGCCATGCACCGTGACATATGGCACTGCGTGGCGACCATGCAGACAAGGTCAGCCACCAATGCAATACGTGTGACTGCCCATAGCTCCTCAGCATACACTAATCGCCCCAAGTGCATAAAAGGGAAGCAACCCCTTGAGGACAGGTGGAAATCAATCGGTGAACAGGAAAAGACTAAGCTCACAACTATAAACACCACCAAACGCCACCAATCCAGCAAGTTAAAAACCTTGAGGCAGGTTAATTCGCTATATATTTTAAACCAACCACCATATGTATACATGTAACTGACTTGAGTATCGAAGGGTTTTTCCCGGAGCAGTAGCCTGAGACTTCTAACGTTGTTCGTCCACGGAGGTTTTTGAGAACGTTACCTCTTGCAACCAACTACATCTCTATGAGATGCTAACGGCGTTACCGTTTAGATCATCTCTCGTCCTGGTGAAGATTCGACTTTGTCACTGATTATGTGAAGTGTAAAAAAGCTCAAAACCATATGTTCTGAGTGAGATATACAAAAGAACAAAAGAATGCTGATAAACTGTAACCTATGTGCCACTTTAATGCGACATCTAAAACTAGTATCTAATCTCTCATAGCCGTGGCTAAGGCTACAAAATCATGCAACGAAGGTATTCTCATAGATAAATCTGTAGCTCCACTTTCTTTTCCTCTTTCTATAAACAAGTACGCTGGGCATTTATCTGCTAATAATCCTCTGCAAATGTTCTGTCAAGAATTGCTTGGGCCCTCAAAAGGTTGCTTACTCTCGAGATTGTTTTGGCTTTATTTGAGCTAAAATTTTCTACTGAGGAAAGAGCAAGCTAACATGTTGGCCAAAAAGGTTACTTTGGTTCTCGTTCGCGCCATTATGATTATAGTCAGGGACGTTGCACATTTCTTGTGGCAAGAAGGAAGTGTGACTATCCACCACACCTGTTACATCATTCACAATACAGTAGGTTATGCATCGGTAGACGTACATGAATTAGAGCGATAGAAAGAGAGATGTTACCCTGGTTTTCATTGGAGCCATTATGATTATTATCAGGGAAGTTGCTCATACCTTGTGGCAAGAAGGAAATCTGATTATCCAACACACCTGTTACATCATCCACAATAGCCGTAGGTTATGCACTGGTGCAGGTATATGAGAAAGAGATGTTACCTGGAATCTGTTGTAGAAAATTTAATGAATTGAATTTGACTAAGTTACAAACCTTTGTTAGCAACATAGTTTGAGCTTAATTATAATTAGTTTTTGTTAATGACAAGTAGAAACTAATGACCCTTTAATTATCTAAGTAATGAGTAGATGATTTTAGGCTTTAGAATCCAATTACAATACCAGGTGAATGAGAAATTAATACTCAAAATAGGAGTAAAATAAGTGAAAATTGGCAAAAGTAATGATGCGGCCTCCTTACGAAGAGACACATCATCACTTTGAGGAAATACCACACTAGACAAATGAATTAAGTTTGCCACCATATATAGTGCAAGAATGGTCACTTTAGATGTGCCCTAAGGGCATGAGAAGATTTGACTGGAGGGAAGACCTACGAAAATGCCACGCGCGTGCAACCGCCGCCCACCCGGCTCGTGCTCGTGCTTGGATTACGGGTCGGTTCCTATCTTTTGGAGTAATTTTATTTAAATTTTTCTAGGAAAATAATATCCTACTGTAACCGTAATTTAAACTGGCAGCGATTTTAATCTAACGGTGACAATCTCAAACCATCTGATCCGACGGTTGTGGTTGAACTGACAATTAACCACCCTAAATCGTTTTTTCCTATAAATACCAATCTGAGCATACCTCTGTAATCATTGTTTTCTCCCCTTCTTCTGTGTATACCATCTTTTTCTCTGCATACAATCTTTCTGCATTTTTTCCAAGTTCGAGAAGTCATAACACCCAAAAAGTTCATTGAGTTCTTACGCTGCAGTGCCGCTTGTCTGAATTATTATCCATTGTATCCTGGGAGACGGTTGCTACCTCTGGTTAGAAACAGTATACCGGAGCAATGCGTCTTAAGGACAGAGTCCTGGACTTGCCTCTGTTTTCTTGTTGTTGCTCATGTTTAACAAGTTAGCGCAACACTGATGATCTGCTGAGCTGTTGTTAAGCAGCACTACTGATCTGCAGTGCTGCAGTTCAGAGCTGTTAGCTGTGCTAAGCTCGACAGATCGGCTGTTCAGAGTTCCACCGATCTGTCCAGGACGCCTTGAACTGACTTGCATTACTTGGACCGATTTGACCTGACAGACCGACCCGACCTACGGTTGCTTTATTTCACACAAACACACACTATACAGAATCGGTTTTGTCTAACAAGCTTAAGACGTAATTATTCAATACTTTTTTTCATGTTCGCAAACTAGTTATTTATACGGATTTGCACTCTGCTTCTACTCCTTTTGTTTCTTTATTTGAAACATTTTTTTTCTCACTTGTTTGTTTCTGCGCTACTGAAGCTGAAATGGAGTACGAAAGCTCAAACTCATTCACCATTGTGAATGGTGCGCATCTTGGCGCCAACGGACAAAACAATGCTGTTCCTGTGGCATCCAACACTGGGGTGCCTCTGAATGCTCTTGCACCGGGTCTTGCTGCGGCCCAAATGGAGAAACTTAAGGAATTTGCTGGCAGTTTCTTCAAACGATGGCAGCAAAAGATGCTGTTTTATCTTACTGTTGTGGGTTTGGCCAGAATGCTTACCGAAGATCTGGCTCCGGTTGATGATCAGAACCATAATATGCAAAATAACCTCTTTGCTGAAGCATGGAATTTTAACAATTACGTTTGTTTGAGTCATATTCCAAGTTTTTTAGACAATTCTCTTTATGGATTGTACTGTACTTATAAAACTGCAAAGTCGTTGTGACAAGATTTAGATGAGAAATATCGCACGGAAGATGTCGGTGCAAAGAAGTTTATTGTCGGCAAATTCCTTGACATTAAAATGTTAGATTCCCAAACTGTTGTTTCTCAGATTGAGGCACTACAGATTTTAGTACCAGAAATGGAAGAGGAGGGCATGTCGCTCAGTGAATCTTTCCTAGTGGCGGCAGTGATTGAGAAGCTACCTCTTTCGTGGAGAGAATTTAGAAGCTATCTCAAATACAAGAGAAAGGAAATGACATTGGAAGATCTGATTGTCCGACTTCGTATAGAGGAGGACAACCAAATAAGTGAGAAAAAATCTACTTATTCTGGTCAAGCTAAGGCACATGTCGCAGAGGCGACAAAGAAAAAGAAAGGCCATCTTGGAGTGAACAACAAAGCCAAACAGATCGCCAAGAAGTTCACGGGGAAATGTTACAATTGTGGCATTCATGGGCATGTTAGCAGCGAATGCCGCAAGCTTAAGAAGGGGCAGGATAAAGCAAAGGCAAATCTTGTTGGTGCTATGGCAGATTTGGACCTATGTGCTGTTGTGAGTGAATGCAACATTATGGGGAACCCGCGCAAATGGTGGCTAGATATTAGAGCCACGAGACATGTCTGTGCCAATAAGACGATGTTCTCAGAGTACAAGCCAAAAAATAACGAGCAACTATACATGGGAAACGATGCTTCATCAAAGATAGAAGGCGAAGGAAAAGTTGTTCTAAAGCTGACCCTGCAGAATGTGTTGCATGTTCCTGACATCTGGAAGAATTGGTCTCTGGCTCTTTGCTTGTTATGCACAGGTTTAGACTATTTTTTGAGTCTAACAAAGTTATTCTTTCAAAGAATGGTTTGTATTTGGGGAAGGGGTACTTGACTGATAGGATGTTTAAGTTAAACGTCACTACCATTGTACCCAAGAAAGAATTGCCCGCAATGGCTAATAATAATGCTTCCTCTTCTGCTTACATACTTGAGTCTTCTTGTTTATGGCATTTTTGTTTGGGACACGTAAATTACAAGTCAATACAAAGAATGATCAATCTTGACTTATTACCCAAATTGAATTTTAATAAGGAAAAATGCCAAATTTTTGTTGAAGCAAAAATGGCAAAGGCGTCATTTCCTTCAATAGAAAGGAACACTGGACCTTTGGACTTAATTCATATAGATGTGTGTGATTTAATGTTTGTGCAAATGAGAGGTTGTAAAAAATACTTTGTCATTTTTATCGACGATTACACTAGATTCTGTTATATTTATTTGCTATGTAGCAAAAGTGAGGCCGTTGGTGCTTTTAAAGACTATAAAAGCGAAGTTGATAATCAACTTAGCAGACAAATTAAAGTAATTCGTAGTGATAAAGGTGGCTTATATGATACACCGCTTAATAAATTCTGTTCAGAACATGGAATTATTCATCAAACAACTGCACCATATTTCCCTTAATCGAATGATATGTTGGTAAGTTCAGGTTTACCTCAGAACTTGCAGGGGGGAGCAATTTTCTCCGCTAACGTCATTTTAAATAGAATTCTATCTAAAAGGATGGATAAAACCCATACAAACTTTGGAAACACTATAGGCCTTGCTGTAAATACTTGAAAGTGTGGGGGTGTCTGGCAAATGTTATTGTACCTAAACCAAGACAAGTAAGGATTGAGCCTAAAACGATTGACTGCATATTCATAGGATATGCGACTATCAGTAGTGCATATCGGTTCTTGGTGCACAAATCGGACATTCCTGATATACATGAAAATGTTGTCATGGAGTCAAGGAATGTAGGGTTCTTTGAAAATGTCTTTCCAGAGAAAGATAAAAACCATGAAGAAGCAAGCACTAGTAAGAGAGTGCGTGAGACGACCTCTCAAGAAACCGAGGAACCTCGTCTAAGCAAACGAGCCAAAATACCAACATCCTTTGGACCAGATTTTCCAACCTATATGGTAGAAAACGAGCCAAAGACTTTTTCTGAGGCAATGTCAACTCTAGAATCTCCTTTCTGTAAAGAGACAATAAACAGCGAGATAGATTCTATTCTTCAAAATCATACTTAGGAGCTGGTAAACCTTCCACCAGGAAGTAAGCCACTCAGGTGCAAATAGATTTACAAGAAGAAATTGAAAGAAGATGGATCTATTGACAAATACAAGGAGCGGTTAGTAGCCAAAATCTATCGACAAAAGGAAGGTTTCGACTTCTTTGACACTTGCTTACCAGTGACTAGGATCACTTCTATCAGAGTGATAGTTGCAATTGATGCTATCTATAACTTAGAAATCCATCAAATGGATGTGAAGACAGCCTTTCTGAATGGTGAATTGGAAGAAGAAATCTATATGGAGCAACTTGAAGGGTTCGTTGTTCCAGGACAATAAAAGAAAGTTTGTAGACTTGTTAAGTCTTTGTACAGACTTAAACAAGCACCCAAACAGTGGCACTTGAAGTTTGATCATGCAATGCTATCTAACGGTTTCAAGATCAATGCTAAGATAAGAACACACAGAATGCCTATGTGATAGTGTGCCTATATGTAGACGACATGCTAATTATATGCAGCACTCTAGATATGATTTAAAATACCAAGAAGATGTTGACACGAAACTTTGACATGAAGGATATGTGAGTCGCCAACATTATTTTAGGAATTAAAATTTCTAAAGTAACCGGGGGGCTTGTCTTATCAAAAACTCACTATATTGAATCTGTTCTGAAAACATTCAATATGTATGATGAAAAGCCTGTAAAAACTCCAATTGACTTAAGTCTACACTAGAAGAAGAACCGAGGTGAATCAGTAACTCAATTGAAATACTCACAAGTGATTGGGAGTCTAATGTACATAAAAAAATGTACAAGACCAGACTTAGCATGTTCAGTAAACAAATTGAGCAGGTTTACCAATAATCCAGGCGATGATCATTGGAAAGCTCTGAACAGAGTGATGCGATGCTTGAAGCATACAATGAACCATGGATTACATTACACAAGATATCTAACAGTATTGGAAGGATATTGTGATGCAAACTGGATATCATATAGTAATGAATCTAAGTCCACAAGTGGATATGTATTCACGGTTAGTGGAGGTGCCGTGTAATGGAAATCAGCAAAGCAAACGTGTATAGCTTGGTCCACTAGGAAGCTAAGTTATAGCACTCAATAAAGTCGGGGAAGAGGCTAAATGGATTCGGAATTTTCGAGAAGATGTTCCATGCTGGCCTAAGCCAATCGCTCCTACCAGCATACACTGTGATAATCAGTCAGCTATAGGACGAGCTCAAAGCAGCATCTATAATGGTAAGTCTCGACACATACGTCGGAGACACAACACTATTAAACAATTGATCTTTAATGGCGTGATTTCCATTGATTATATAAAATCAAAGGAGAATTCTATGGATCCGCTTACAAAAGGTTTGCCTAGAGATCAGATGTGAAATTTGACGAACGGAATAGGACTAAAGCCTACAATCCAAGAACCTTTATAATGGTAACAAAACCTTATTGACTGGGATCCCAGAATCTTAGTTCAATGAGACAACGAAGTTATGAAGCTTTGAGTAAAGCACTTACTCATTCTGTTAAATAAAAGTGTTGTATGCAGAAAGAGTTCGGGTAAGCTAATGCTTTTAATGTTTCCTATATCTTGATACATCAAGTGGAGTATGGCTGAATACTCTCTATAGGAAACACCTATGTAAGTGTGAAGTGAGACCGCTTCTATGAGAGCTTTGTGAGGCAAGAATTCTCTAAAACACTTTCTGGCTGTTCATGGCCAAAACGAACACAACCATGGGAACCAAAAAGGTGTTAAAGGAAATTTTGTGTGAGTACTATTGTGTAGGTTCACAGTAAAGGCTCATGACATCAAGTCATTAATTAGGCGAGTGGATCCGACAGTACATCAATATGGAAGGTTCAAAGCCAGAAGCTACCTCTTCTGACGCAACATTATCTTATATGACTTCTCATTAGAGTCTGCATCTGCATTTGCATTAATTTTCATTCATGCGAGGGATTGCTGGAGAAAATTGAAGGAATTGAATTTGCCCTAGTTGCAAACCTTGGTTAGCAACATACTTTGAGCTTAATTATAATTAGATTTCATTAATGACAAGTGGAAACTAATAAACCCTAAATTATGTACATAACGAGTAGATAATTTTAGGCTTTGAAATC
Organism: Eustoma russellianum; assembly: GCA_036186865.1. Taxonomy (NCBI): domain Eukaryota; kingdom Viridiplantae; phylum Streptophyta; class Magnoliopsida; order Gentianales; family Gentianaceae; genus Eustoma; species Eustoma russellianum. The sequence goes on along the minus strand of AP025075.1, from coordinate 17,637,618 downwards.
ATTCAATTATGATACCGAGTGAATGAGAAATTAATGCTCATACTAGGAGTAAAATAAGTGAAAATTGGCAAAAATGATGATGTGGCCTCCTTAGGGAGAGACACATCATCACTTTGAGGAAATACCACCTTGGACAAATGAATTGAGTTAGTCACCATATATTGTGCAAGAATGGTTACTTTAGATGTGCCCTAAGGTCATGAGAAGTTTTGACCAGAGGGAAGACCTACGAAATTGCCACGTGCACGTACGACGCCGTTGCCCGCCTGATCGACGCGTGCTCATGCTTGGGTTGCGGGTCGGTTCCTATCTTTTGAAGAAGATTTATTTAAATTTTTCCACGAAAACAATATCCTACGGTAACTATAATTTAAACTGGCAGCGATATTAATCTAACTGTGGCAATCTCAATCCATCTATTCGACGGCTATGGTTGAACTGACAATTAACCACACTAAATCGTTTTCCCTATAAATATCAGGCCGAGCAGACCTCTGTAATCATCGGTTTCTCCCCTTCTTCTCTACATACCATTTTCTTCTCTGTATACTATCTTTCTGCATTTTTTCAAGTTGTTCAAGAAGTCATAACGTCCTACAGGTTCATTGAATTTTTACGCTGCAGTGCTGCTTGTCTAAACTGTTATCCGTTGTATCCTGGGAGGAAGTTGCTACCTCTGATTGGACACAGTATACCGGAATAATACGTCTTAAGGACAGAGTTCTAGACTCACCTCGGTTTTCTTATTGTTGCTCATGTTTAACAAGTTAGCGCAGCACTGCTGATCTGCTGAGCTGTTGTTAGCACAGCACTGCTGATCTGCAGTGCTGCTATGCTGAGCTCGACAGATTGACTGTTCAGAGTTGTTAGCGCAGTACTGCTGGTGTGCAGTGCTGCTGTCTTGAGCTCCGTAGGTCGGCTTTTCAGAGTTCCACCAACCTGTCCAGGACGCCTTGAACTGACTTGCGCTACTTGGACCGATTTGACCTGACGGACCGACCTGACCTGCTATTGCTTTATTTCAGACGAACATACACTGTACAAAATTGTTTTGTCTAACAGAATCTCATTTTGCCATTATGATTATAGTTAGGGAACTTGCTTAAATCTTGTGGCAAGAAGATTGATTATCCACCATACCTGTTACATAATCCAAAATAGCAGTGGATTATGCATTAATGCATGTACACGAAAAAGAAAAATCAAGATAATGACAGATGTTACCTAGGTTATAAGTTGTGCCATTATGATTATAGTTATGGAACTGGATCATATCTTGTGGCAAGAAGGTAGTATGATTTTCCACCATGCCTGTTATATCATTCACAACTGTAGGTTATGCATCGACGCATGTTCATGAATGTGTGAGAGAGAGACAGAGAAAGAGACATAGAGAGAGACAGCATACCGATATTGCAGAAGTCCACGTTTGGATCAAACATAGAAAAGCCAGTGTGATGAGGATGAAGGGTCCGATGAGGATCAAGGATCCCATCAAGAGGTCAAGGGTCCTATGACAAGAAGGAGGGCAAGAGAACTTTGTCATCAAGTTGGAACCTTCTTGTATAAGCATGTTCAAGATGAACCTAAGGTTCTATGGGTTCATTTCATTGAACCCATCCTTTAAGACCTTTGAGAGTGTGCGTGTGTCTTCATTTTTGAAGTTTGTCTTGTTTCCTTGTGATCCTTGTTTTATGTGTTTGCTTTGTAGGTAAATTAGGTAGATGGGAGGTCCAAATAAAATGGAGGCCCAAAAATGAGGAATTAGTCGTGTGTGTTGCAAAATGGGAGACAAAAGGAATGTTGTCTTGAATAGAATATTTGTCACCACAAAGACAAATTCAAATGTGTCCAAGATGGATTCCTCTTTTCAAAATTGAACTCAAAACCATCTCCAAGGAGCAAAAGGGGGCCGACCAAGGTTGAAGAGAAGATGAGGATCAAATTGAAGTTGAACTTGAATTTAAACTCAACCATAATTTGAATTCAAGTCTCAACCAATTGGAGACTTAAATTGCAAGAGGATTTCGGCCAGCATATCCAGCTAGGTACACGCCATTTTGAAGGATAAAGGAAGGATAGATTCCAATTCAAATTGAATCCAAGTTTTGAATTCAAATTCAAGCTCAATTTGAATTCAAACTTCAACCATCTTTTGAATCCAACTCCAGCCATATCATCATCATCAAATCAGATTTCAAGACATCTCTTGGGGTTGTTAAGCACGGCTGAAAGGAGGAGGGAGGATATCCAACAATCAAATTCAAAGTGCACTCAAATTCAAATTCAACTTGAATTCAAATTTCACCCAACTTTTGAATTCAAGTTCAGCTCCATCCTACTCATCAAATCAGCTCCCCAAGGCCTCATTTGCAGACCAAATACACGCCCAAACAAGGAAGGTTTCAACCGGTTTTTAGCTAGGATTTTTCAAGTTATTTTTGAATTCAAATAATTAGCAAATTCAAGTTCAATTCAAATGTTTTTCTAGCTATTTCTTTTAGATAATATCTGATTATTTTAAGTGTCTTAGGCATCTATAAATAGGCCCTTTGGCCGATTTGTAAAGGACAACTTTGATGAAATAAAATCCTTGATATTTCCTTCACTTTGTGTGAGACTTTGTTTTCTTGGTTTTGCATTCAAAACCCAAGTTAAGATCCTTCAAAGTCGAGCATTTTGAAGGTGTTGCCATTGCTAAAAGGTGCCGTCCAGGAGGGCCATATTGGTTTGCCTGATCAACGACCATCTTGAAGTGTTGGCCTTGCTCGTTTGATCCACACGTTTTTATCACTAAGGAAGCAAGGAGAAGTCTTCTTCCTTGTGCCTAACCCTTTGTGAAGGACGTTTGGAAGGTGTAATTGTTGGAGCCCATGCCTTGCACGCATCAAATTGGTATCAGAGACAGGTTACTCTATTCCACCATCTATCATTTCCTTTTCGTTTGAGTCTAGTCTTTTCAAGTTCAGTTGTGTCTTTCTTCTACCGCTCACTCTACACGCCATTTGTCTTGCATTACATACAAAAAAACAAAACAAACAAAACGTCCAGTTGTTTGAGTCATTTGCATTTTGAGTCTTGTCTGAGTCATTTGCATTTTGTCTAGCATCTTTGTTGATTCTTGTCCTAGTGTCACTTTTATCCAAATTGTGCATCAAACATCTAAAATTTTATCATTCAAACTTGAAAAATTAGGGTTTGAGCATTTAGAGTACATTCAGCCCTTTTTAATTACTACAACCATCAGCCTATAAAGCTACCTCGGTTTCAAATCATCTTGTTGCTACCGAAGCTTTTAGTTGGTGATGATTGTATGCATATTTTGATTCGCATTGTGATTGATTTCATGCTTTAAATCAAGTAGTCCTATGTGTGCTTGTCTTCACAACCCATTTTCAACATCAAACAAACCCTAAAACCACCCAATACCCCACGGCCCAACCAGCACCCACCCCTATCCAACCCTAAAACTCACCAACCTGATTCCAAACTACCTTCTTTACACCTTAACAACAAGCCCCAACCCAATTTTACCAAACGAAATCAGCATCCAAAGTTCCCAATTCATTCAAAAAACCCTAACCCTAGAATTTGAATTTTGGTTCAAGTCTGTCCTACCCTTAGCCATTATCCAAATTGACCACACAAATCATCAATTACTAACCCAAATAGTCTATTTACACTGGCCATTCAGTTCCAAAAACCCCATTCCGCAAATTCCCAAAACGTTCAAAAAACCCTAAGTTGAAAAAACCCTAATCCCAATTCCGTCCAACCTCAAATTCCCTCCCTTTCTAAGGTTATTTTGTTGCAATTCAAGGTTGCAAACTACAATTTCAAAGATGTTCCACTATTCTGCCCAAAACAAAAGTGCTAAGAGCAAAACGCATGAAGTTCCAATTCTGCCCCTAGTCAAAAAAAGAGAGAATCTGAACCTTGCTTACATTGGAATAGCAAGGAAGAAAAAGAAAAACAAAAAAAAACAAGAGACAAGAAAAAGAGCAAAACGTTTGTGCATTACGTGGAAATGTTTTGGTACAATTTGAGAACCTTGGATACCGTATTTCCTTTTATTCCCTACTGCCATCCTCCTATATCCTATTCTCCATCCCATGATCTTCTTGAACCAATCACACACTTTGTTGCTCGATTGTTGCATGACTTGAACCATTTTGTTGAAAGTAAGTGAATAGAATCAAAATTAACTAAAGATTGCCCACGGCAACCCTTAGTTCATCTTTGGTTCAACCTTATACATCAATTTTGGTTGCTTATTTTCTTTGAATCTTAGTAGAAAGTTCAAGCTTGTTTCCATTTTGCTTGATCAACTTTGATACTAATTGGTGCAACTTGAAAGCAAAAAGGAGAAACAAGTGGAGATAGTTATAATTTGGAGAAGCATTGGCAAAACACTTTCTTAATTGATCACTTTGAGCCTTCTTAACTTCAGGTTACCCAAAAAGCAAAGTGGTAAGAGAGTGAAAAGAAGAGAAAAAGGAGTGTTCATATTTTGTTTTTACTAATCACTTAACGTTTGTTCTCTTTGTGTTAGTTTGCTTCTTTCCTTTTTCTTTTGTTTTAGTTTCAATTCCTTAGGTAAAATGGAGAGCATCACTCATTCCGCTTCTAGCAAATCAAAGGAAGCCGAAACCTTGGACAACACGCAACAACAAATGCTGGAGATGCTTAAGAAACTCATGCATGACAATGAGGTAATCAAGCATCGATTGGAGGATGTTGAACGGAGCTACAAGACGAGTGATGGCCAAGGCACAAGCAGGGCCATTCCCCTACCACAACCAAGGCGTCACCCCCTAGAAGAAGTTGAGGATGACAACCTTAGACCACCACACATCGAGGCAAGAAGGTTTGTTCCTCCAACACAACCAAGAAGGTACGCTCCAAGAAGGTACAATGATGATTACATTACATATGAGTATGATGATTATGACTTTAATGACCACCCTCCCCGTGGTTATTAAAGACTCCAAAATCCTCTTTTCCCACAAGATGACGATTTTCTTAAAACCACAATAAATATTCCCACGTTTTATGGTAAAAGTAATGCGGAGGAATATTTGAAATGGGAAACAAAAGTGGATTTAATCTTTTCTTGTACCAATTACAATGAATTACAAAAAGTGAGGTACGCTTCTATTGAGTTTTCTGGTTATGCACTAAATTGGTGGACAAATTTGTGTCGAAATAGAACTAAGACAAGACAACCACCAATTTACACTTGGGAAGAAATGAAGTTTGAAATGAGACAAAGTTTTATCCCAAACAATTATGAGAGTTCTATTTTCACAAGTTTGCAAAACTTACGACAAGGTTCCAAAAATGTAGACGAGTATCACAAAAAAGTTAGAAATTTTGTTGGAAAGGTCTAACTTGTAGGAACCCGAAGAAGCCACCAAGGCTCGATTCTTACATGGTTTAAACAGGGATATTGCGCAAAGGGTTGATCTTCAACCTTATCTCGACCTCACAACCATGGTCCATATGGCTGAAAAGATTGAACATCAATTAAAGGTACGTAGTTCCTCAAATTTCAATTCCACTTATCGTACTAATCAGTCTTCATCAAGGTTTTCCAACAAGCCTTCGGGAGCGGGAAGTTCACGGCCTACAGGAGGCCAAACACGTGACCAAGGAGCGTCGCAAAGGATGGACAATCATGTGCAGTCCACACAACGGCGTGATGACCGCACCAAACACAAGACTCCTACCGGAAATTCTTCTGATCCCTCAAACAGGTTTAGAGACATTAAGTGTTATAAGTGTCAAGGACGTGGTCACATAGGAAAAGAGTGTCTTAATGCAAAACGAATCATGTTAATTGAGGAGACAAACGAATATGTGTCTGAGTCCGAGCATGGAAACGAGTCTGAGCATGATAATAAAATTGAACCTGAAGAGGATCTGGGCACATTAGATGATTTTGACACTAAGAGTTTCTTGTTGTGCGTAGAGCTTTAAATGCATATCCGAAATTAGATGACCACGAGAAACATAGAGAAAACATTTTCCATATTCATTGCATGATAAATGGTAAAGTGTGCACCATGATCATTGATTCCGGTTCTTGTGCGAATGTGGCTAGTATCGAATTGGTAAGAAAACTGAATTTGCCTATGACTAATCATCCGCATCCTTACAAACTTGCATGGCTAAATGATTGCGGTGAGGTTAGCGTAAGTAAACAAGTTTTGATTTCTTTTAGCATTGGTAGTTACAAAGATGATGTTTTATGTGATGTTGCACCAATGCATGCTAGTCATATCTTACTTGGTAGGCCATAGCAATTTGATCGACATGTGACATATGATGGTTATTTGAATCGTTATTCTTTCAAATTGAATGGCAAATTGTACAAATTGCATGCACTTCCACCACACAAAGTCCACGAGGATCACCAACACATGTCTAAGTCTAGGGTCGATCCTAAGGAAAAAGAAGCCGAGAGAAAATTCGTGGAATGTATGAAAAGTGAGAACAAAAAACACGAGAGCAAGGGAAAAGAGGTAGTGCACCTAAGTGTCAACGATTCCAAAAAGAAGTGTGGGTATTTCGCAAAGAAAAGAGAGGTCACGCGAGCCCTTTATAGCAACCAAACCGTCCTCATCATCATTCCTAAGGCGTGTCACCTTTCCCTAGAAGAACTCTCACCAAACCTACCTACCTCTATTGCGTCCCTTATCCAAGAGTATGAAGTTCTATTTCCCTCCGAGCCACCATCCGGATTACCACCCATTAGAGGAATAGAACACCAAATTGATTTTGTCCCAGGAGCCGTATTACCAAATCGCCCAGCCTATCAAGCCAACCCCGAAGAAACCAAGGAAATCCAAAGGCAAGTAGAGGAGCTCCTAGCAAGTGGACAAGTCCGAGAGAGCCTAAGCTCATCCACCGTCCCAGTCATTTTAGTACCCAAAAAGGATGGAACGTGGAGAATGTGTACCGATTGTCGAGCCATAAACAAAATTATCGTCAAGTATAGGTACCCCATACCTAGGCTGGATGATATGCTGGATATGTTGCACGTATCTAAATTCTTCACCAAAGTTGACCTTAAGGAAGGGTACTTCCAGGTACGCATTAGAGAAGGGGACGAATGGAAGACTGCATTCAAAACCAAGTCTGGGCTCTATGAGTGGTTAGTGATGCCCTTCGGGCTCACCAACGCCCCTAGCACCTTTATGCGGCTAATGAATGAAGTCTTACGAGCGTTCATAGGCCGTTTTGTTGTTGTTTATTTTGATGATATCCTAATCTATTCCCAAACCATAGAAGATCATCTTGACCACATTAGGGCCATTTTTGAGAAGCTTAAGCAATAACAACTTTGCGCCAACTTTAAGAAATGCTTTTTTTGTTTAGAACGCGTAGTTTTCCTAGGCTTTGTCATTTCGACAGAGGGAGTAGAAATGGATGAAGAAAAGGTTAGGTCAAGTGTGGAGTGTCATATACCTAAGACTGTAGGGGAAGTTCGCAGTTTCCATGGACTTGCAAGTTTTTATAGACGCTTTGTCAAAGATTTTTCTTCCATAGCTGCACCCCTAAATGAAATTTTGAAAAAAGATGTGCCTTTTAGGTGGGAAGAGCCACAACAACAGGCATTTGATGAGCTTAAACGTAGGCTGACCACTGCTCCCATACTTAGGTTACCAAATTTTGACGAGACCTTTAAGATCGAGTGTGATGCAAGTGGAGTGGGTACAGGCACAGTTTTAAACCAAGGTAAGAAACCCATAGCCTACTTTAGTGAGAAGTTGAAAGGCGCTGCATTGAATTACTCTACTTATGATAAGGAACTTTATGCCCTTGTGAGATCCCTACAAACTTGACAACACTATCTTCAACCTAAAGAGTTTGTGATCCACACTGACCACGAAAGCCTTATGTATCTTAAAGGGCAAGGAAAGTTGAATAAGAGACATGTCAAATGGGTAGAGTACATATAACAATTCCCTTACGTGATTAAGTATAAACAAGGAAAGGACAATATAGTTGCCGATGCCCTCTCTAGGAGATACACATTAGTGACTACATTATCCTCACGCTTTTTAGGGTTCGAATCACTTAAGGAATTGTACCCCAATGACCACGAATTTGACACCATTTTCGAGGCTTGTAAAGAGGCACCATTTGGGAAATTCTACATACATGAGGGTTATCTTTTCAAAGAACAAAAATTGTGTTTCTCCAATCATCCCTACGAGAAGCATTGACTAGAGAAGCCCATGGGGGAGGTTTAATGGCTCACTTCGGAGTGTTCAAAACCCTTGAAACTCTTAAGGAACATTTCTATTAGCCCCACATGAGAGTAGACGTCGAGAGGTTGTGTGGTAGTTGCATCACTTGCAAACAAGCCAAATCCAAGTCCCAACCACATGGCCTTTACACGCCTTTACCCGTCCCTGATTCCCCTTGGATTGACATTTCCATGGACTTTGTTTTAGGACTTCCTAGGTCTCGAGGAGGGCGCGATAGTATTTATGTTGTGGTTGATTGATTTTCAAAAATGGCACATTTCATTGCATGTAGGAAAGTTGATGACTCCACACATGTTGCTGATTTGTTCTTCAAAGAAATTGTGAGATTGCATGGCATGCCACGTGCAATTGTAAGTGATAGAGATACAAAATTTTTAAGTCATTTTTGGCGCGTTTTGTGGGCTAAACTTGGTACACAATTGTTGTTTTCAACCACTGCACACCCACAAACGGATGGACAAACTGAAGTCGTTAATCTAACTCTTTCTCAACTTTTGCATGCCATTTGGCAAAAACATATTAAACATTGGGAAGATTGTTTACCATATATCGAATTTGCATACAATAGGAGTGTCCATCACGGTACCTTGCACAGTCCATTTGAAATCGTGTATGGCTTTAACCCCTTGTCTCCCCTTGATTTGATCCCTATTCCCGTGCATGAACGTTTAAGTCTTGATGGTAAACAAAAAGCGGAAAAGATAAAGAAACTACATGAACAAGTTAAAACACAACTTGAAAAGAAAAACAAAGCTTATGAAAGACGAGCTAACAAGCATCGAAAACGAGTTGTGTTTAAACCTAGAGATTTAGTGTGGTTACATTTGCGCAAAGAAAGATTTTCCAATGAGAGAAAGTCAAAACTGTCACCTCGAGGAGATAGACCTTTCAAAGTTTTGAAACGCATAGGTGACAATGCATACATCCTTGATCTTCCTGAAAGGTATGGTTCAATTTCGCCTACTTTTAATGTTGCTGACCTCACCCCTTTCACTGATGACCTTTTTGATTCGAGGACAAATCCTTTTGAGGAGGGGGGATTAATGAGGATGAAGGGTCCGATGAGGATCAAGGATCCCATCAAGAGGTCAAGGGTCCTATGACAAGAAGGAGGACAAGAGAACTTTGTCATCAAGTTGGAACCTTCTTGTATAAGCATGTTCAAGATGAACCTAAGGTTCCATGGGTTCATTTCATTGAACCCACCCTTTAAGCCCTTTGGGAGAGTGCGTGTGTCTTCATTTTTAAAGTTTGTCTTGTTTCCTTGTGGTCTTTGTTTTATGTGTTTGCTTTGTAGGTAAATTAGGTAGATAGGAGGTCCAAATAAAATGGAGGCCCAAAAATGAGGAATGTAGTCGTGTGTGTTGCAAAATGGGAGACAAAAGGAATGTTGTCTTGAAGAGAATGTTTGTCTCCACAAAGACAAATTCAAATGTGTCCAAGATGGATTCCTCTTTTCAAAATTGAACTCAAAATCATCTCCAAAGAGCAAAAGGGGGCCGGCCAAGGTTGAAGAGAAGATGAGGATCAAATTGAAGTTGAACTTGAATTTAAATTCAACCATAATTTGAATTCAAGTCTCAACCAATTGGATACTTAAATTGCAAGAGGATTTCGGCCAGCATATCCAGCTAGGTACACGCCATTTTGAAGGATAAAAGAAGGATAGATTCCAATTCAAATTGAATCCAAGTTTGAATTCAAATTCAAACTCAATTTGAATTCAAAATCCAACCATCTTTTGAATCCAACTCCAGCCATATCATCATCATCAAATCAAATTTCAAGACATCTCTTGGGGTTGTTAAACACGGCTGAAAGGAGGAGGGAGGGTATCCAACAATCAAATTCAAAGTGCACTCAAATTCAAATTCAACTTGAATTCAAATTTCACCCAACTTTTGAATTCAAGTTCAGCTCCATCCTACTCATCAAATCAGCTCCCCAATGCCTCATTTGCAGACCAAATACATGCCCAAACAAGGAAGGTTTCAACCGGTTTTTAGCTAGGATTTTTCAAGTTATTTTTGAAATCAAATAATTAGAAAATTCAAGTTCAATTCAAATGTTTTTCTAGCTATTTCTTTTAGATAATATCTGATTATTTTAAGTGTCTTAGGCATCTATAAATAGGCCCTTTGGCCGATTTGTAAAGGACAACTTTGATGAAATAAAATCCTTGATATTTCCTTCACTTTATGTGAGGCGTTGTTTTCTTGGTTTTGCATTAAAACCCAAGTTAAGATCCTTCAAATTCGAGAATTTTGAAGGTGTTTCCATTGCTAAAAGGTGCCGTCCAGGAGGGCCATATTGGTTTGCCTGATCAACGACCATCTTGAAGTGTTGGCCTTGCTCGTTTGATCCACACGTTTTTATCACTAAGAAAGCAAGGGCAAGTCTTCTTCCTTGTGCCTAAACCTTTGTGAAGGACGTTTCGAAGGTGGAATTGTTGAAGCTCATGCCTTGCACGCATCACAGTGTCTGACCAAATCATCGTACATTTCAAGTAGTACGCTTTCAAGTAGACGATTAACTGCTCCATTTGGGTACTGAGGATAGTACCCCATGTGAGCAGGTGGAAAAGAAGGAAGAAGGAATGCTGATGGATCATGTATTACTGGAGCAGACTGCATGACAATGTCTTGAGCATCCAACAAACTTTTTCCCATAAACATCAATTTCCGCGCCAAGTTGATATGGACCAACATGTGGTTTTTTAATACATGAGTTATCATACGATCCACTGGTCAACGAATCCATCATTTAATCTTGAGGAAATTGGTCACTGCTTGTCCTCAAGCATTGACGCGAGTCCTTTATTCTTCACGACGCGGCCTTCTGGCAAGTGGTTGCATAGGCAAAATAGTTGATGGATTAGAAAAAGACAAGAATATATATATATATATATGTGTGTGTGTGTGTGTGTATTGCAAACTTGAATGGCCGAATTACATAAACTAGCAGAGAGAGAAAAGAAATGTTTTCTGTTCTGTTTTTACATCCTAGGGATTAAGTAAAAAAATGTAATGCATGAAAGAACGTATAGCACGAAAGCTATTGTGTATTATTATGTATGTTAGTGGGATTAGTAGATGTCCAAACATTAACACCCACTAAGGATAATGGTGGTAGTGGGCATTAATCTTAAGAAGATGTTACAATTTTCATACCATATAAATAGGACAACTTCTTGTAAGAATTGGGATATCTTTGAAGAATATGTTGAGAAATATGTTTGGATAATTTTCAAAGTCATGATTTTAAGTGGTGAATACTTAAAAATGTCACACATGGTGTTATATGTGATTAAAAGTTGAAAAAGTTGACATAGATCTCTCAGGTTGTTGCACTTCGATCGATCTATGTACATAGATACCTCACATCGATCGATCTATGTGAGGCAGTGAAAGTTCAAGACCTTACTGTGAGACATCGATCTCTACACCTAAGACACATCGATTGATCGATGCACATAGAACCCTCACTTCGATCGTTCGATGTAGGTCAGAAACAAATTCTGAACCTTACCGCGAGACATCAATCTCTGAAGCTGAGGCACTTCGATCGATCGATGTCTAGGGTTTTTAGAAATAATTTTCTAAAATGTGTTAAAATGGTTGTTTTCATTTGTATATGATTTATGCATGTTTATTATGTGATTATTATGTGTTTTTGGTAATTATAAATGTCTTGTGACTAACATGCCTTGGAAGTTTCTACAACTTCCAAAAAGGGCAAGATTGGTATTTTGAGTTTCGTAGGAACATGATATGGTGGATATATATCAAGAACTGATTCTTAATATATTTATCAAGACAAAGGTGGTATTATATTCATTTTTGACCATCGGGGTCATTTCTGGAGTTTTCTCATACCAGGGGCATTTTGGTCATTTCATCCCTGAGGGTATTTTTGGTATTTTCACTCGAGAAATCTCTTGAGCATATTATTATCTTCATTCTGGAGCTGAGTTATTATTAATTTGAAGATGATATGGTGATTCTTTATTTTATTCTCTCGCATGATGATATTATTGACTATAGCTGGATATGTGACGATTTGAGATGTCACATTCTATTTCTTTCTTGAAGACATTCTAATATATGTTATGGGAGCATATTTATCATCATTATTCAGAGATGTTAAAGGTGTTAAAGGTGTGGAAATGATCACGACATTTAAGAAGAAATATTGGGAATTTTGGTGTTACACGTTGACATAATCTTGTCAACTATTATCTATTGATTTGTTCTTCAAAAATCTGAGTTGCTACACATATATATATGTTGAGAAATGCGCATATGCATTTGGATATGATGTGTAATTCATTTTAGGCTTGGTGACAAGTGGACCAATCAAAAAGGAGCTAGTTGACAAAAATTGCCAACTTGGATTTTTCAAATGTAGCCAAATGGCTACTTGGTGTATATGGCTGTTGTGATCATAATTTTTGAAGTCAAAATGAAGCTCTCACATGCCCCATTCTTGTGCTTGAAGTTGAGGTTATTTTGGTGGTATTATCCTCTCTTATTTTCTTTATTTTACAAAGGATAAATCAAGATTATTTTTGGAAAATACAAAGTAGTAGCCAACGGCTACTAAGGAGTCTTTGGAGCTGATTTTTTATTTGAATTTGTCAAATACCCATATGCCTATTATCTTGCCAAAGAGTTGAGAAGATGATGGAGTTTTTATGGCCATATTATCTTCACATTTTCAAGATAATTCCATGTCATTTATGATGTAAAAATCAGCCAACACCATTGTGCCAACATGGACCAATTATGTTTTCTTATTTTGCAAAGTGTACAAGGCCAACCAATGCTGTGAAGACACTTGGACTTGATGATGAAGATGGTGACACATTGGAAGTCTTATCTCCAAGGCTCAATTCACAGTATAAATAGAGGCAATGGTGAAGAAGATGAAATACACTTGAAGCTTACAAGCATTTGTTGAATTGTATAGCTATCATCTTCTTCTTGTTGTTCTTGTTTCATTCTTTGTAGAAAAGGTGTTCTTGTTGTTTTTGTTGAGCTACAAGCCTCTTGAGCTTCATTTGTAATATTGATTAGCCATTTCTATAAGGTTATATCAATAGGTTGTAGAGGTGTTGCAACTAAGTGTTGCATAGAAGGTGATTATCCAAGTCTTGAATAGGGTTGGTGTATAACCCAAGGATCAAGCTTGGTTCTTGTTGTAAGGTGATTCTTTTCATAGTGAAATCAAAGGAAAGGTATTCCTTGGGACTGGAGTAGGTCACATTGACCGAACCAGGATAAATCCTCGGGTGTTCTTGTTTTGTTTCTTCATTTCTGTTTTCTGCCTGTTTTTACGGCAGTTTTCACACAATTTCTCATAATTTGAAAAAATGGCTGAACACTTTCAAAATTCGTGATTTTTGGTGAGTTAAACTTCAGACTGTTAGCTTTTATTTGCAACGAGAATCACTTGATTTGAACAAGGGAAAATTAGTCTTTCAGTCTTTGCAAGATAACTGCTCCAATCTGGCTGCAATCTAACCAGTTTTGAGAAAACTTAAATTCTGTATTTATCAAGAATTGTTTAAGGTCAAGGCCTTTTGGAAACATCATCTACACATCCTAAGGAGTGTTTTGATATAAAGACCAACCTTTTTGGTTGAGTATTCAAAGAGAAATACGTTTTTCAAAATCGGCAACATTCTGTCCAATTCTGTCCAGATTGACCATCTGAATCTCTTTATTTGTTTGAAGGTCAAACGATCTTATTTTTGTCTGATTTTTGGAAGGTCTTGTTAACACATTGAAGTTAACTTCTGGAAAGTTTCATAATTTTTGGAGTTGTGTACAATTATTTTTGAATTTTTCAAAAACAGGTTCTGATTCTGAGGTGGTCTCAGATTCTATTTTCAAAGGGAATTTTTACAAAGGGTTGTAGTGTAATTTCCGCTAACCACTATTCACCCCCTCTTCTAGTGGTGTTTATTGCAAGTGCACTGTCCAACAATTGGTATCAGAGCGAGGTCTACACCACTCAAAGAAGCAAGATTCAACACCGTACAAACGACACAAAGTCAAGAAACAATTACTCTTTGTAGCCTGCTAATCTCAGATTAAAGGTACATACAATGGCCATAGTTTCTTACAAAGGTGAGTTGGAAGGTATGTCCACTCAGCGTCCTTCTCTTTTTGATGGTAATAATTTTGTCCATTGGATATTAAGGATGAGGCTATTCTTAATGGCTATAGACATCGATTTATGGTCTATAGTTGAAGATGGGCCGTACATTCCAATGAAAGTTGTACAAGTTAGTGGAGTCACACAAGAGGTTGAAAAATATAAAAGTGAATGGTCA
>AP025075.1:17585461-17622995 GCA_036186865.1 Eustoma russellianum | reverse complement strand
ACACAAGAGGTTGAAAAATATAAAAGTGAATGGTCATCGGAAGATAAAAAGAAAATGTCCATGAATGCTAAAGCTATGCAATTACTTTTGAATGGGCTTACAACTTCTGAAGCAGGATATGCGTCAAATTGTACAAGTGCACACGATATGTGGAAATCACTTGTATTAAAGCATGAAGGTACTAGTGGTGTAAAAGAATCAAAAATAAAAATACTTATGACTGAATTCGAGTCTTTCAAAATGTTGCCAAACGAATCCATAACATCTATGGATTTGAGGATTACTAATATTTTCTATGCCCTTGAAGCTTTAGGGAAATCATTCACGAACAATAAAAAGGTTCAAAAGGTGCTGCGAAGCGTTCCTGCTGAATGGGATCCAAAGGTCATAGCGATTGAAGAGACAAAATCAATCACAAAAATGGACGAATTGATAGGCTCACTAAGACTATATGAGGTAAAACTAAACCAACGGAAGTCTGAGTCATCTAAATCATCAAGTAAGTCAATAGCTTTCAAAACAACTGAATCACATACAAATAATGATGATAGTAATAGTGATACTGAATTAGATGATGACTGGATATTAATAGCGAGAAAACTTAGAAAGTTTTTCAAACGTCCTAATAGGAATAGACAACGGTCTTCTTCTTCTTCTTCTTCTCAACCTAGGAAAAAAACACAAACAAATGGTATAATAAAGAATTAAAGTGTTATGAATACGGTCAAAAAGGACATATCTCATGTGATTGTCCAACAAAGAAAAATAATAATAATAACAACAATAATAAACAAGCCAAGGACAAGGAGGCACAAACCACAAAGACAAAGGAGTCTAAGGCAAGGAAAGGGAAATGAGCAATGAAGGTGAGCACATGGAGCGACTCATCCGACTCAGAATCTGAACTGAGGAAGCTCAAGTCTGCTTCGTATCCAACGAGGAAAAACGCAAGGAATACAAGAAGGATGCAAAGTCAAAGAATCTAAAAACCAAATGGTTTTTAGATAGTGGATGTTCGAGGCATATGACGGGGAACCCCAAACTATTCATCGAATTAGAACATATCAAGAATGGAGGAAAAGTAACGTTCGGTGACAACAACAAAGGACAAGTTGTTGGAAAAGGAACAATTGGGGACCCTAACACATTTCAAATACGAAATGTGTTGTTAGTAAGCAATCTCTCTTATAATTTACTTAGTATTTCTCAACTTATAGATTGCGGTTATAATGTCTCTTTTCTTCCCAATTCATGTGATGTAATAAATGAAGAAGGAGATAGAATTTTAAAAGGAAATAGAGATGGTAACTACTCTTACATTAGATAATATGTTAGATGCTAAGGTTAAGTGTCTAATATCACATGACTTAGATGTGAATTTATGGCATACAAGATTAGGCCATATAGGAATTTCAACCATTAAAAAATTATCTAAAAAGAATTTAATTAGAGGTATGCCTAAGTTGGACATAGATAATTTTCAAATGTGTGAAACATGTATTAAAGGAAAACACACTAAAGAAACATTAAAACCGAAACATGAAGTGAGTACTAGTCATGTACTAGAATTGCTTCACTTAGACTTATTTGGTCCAAGTAGGACAAGAAGTCTAGGTGGAGACTACTATGTTTGTGTCATAGTAGATGATTACTCACGCTACACATGGACATTGTTTTTAACACACAAAGACGATGCTCCATTGGCAATCAAAACTCTTATCAAGCAACTTGAAAATATATACAAAGAAAATGTCAAAAGAATTTGAAGTGATAGAGGTGGAGAATTTAAAAACAAAGATGTAATCAAATTTTGTGAATTACATAGAATTAAACATGAATTCTCACCACCTAGAACACCACAACTCAATGGAGTTGTTGAACGTAAAAATAGAACAATTCAAGAAGTTGCTAGAACAATGTTATGTGAAAATAAATTACCTAAATATTTATGGGTTGAAGTTGTTAGTTGTGCATGCTATATTATAAATAGGCTTTCTATTAGAAAGAAATTAAATAAAACACCTTATGAGTTGTTAAACAATAGACAACCTAAAATAGATTATCTTAGAGTATTTGGATGTAAGTATTTTGTGTTGAACACTAAGGATAATCTAGACAAATTTGAACAAAAGTCTATTGAATGCATATTTGTTGGTCATTCAACTAATTCTAGAGCATATAGGTGTTATAATCCTGCATCTAGAAAAATAATTGAACCTATACATGTGAAATTCAATGAAAATGCATGCTTTGAAGTTAGTAATACAACTTAACATAAACATGAGAATAATGTTGAAAATATGTTTGATGATAATGTATTGCTTGAGCCTGTACTTGATCATCTAGAACCAACTCTCCCTGAACAAGATATGCATGAACCCTTAGATGAAATAAATGAAGAAACTTTGCAATTAAAAGATAATGCAACTACTGATCAAATTATATATGATAATGTTCACACTAATGAAACATTTGAACAAGATGAGGGTGAACCTAGTCAATATAGGAATTGGTGGTATCCTAGAGAATTAATCATTGGGGATCCAAGTGTTGGGGTTAGAACACGTAGAAATATAAGTCAACTTGAAGGACATAGCTTAATCTCACAATTAGAACCTAAGAATGTAAAAGAAGCCTTAGGTGATATATCTTAGATAGATGCTATGCATGAGGAATTAAGTCAATTCACAAGGAACAACGTGTGGGACTTAGTACCTAAACCCGAAAACAAGTCTATAATAGGAACGAAATGGGTGTTTAGGAATAAAATGGATGAACAAGGAAATATTACAAGAAATAAGGCTAGGCTAGTCGCACAAGGTTATAATCAACAAGAAGGTATAGATTATGAAGAAACCTTTGCACCCGTTGCACGACTAGAAGCAATTAGATTGTTGCTTGCTATTGCAAGCCTAAGCAACATAAAACTCTTCCAAATGGATGTCAAGAGTGCGTTCTTGAATAGATACATCCAAGAAGAGGTGTTTGTGAAACAACCCCCTGGATTCGAAGATCCAAAGAATCCTTACCATGTGTACAAGCTTAAGAAAGCTTTATATGGTTTGAAACAAGCTCCAAGAGATTGGTATGATAGATTTGCAAACTTTCTCATTGCAAATAATTATCAAAGGGGAACCATAGACAACACACTATTCCTAAGAAGAAAAGATAATGATTTATTAATAGTTCAAATATATGTAGATGATATAATCTTTGCTTCAACTAACACTACCTTAGTAAAAGACTTCAAAGAATGAAGTCAGAATTTGAAATGTCACTGGTAGGAGAATTGAACTATTTCTTAGAACTCCAAATCAAACAAACCCCTCAAGGCATTCACATTAGCCAACTTAAGTATGTCAATGATATGATTAAGAAGTTTGGCTTTGAAGAGTTGAAACCAACAACTACATGAGTATTAGCACCAAACTTGATAAAGATGAAAATGGTAAACCTTTTGATGACACACTTTATAGGTCTATGATTGGATCACTATTATACTTAACTGCATCAATACCTGATATCATGTTTAGTGTGTGTATGTGTGCTAGATTTCAATCTTGTCCCAAGGTATCTCATTACAATGCAGTGAAAAAGATCTTTAGATATCTTAAACACACATCTCACTTAGGTCTTTGGTATGATAGAAACGCTAAGTTGGAATTACATGCATATAGTGATGCTGATTATGGTGGTTGCAAATTAGATAGAAAATCCACTAGCGGTACGTGGCAATTCATAGGAACCAACTTGATCTCTTGGTTTTCTAAAAAGCAAGCTAGTGTAGCTCTTTCTACCACCAAAGCCGAGTATATAGCCTTAAGTTTATGTACTACCCAAATACTTTGGATTAAACAACAACTTAGTGATTTTGGCATTAAAATGAATAAGATTCCAATTTTCTGCAATAGCACAAGTGCGATCAATCTTTCTCAAAATCCGGTGCTTCATTCTAAGGCCAAACACATTGAGGTAAGATACCACTTCCTTCGAGATCATGTTCAAAATGAGGATATAGTTATAAACCATATAAGAACTGAACACCAAATAGCTGATATCTTTACCAAACCCCTTAATCAAACCACTTTTGAAAACTTACGAGCCGAGTAAGGTATGATGACTTACGATACCATTGCGTAGTTCTATCTTTTGCATGATTTGCAAAATAAAGGGGGAGATAGAATAAGAACATGATTTGAGTTGGTGAGTCATGTTAAGTTTCAATTGGTATAAGTTGAGCATAGGTTAAGGGGGAGAGTATAATTTGAGGGGGAGAGCACATGAATACATGAGAGCTGAAAATTTGAAAACAATGTGAAAACAATTGGTAATTGGTTGGAAATTAGTTTCTAAAACAATTGGTACAAATTTGGTGAAGCAATTGATAGATTTATGATAAACAATTGGTTATAAGTTGTGACATTAAAATCATGTTAGGTTATCTTGAAAATCATCCAAAAGGGGGAGAATGTTGAGAAATATGTTTGGATAATTTTCAAAGTCATGATTTTAAGTGGTGAATACTTAAAAATGTCACACATGCTGTTATATGTGATTAAAAGTTGAAAAAGTTGACATAGATCTATCAGGTTGTTGCACATCGATCGATCTATATACATAGATCCCTCACATCAATCGGTCTATGTAAGGCAGTGAAAGTTCAAGACCTTACTGTGAGACATTGATCTCTAAACCTAAGACACATCGATCGATCGATGTACATAGAACCCTCACTTCGATTGATCGATGTAGGTCAGAAACAAATTTTGAACCTTACTGCGAGACATCGATCTCTGAAGCTGAGGCACTTCGATCGATCGATGTCTAGGGTTTTTAGAAATAATTTTCTAAAATGTGTTAAAATGGTTGTTTTCATTTGTATATGATTTATACATGTTTACTATGTGATTATTATGTGTTTTTGTTAATTATAAATGTCTTGTGACTAACACACCTTGTAGTTTCTACAACTTACAAAAAGGGCAAAATTGGTATTTTGAGTTTTGTAGGAACATGATATGGTGGATATATATCAAGAACTGATTCTTATTATATTTATCAAGACAAAGGTGGTATTATATTCATTTCTGACCATCGGGGTCATTTCTGGAGTTTTCTCATACCAGGGGCATTTTGGTCATTTCACCCCCGAGAGTATTTTTGGTATTTTCACTCAAGAAATCTCTTGAGCATATTATTATCTTCATTTCGGAGCTAATTTATTATTAATTTGAAGATGATATGGTGATTCTTTATTCTATTCTCTCGCATGATGATATTATTGACTATAGTTGGATATGTGACAATTTGAGATGTCACATTCTATTTCTTTCTTGAAGACACTTTTATATATGTTATGGGAGCATATTTATCATCATTATTCAGAGATATCAAAGGTGTTAAAGGTGTGGAAATGATCACGACATTTAAGAAGAAATATTGAGAATTTTTGTGTTATACGTTGACATAATCTTGTCAACTATTATCTATTGATTTCTTCTTCAAAAATCTGAGTTGCTAAAACATATATATATATGTTGAAAAACGTGCATATGCAGTTGGATATGATGTGTAATTCATTTTATGGCTTGGTGACAAGTGGACCAATCAAAAAGAAGCTAGTGGACAAAAACTGCCAACTTGGATTTTTCAAATGTAGCCAAACGGCTACTCGGTGTATATGGCTGTTGTGATCATAATTTTTGAAGTCAAAATGAAGCTCTCACATGCCCTATTCTTGTGCTTGAAGTTGAGGTTATTTTGGTGGTATTATCCTCTCTTATTTTCTTTATTTTACAAAGGATAAATCTAGATTATTTTTGGAAAATACAAAGTAGTAGCCAACGGCTACTAAGGAGTCTTTGGAGCTGATTTTTTATTTGAATTTGTCAAATGCCCATATGCCTATTATCTTGCCAAAGAGTTGAGAAGATGATGGAGTTTTTATGGCCATATTATCTTCACATTTTCAAGATAATTCCATGTCATTTATGAAGTAAAAATCGGCCAACATCATTGTGCCAACATGGACCAATTATGTTTTCATATTTTGCAAAGTGTACAAGGCCAACCAATGCTGTGAAGACACTTGGACTTGATGATGAAGATGGTGACACATTGGAAGTCTTATCTCCAAGGCTCAATTCACACTATAAATAGAGGCAATGGTGAAGAAGATGAAATACACTTGAAGCTTACAAGCATTTGTTGAATTGTATACCTATCATCTTCTTCTTGTTGTTCTTGTTCCCTTTTTCCTTTTAAGTCTGTTTCTCCATTTTTATTTATTATGTTGCAATATGGATGAGTAAAACACACATCAAAGCCGTTGTGAATAAACTCTGAGATGCTAAGAAGATTATAGGATATATTACTTACCAAGAAGACGTTGGAGATTTGAAGAGTGTTTGAGCTTCCGATTGTACCTTTTCCGATGATTCTTCCTTCATTGTTGTCTCCAAAGGTCACGGATTCGCCTTTTGTGACCTTCTTCAACTTTGAAACAAGCTCGGGTCACCCGTCATGTGCCTCGAGCAACCACTGTCAAGGAACCACTTGATGGATGTGTATTTTGATGTATGGGTTCCCTGCAATGTACAACAATGATTTAGGTATCCTTTTAATTTTGGGTCCTTACGAGTTAGTTATTCACCTATTAGTAAAAGTACCTTTCGGTACCTATACTTGGGTGATCCTTCTCGATCTTGTAAGAATGTAGATAAAGGAGCAACATAGTAGACATGGGGTGAGAAAACATTAGGCCTTTGGCCGAGAATCCCCTTATGCGCATCATATGGTGTGCGTTTTTGATATGTTCTAGTGTTAGTGTGCATAGTGCGTGATCTAGATGTATGGAATGAATGTCGTATATGCATCAATGGTTTCTTCTCATATCTATACGACACATAATTATATTTTGTATGATATGAAGAAGAAGCATGACGAGATGAAGGGAGAGGGGGCCTGTGCGTCATCTTAGGCGTCATGTATGCTTTAGGTGTGTCTATTTTCTTAGACAAAACGAATTTGGTTGGTTTAATTGATGTTTTTCTCGATGTATCCTAATTTGGTTTTGTCACTATCATGCTTTTGTGATAAAATAATGCGATCTAGCATCTTAGTTCCCGTGTCAAATTGTTTCATCATTTTCTCCAAATCCGTATTCCTTGATTTCAAATTTGAAATCTCGGATTTGATTTCATTATTATGTGTTGTTAATGATGAGATCTCTGATTTTAATGCATTGATGATGCATGATGACTCTTCCTTTGAATCGTTTAATTGAGAAACAAGATTCGTGTTAGAAGATTCTAACAACTTCTTGTCTTCAATTAATCGTTTCTTTTCTTTTGCGAGAGTCTTGGTGAATTTGTGTAGTTCTAAATATTGACTAAAAAGATCATCATATGAAGGTTCAGAATCAGAGTCATAATCAGAAGATACCTCGTTCGATGCTTTGGATATAAAGCATACTTGTGCTGTCTCCTCTTCTGTATCAGTCTCAGAGTCAGATGTGTCACTCCATGTGGAGGCCTTGAGATCTCTTCTCCTTTGTTTAGGTTCTGAGAAGTCTAGTTTTGGTCCGATCTTTGTCAAGGTGTTTGTTTGTTTGTTTGTCCTTATTAGGACAGTCATAAGATAAGTGTCCAAGTTTTCCGCATTCATAGCATTCACGTCCTTGTCATTTGCTTTTGTTTTATTTCTTTTAGTGGAAGTAGCCTTAGGTTTGTTCTTAAATGACTTTCTCATGAATTGTCTCAAACCTTTAGCCAATAGCATTAAATCATCATTATCTGATTCGGAATCACTATCATCTACGTGATCGGAAGAAGTAGAGACATATTCATTTGATTTAAAAGCAATAGTCTTACCTTGTTTTGACGTTGATTCCGATTTCCTTAAAGTGAGTTTGTTTTCATATACCTTTAGTGATCCAATTAGTTCCTCCATTTTTATTGATTTGGTTTCTTTGCTTTCCTCTATAGCTGTCACTTTAGGGTCCCATTCAGATGGAAGACTTCGTAGTACCTTTTGGACCTTTTCCTTTGTAGAGAAATCTTTGCCAAGAGACTCAAGAGAATTATAAATGTTAGTCAAGCGTAGATCCATATCAACAATAGACTTATTTGGCAATAAATTAAAGGACTCAAGTGTGGACATAAGCATATTAATTTTGGACTCCTTTACTTGGCTAGTCCCTTCATGTTTCATCTCAAGAATTCTCCATATTTCTTGAGCACTAGAGCAATTTGATACGTAACTAGATTCACTTTTACTAAGCCCGTTTAAGAGTAATTGCATGGCTCTAGCATTCATGCTTAGTCTCTTTTTGTCATCACTAGTATATTCTTGTTTTGGTTTTGCAACCTCTAGTATGACACCATCTACAGTAGATATTTTTGAAGGAACAAATGGACCGTCTTCTATGATGGACCATAGATCAATATCAATAGCCATAAGAAAAAGCTTCATTCTTAACTTTCATTGAATAAAGGACTCACCATCAAAAAGAGGAGGTATTTGACTGGACATACCTTCTTGCTCGGTTTTGAAGTTAGTGGTTGCCATCTCACTTAGATCGTTGGATCTTCTTGTTGTGACTGTGTCTGTGCTCTGATACCACTTGTAGGACCTGTAAGGCACCACTAGAAGAGGGGGTTGAATAGTGGGTGCGGAAAATTTGGTTTTTAAAATTTTTTATCCAAAAACCCAACTTCTGAAAACAGTTTCTGTTTTCAGGCCCTGTTTTGCAACGTTTGAAAAACTAGGTTACATGCCTTCAAAAATTCTGAAATTTGGAGAGATTTTAGTCTCAGATGTTTTGAGTATCTCCTAAAAATTTCAGATCAAAATTCAACCTTTAACCCTTTGAAAAATTGTTTGTGGTCAGATTGCGCAAATCTGCCAGAAACTGTAGTCTGACTTGAAAACTTTATTCCGATTAAACCGTGGCTTCAAATCGTCTGAAAATTTAATGACAAAACCCTTATTATGTTTATTTAATTGGGTAGAAATAGTTTTGAAAAATTCATTTGGTAAGTATGTCAAATACGTTCAAAGTCTCAACCTTTGCAAGTCTGAAAATTAGACTACACTAGTCTCAGAACTATTGACGTTTGAATGACTTATACTTGTCCAAAAGGGTTGAAACTTAGAAGATGTGACCACGTTTCTGCAAAATTTTACAATTTTTGAAATTCGTTTACTATTTTTAAGATCACGATGAATTAGATGCAAAGTGCAGTAAACTGAAAGTACTGTGCATAAAAGTAGAGAACACAAGGAATTTTATACTGGTTCGGTTAAATCAACCTACTCCAGTCTTCGAGGACACCTTCTTCAGTTATCACTAAACAAAATAACACCTTACCACACAGGTTTGATGGAGTTATACACCAACTCCAACCCTTTACAATTGAAACAAGAAATCACAATAATAACAAACAGCACCACCGAGCGGATGAAGGTTTGATCACACCTTGACCAACCTTTCGCAATAATAGGGCGTGTATGGTGGTATGAATGAAGCCTATAAAATGTATTTGAATGTAGATACAATAGGATTTGAGAGAGAAGAAGAAAGAAAGGTAGAAGAAGAAAGTGTAGAAAACGTTTTTGCACTCTTGAAATTCTAAGATTTGTCTTGTGTTTGATTTGCTCTTCTTCTCTTCTTTTTATCATAGTGTGGCCGTCCACTTCTAGGGCTTTTCTTCCCTTAGAAATTCAATTTTAAGTCCTTGGAAGAATGCCTTGTATATTTGTGACATCAACTTGCTTACTTGGCAACACTTCATTGGATAATCATTTTGGCCTTGCTTATTTGGCACTCCTTGATTGGATGAGATTTGTCATCATTTGATGACTGTATAAATCTGAAAATTTCACTTAAAACATGTGCCAAATTAATCATAAAAACATTGCCAAAAGTCACATAATCAATCCCACTTAATTTGCAAGATGAATTGTCTTCATTTACTCTAGAAAATCGCCCCACCTTATTCAACAGCATGTGTGATATTTCAAATATATTCAAATTATTTCCATAATATCATCAAATTAATCTATTTAAATTGAAGAGGCAAATATATCACAATTAAGCACAAAAAATCGGCCAACTTAATTTACACATGCTGAATTTTCAGCATGTGTCATATATGTAACATAGTTTGAAACATTACCTTGTGTAGCTTCCTCCATTATGTCACTAACCTTGTATAGTCCATTCTTCACAATTCAAGATGCCAACTAGGCTCCACATAAGCTTCTCCAAGCTGTAATAGGCGTGTAAACCATCTCCAACATGTGCTCAATTTTATTTTTGTAAACTTTGTAAAATAGTGCACAATAATTATACACATATGGTATATTCCAATCAGCCCTAATTTGAATATTATAGAACACTTTAATATGTCCTGAATATGTAAAAAGTGTCTAGATACATGTTACATATCATGCCAAAAACATTCCATGTGTTATGTTCGTAGAAAACCGAATTTTCGACTTTTGTCGATTACACGATTTTTCTCCGATTAAATTCAAACTTTTTGCACATGTTATATATATATATATTATGTGACACATAATATACATAAAATAACTTGAATATTCAGCTCTAATGGCTGATTAAAGTGGCACCAACATGTGCTTAAAAAGGAATTTGGAATCTCCACAATTTGGCCTTAATTGGGGATGATTTGTGTGTACCAACATGGAATGATTTTATGACTGAGTGTACCATGTTAGCCACGAAATTTGTGGCCATTTTCGAAGTGTAAGGGCTGGCCATCTATATATGGCAAGTACGTGACATGTTGGTGATGTTTCGGTAGTCACCCGATAGGACAATTTTTGGTTTACAACCTTGTAACGTGTCGTAATAATTTTTCATCACCATGACTTATATAATATGAATAAGACCTAAATATACTCATAAATATGAGGTAAGTAAAGTATAGTGGTATGACGTTGACGTACGTTCGTAATATATATAACGTGTCGGCAGTACGTCGGAATATATGTGTATTGTGCCTTTAAAAAATCTGAATATATATATATATATATATAATATCAAAAACGTATACATACGCGGATGTGTAGCTCTGGCAAAAATGCTCACCGGCGGCGCTAGCCGCCGCCTTTTGTCGGCTCCAGCTTTCCTTCTATATCTCTCGCCGTTTGCCTCTATATCGCCTTCTCCATCCCCGACTTGATATTTTTCCATCGAAAGTTACCACTTTTCCTACCAACGCTGCAATCATCATGACAACCGCACCTCCCACATTCGCTGCGGTTGTTGCCGGAACTGACGCCGATTGAATGTCTCTATTACACCGAAAACAGTTTCGCGTTACAAGGGAATCCTGATGATTTCTTTCCTTGATACTGAGATTGATGCACTTGCTGCGCCCTTCAGGTATTCTTTGGTTGGCACTTTCTGGTATGGCTGACCACCTTTGAAAATTATACGTGAGGTTTTTGAGAAAATTGGGTTTCATCATGATTTGCGTATTGCACTGATTGATCAAACGCATATACTTTTAAATTTCTGCAATGAAGCGGATTATTTGAGATGCTTTTATCGTCGTTCTTGGCACATCTCCGGATGTCACATAAGAATTACAAAGTGGACGGTTGACTTTCATCCATCTGCCGACGTCCCAATTGTCCCAGTTTAGGTCACTTTGCCAGCTTTGCCGATCCATCTACACCATTGTGCGGCACTCTTTGAAGTTGTTCGACCAATTGGCACACCACTGAAGCTAGATGTTGCGACCACATATGGCTTAAGGCCGTCCGTGGCTCGTGTCTGTGTTGAGGTAGATGTTTCACAGGAATTACCTCAAAAGATTTATTTGCAGGCTAAGGGTAGGATGATCTTACAATCGGTGGTATATGAAGATCTACCTTTATTCTGCACTTCATGCCGACGACTAGGTCATGCAACCACTGCATGCCCTCCCAAGGAAAAACATAATGTGCCCCCACTGCCGCCTCCCCCGCCGCCACCTCATAGCGAAGCAGCGATGGACCCCAGTCAAGAAGAAAGTACCTGTACCACCTCCTGCAGACCAGGAGCTGTCTGCGGACAATACTGTCACTGATGACCAACCGGATATGACGTCACTGCTTCCTTCTGATGCACCCATTAACCATGTGCCAGCTGACCATCTTGCTGAGGAATTCTGTGATGCTGCAGACCATCATATACCAACCGAAATCAATCCAGTTGAAACGGGTCACTCTTCAGATACGGATTTGCCAGTGGACAATCATACTGATGATATACCTAATGTCCCTGAGGAAGTCGAGCGCCGAATGCAACTAATACCACCATCGCCGGATGAAGAGATATTAATATCGCGATTGGAAGAGCATGCTGAGGAAGCGGAATTCATACCAGTTGTCCCACGTCGAAAGCGCCGGGCCCACAAAGATCTACTCCCCCTCCCACCATCCACGATCTTGACACGTAGTGCGTCGCACATCATACAGGGAAGTACCTCCTCTCTTACTCAATGAATACATTAATATGGAACATCCGGGGCATGCGTGCCTCGTTACCTAGATTGAAACATTTGATTCAAGAACATCGTTTACATTTACTTGCTTTGATTGAACTCAAGCATGCACCTTCACAAATAGATGGGTTTGGCTTACGGCTTGGTTTTCCACAGTCTTATGTCTCTCAGTCGGAACATATCTAGTTTTTCTGGCGTGATACTGAATTTTGTTTGATTGCAATACAGGATCAAGAGCAGGTGGTACATTTCACTTTGCAGTCGCTTTCACTACAGAGGACCTTTGTTTTATCCGTTGTATATGCGAAACACACCTCTCTTCAGCGTCGCCCACTATGGCAGTCATTATGCGATTTTGCTGAATTATCTCAATTGCCCTGGGTAGTGGGCGGTGATTTTAATACTTTCCGATCCATTGAGGATCACAGTGGTCGGTCAACTCCGTCCTTAGCAATCTTGCAAGATTTTAATGAGTGCAATCAAAACATGCTCTCTAATGATGCCACCATATCAAGGCTCCAGATTTACTTGGGTAGATGGCAGGGGACTAGGACGAGTATGTCGTAGATTGGACTGGGTTTTTGTAAATTCTACCTTACAGGATGTTTTTGCAGATTTACAGCTAACACATCTGCCGAGGGTCACATCGGATCACATGCCATTATTATTAATGTGTCGACTCGGTGCCACAGCGGGCAGACGTTCATTCCGTTTTTTAGACGCCTGGCTACATCACTCTGATTTTCATTCCTATACGCAGCAGGCATGGTTATCATATCTCACTACTGGAGGCATGCACGGTTTCTACAAAAAATTATTTTCTTTCAAGAGAGATATCCAGAGATGGAATAAAGAAATATTTGGTAATATTTTCAGTAATCTGAAGTATGAAGCGACTCAGTTTAATACTGCAGAGGTAGCATGGGATGCGCATCCTACAGCGGAAACAAGAGAAGAGTATCATAGAGCCAAAGCAGAATATCTCCGAGCATCCACTTATGAATTGGAATTCCGGAAACAAAAAGCCAGGGTAAAATGGCTTAAGGAAGGCGATGCTAACACACAGTATTTTCATTCCATAGTCAAAGGAAAGAGGACGCACCTGCGAATTCAGCAAATTCGCAATGCGGCGGGAACGATACTGACGCAACCGGAGGATATTATGCCCGCCGCAGTCTCATTCTATACTGATTTATTTGCTCAAGAGCTAACGTAGAATCATTCTTCTATATTATCACACATTCCTCGCCTGATAACAGAATCCGACAATCTAATGCTTACACAGCTCCCCATGGAAGCTGAAGTAAAGGAGGCAGTGTGGCACCTAGACCCGGAAAGCGCTGCAGGTCCGGTTGGGTTCCACGGCAAATTCTATCGCTCATGCTGGCATATCATACATTCTGATGTTGTTAAAGCAGTGCAGGAGTTTTTTCTTGGTGTCCCACAGCCAGCTGTTATGGCTAGTGCTTTAATTACATTGATCCCCAAAATACAATCCCCACAAACATTCAGTGATTTTCGGCCTATCTGTCTGACAAACTTTTTGAGCAAGGTTTGTACCCGTATTATTGCCACGCGTTTGGGGATGCTTCTGCCGAAGCTAATCTCTCCAGAACAAACAGGATTCCTTCCTGGACATGATATTTCAATGCAAGTTTTATTAGCGCGAGAAATGGTTCACGTGCTGGATAAAGGTGGGTCTCAGCTATGCCTGAAGTTGGATATGATGAAGGCATTTGATCGGGTCAGTTGGGATTATCTGGAGCGATTACTACGCCAGTTTGGTTTCTCAGAGTTTTTCATTCGGATTATCCTAAATCATCTCCGTGCCACTACGCTATTGGTTTTGATAAATGGTGAGACGTCGCCTTCCTTCCATCCATATAGAGGTGTCAAGAAGGGCGATCCATTGTCTCCATTGTTATTCATTTTGACGTCAGAGGGTTTCAGCAGAGGATTAAATTCATTAGTTATCGCTGGCCATATCCAACCATTCCGACTTGGACGCATCCCATTTGCAATTACTCACCTAGCGTATGCAGATGATCTACTTATTTTTCTACAGGGAACACAGCGTAATTTAAGGCGCTTTCATTCTTTCTTAACTATGTATGAAACTGCTTCTGGTCAAAAGGTAAACTTTCAAAAATGTAGTCTCATCCCGTCGACAAATATTCCGCCACATAGGTGTCTGTCCTTTCAAGCAATATTGGGAATGCGGCTCACTTCTCTACCTTTTAGATATCTTGGTTCATATCTCCATAGAGGAACTAGTCGCTCCAGATTTTGTTCTACTCTGCTACATCATGTTGACGATCAATTACATGGTTGGCATTCCCGTCTTCTCTATTCGGCGGGTCGGTTAGTACTGCTGCGCTCAGTAATATCTGCGCTTCCGCTTCATATTCTTGCAGCAGGGGGATTACCAAAGTCTGTCATCAAAATGATCAACAGAAAGATGGCAGCGTTTTATTGGGGAAATTGTCACCACTGGGTTACATGGTCACAAATCACGTTGCCTATTGAGGAAGGAGGCTTGGGACTTCGCGATCTTAACATATTACAACAGGCATACCACTGCCGAATTTGGTGGTCGTATCATAAGCAGGACACTCTATGGAGTCGATTTATGCATGTCAAATATGGATGGCGAGGGGATTATCACCCACGACTGCCAGATTCCCCGGTTTGGAAACTAATATGTCGCATACACGCCACTTGCATCTCTCAGACAGTAGGCTCATGTCCTTTACCTTACATGGAAACTGACTCCCTTGGGTGAATTCACACTAAAATCGGCTTATGCTATTTGTCGTGCCTCCAAGCCAACGCTACTGTCTACCAAATTTATTTGGTTCAAGCAACATTCTCCAACCACAAAAATCCTACTTTGGCGTTTATTTCACTCTGCATTACCTTTTGAGGACTATATTGGCCATTACTCTGCAGCGCCCCCCCACGCGATGCCCTTTTTGCAAGCAGCATTCGGCAATAGTGGATCAGGTATTTCTATTTTGTCCTCAAATTCGGCTTTTATGGACTTTCTTTGCATCAGAGTTGAATGGCGTACCCCCTACAACTCTAAATCTGCGCCAATACCTACTTTCATGGTGGTACCGCTCATCTTCCTCTCTATTTGGGGTTTTAAAAATTGTCATTCCGGCTATTCTAGTGAATAATATCTGGCGCAGTTACACTCATTTGGTGTATGGGGACTCTGCATCCTTTTCTATATCTAGGCTTCGAGCCTCAGTACATTTTGATATTGGCATCTGGACTCGCACAATACACGGCTCAAAACTGGCAGCAGGGCCGTCTCTCTCTCTTTCGTGGATCACATATATTCGACCCCCGCGTCTCAAAGTGGTAAGATGGCATACTCCTCCGTCAGGACGATTCAAACTTAATGTTGATGCAGCTGTTGGCCGCCAGTTTGCTTCTGGCGGTGTAATCATGCTCGATCACTCTGGTGCATGTGTGCGCGCCCTTTGCTTTCGACTACCTCCAAGCACACCTTTGATGGCCGAGACTCAGGCTACACTATTTGGCTTACTATATTTTCTTCCTTTATATCGATCACTCATCATTGAGACCGACTGTGCACAAATGTTGCTGCGTCTACGCCAACCGCAAGCTGTATTTGGTAACTATCATCTCAGGTTATTACAAACGTTGATTAACCTCTATCGTTTAGAAGTGACGCATATATATAGAGAGGCCAACATGGCAGCTCACTACCTTGCCCAATACGCAATGACATCACCGAGAACATGCTCCTATACTAGCAGCAGCCTACCGCCATTGTTTCGCGCTTCAGTTACTTTGGACCTCACATCATCAAACTTGCGTACACATTGAGCTTCTGGTCTTCCATATGGATTGGCGCCCTTTCGAATACTCTGCCTGTACTCCTGTAGGTACAGGCAGACTCGGTACGTTTAGCATTTCCTTGATCAGCTGTAGTATTTTATGTTGTCTACGTATAAATGACACATTGTTTAATTACTACTGTGCATGGACACCCACTAACTCTGACTTGGCGATCAATACTACCACGGGCAAGTGTCGGTACAATCAAGTCTTCCATAAGGATTGGCACTCTTCTGACTTCCCTGCCTGTACTCTGCCAGGTACAGGCAGACTCGGTGAGCTTCACGTTTCTTTGGTCTGTGGTTACTGTTTATGTCTACTATTCATGTTTGACGCACTATCCTGTTTCATTTGTACATGGACGGTCTCGCATCCTCCTTTCTTGGACGGAATTGGGCTTCACTATCGTGCTTGGCATTTTTTGCGACTTCTGCATCCTTGGGGTTTGGATCATTTGTGGCTTGTTGGGAGATGCCCTCCCTTCGTCTTCCATATGGATTGGCTTTCTTTCTATTTCTCTGCCTGTACTTTGATGAGTATAGGCAGACTCGACTCACATCAACAACTTGCTTCACATGATGAGACGGATGATTTTCGCTACGGGTTTGGTTTTCAACATCATGCTAGGGAGTTTCTACACTTTCAATGTCAGTCGGTCCAAATGTGTCAAATGTGGATTCTTGAAATTCTCCTTTTACAATGTAATGTCTATCAACACTCCAAACATATAAATATGTACGCTTTTTCCTTCGCCAAGGTTTTATCTACAAGGATGGTTTTACTTGGCAAGGTTTTAATGCGGCATATCATATCTGTTTTGGATGTTGATAATCTTCATTCCATTTGTCCGTTATACTTTTATTGATGTAATAAGGTTTTCCTCCGCCATAAGTGAGGCTTTATTTTAATAAAATAACTTTGTTTCAAAAAAAAATAATATCAAAAACGTGTGAATGAGTGTAGAAGGAGACTTTCCATTATTCAATTTGTCACCATCATGCCTTCTCCAAATATATCTCCATTTAATGAACTACTTAGTTCATTTAACTAAGTACTTCACTTAATGAACTAGTTTAGTTCATTAATGGTGGCACCTGAAAATAGTTCAAACACAACAAATGTTTGCCATTTGATGTAAGCTTTAAAGCTTCATGGCTTGTTAGTACGACAACATTATATATAAAGTATGTAAGGCAGGTTTGTTGTAAAAACGTGTCAAGTCATAAAACGTGTCATGCATTTCTTCAGTACACATTATTTAAATCATGTATTTTTGTAATCACTCAAACCCCTTTTTCTCAACAATGATATGTTGTCAGGATCAATTACATTGGCTTTAATTTATCGGATTCATTACAAAGTAATGAGTTCCATGTTTATAGGTCCAAAACCAAAACACTCTTTAAAAAGAGGAGAAACAATGATTCTACATACAGATCTGACCAGATCTAATGTTGTAATTTCAAGATCTATAAAATGGAATGATGTAAATCTTCCAGAAGAATGGGTCTTAGTTAGAGCAGTAAAAGCTACAACTCAAATACATGAACCAAATACTGAAATAAATAGCATAAGACAATTAAATGATAGATCAGTTAAATTAAGCTTTGCTAGAAGTTTTTCAACTAGAGAAAAAGATAATGCATCAATTTCTAGCCCAATAAATCTAGGAAGATTTTCACAGATACCATTTGTGATAGATGTTCCTTATCAAAAACAAAGATTTTCAACATCAGATGTTGAATATTCTAACTCTTCATTTAGAAAAACTGATTATTCTACAGAAAATTCCTAGACCAGTTTATTCTAAAACAGAGTTCTATTCTAAATCAGATTTTAATGCACCTAGTACATCAAATAATATTTACACTAAATCATATTTTAGTGCACCTAATAGCCCAACACAATCTGCAATAACAGACAATATTGCAAATAGATTAAATGTAATAGAAAAAGAATTTGAAGTAAATAAAACTTTATTACATAATGAATTTTATAGTCAAGAAAATAATAATAAAAGAGAATGGTTTTTTAAACATTATTGTAATATTCGAAAACAAATTCAAGAAAAATATTATGAATTTATAAATATTCACAAAATTAATATATTTTTCTTTGATTGGTTTGGAATATATGCTTCACAAAACAATATAGAATATCCTTTTAAAACTTTAAACCCAATAATTGAAAAACCAAAAGAGTGGATAACCATCACATCACAAAAAAATATAGTGTCAAATCATCCACCTTTAGCAGGTATAAAATTAGATGTATCAGGGAATCCAATAGAGGCTATTCCTTACAAAAATATGACAGAAGATTCTCTTACAAATACCAAACATATTATTCAACAAAATAATTATACAAATACACATCTACATACAATAGGAAAACAATTTGATAAGTTAAAAAAATATTACCAAACACAACTAATTAAATCTATGAGTGAAGAATCACCTAATCAAAAATTTAAACAACCATTATTCAAACCCTTTCAAATATCATCTTCTAGTATGCAACCTATATCTAATAAATATGATTTCAATCAAATTATAAAACAACAATTAAGTCGTATAGAGAAAAGTTTGGAAAATAGTAATTCTATAACAAATGACGTAGTAGCGGATTCAAATGTTAATATGTCTATAGCTAGCCGAACTAGAAATAAAGAAAAAGAAGTAACTTCTTCTAAAATTAATAATTTAGAAGAAAATGAATCTTCAAATAATTCTGATAATTCTGATAGTTCAGATAGTGAATTAAGCAAAGCATATGAACAATTCCAGAATAATAATTATAAAGGAAATAAAGTAGAAAAATAGAATAGGATAAATCTATAGTGCCAGTACAAATGTCTACCGATTTAAAAATAAAACCTATTTTCCAAAATCGTTTTAATGCACAATCAAATTTTTCTTAGAATATAGATGGAATGTCAGAATATCAAATAATTAATGTATTACAACAAATGACAATAGGATCAAATACTTATAGAACTCAGGTAACACCTGATGATAAAGCAATGCTGAATATCTTATTTCTGAATTCTCTGGACAACTAAAAGGTTGGTGGAATCATTATTTAACTCTCATACAGAGACAAGAAATATTAAATAGAATAAAAGTTGATGAAGAAAATAATCCTATAACTATTGATGAGGGAACATTATCCGATTCTGTTACCACACTTATATTATGTATATCTTTAAATTTTATAGGTGATCCATCACATATTAAAGATAAAAATACTGAATTATTAGCAAACTTAAGATGTAGAAAACATAGTGATTTTCAATGGTATAAAAATACTTTTCTAACCAGAGTTATGATTAGGGAAGATTCCAATCAGCCATTCTAGAAGGAAAAATTCCTTGCAGGATTACCAAATCTATTGGGAGAAAAAGTTCAAAATAAAATTAGAGAAAATTCAAG
Source organism: Eustoma russellianum (assembly GCA_036186865.1). NCBI lineage: Eukaryota > Viridiplantae > Streptophyta > Magnoliopsida > Gentianales > Gentianaceae > Eustoma > Eustoma russellianum. Next base: position 17,603,176 of record AP025075.1, on the reverse strand, counting down.
ACAACAAATAATTTCTTATTCAAATTATACCTATGGAGAATTAATAAGTTTTATACAAAAAGAAAGATTAAGATTATGCCAAGATCTAAGATTACAAAGTGGTTTAAAGAAAGAATTAAGACAAACTAAGTCTAAATTAGGAACTTTATGTAAACAATTTGATAATGATTCATATAAAACATATGGTAAAGAATGTCAAGAAGAATGTTCTAGAAAACCCTATAATATAAATATTAGAAAACTTTATAACAACAAATATAACAACAGATATAATAAAAATAATAAATATCATAAAAGATTCTAAAAATCCTCTAATGAATTTTATAGGAACAATTACAACAATAAAAATACTAAAAAACCTTACAGAAAAACAAATTACAAGAAAAATAAAAATATAAAAGATTACAAAAATATTGAATGTTATAAATGTCGTAAAAAAGGATATACTACAAATTATTGCAGGTTAAAAACAAAATTACAAGAATTAAATCTAGAAGAAACTATTCTAGAAAAAATATCAAATCTACTTGTTGAATCTTCTACGAAGACAGAAGAAATGTCTTTTGAATCAGCTAAGATCTTCAAGTTGATGAATTATACACATCTTCTTCAGAATCATCTGATGAAGAAAAACATATTTCTGTTCTGACAAAAGAACAAGAAACAATATGAGAAATGTTAAAACATATTGAAAATCCTCAATTACAAAAAGAATACCTAGATAAAATAATAGATATAAATTCAAAACAATAGGAAACAAATAAACCAATTATATTACCAAATGTTTCAACTAGTTATTATGACTTAACTAGTATATTAAATAAAAATTAAAACACAAAGAATAAAAATGTAACAATCCCAGATCTACAAAAAGAAATAAAACAAATAAAAATAGAATTAAAGGAATTAACCTGTTTTTGTGTGTGTGTGTGTATATATATATAAAATATGCAACCGTGAAAAAAAAGGAAAAAAATAAGATGCAACCGTGTGTGTGTATATCTATGGAGTGTGAGAAGAACTTTCCATTTGAGATTTGTTGCTGAATAGGCATTTTCAAATATATCTCCTTAAGCACTTCATTTAATGATCTAATTAAGTTTATCTCCTTAAGCACTTCATTAAATGAACTAGTTTAGTTCATTTAACATGGCACCTGAAAATAGTATAAACACAACAAATGTTTGCCATATGATTTAAGCCTTATCGCTTCATGACACGTCAATACAACAATGATATATATAAAGCATATAAAGCATATTTATCATGTACGCATGTCATGTAACACATAAATCATGCATTTCGAAAACACGTAACATTTAAATCATGCATTTTCAAATCATTCAAACCTCGGTTTCTCAACAATCTCCCCCTTTTGACGATTTGCGAAATAACCTCTATTCATGATTTAAATGTGTCATAATTGCTCCCCCTTAAGTCAATCTCTCCCCCTCTTAAATCATGTCTTTCTCCTCTTTTATTTTGTAAATCACATCAAAAAAACGCAATTAATAGCAGTGGCAATAAGGAGCAACTCATAGCATATCAATCGAAATTATGCCTAATTTAGAACGTAGATTTTCATACGTGGCTTGATTCAGGGATTTTGTGAATATGTCGGCTACTTGTTCTTCAATACAAATGAGTTCTATAATAATATCGCCAATATTTACATGATCGCGTAGAAAATGATATTTTACGTCTATATGTTTTGCCTTAGAATGTAAAACAGGATTCTTGGATAAGTTAAAAGCACTCGTACTGTTACAATATATGGAAATTCGATTTACAACCATACCAAAATCTGAGATTTGTTGTTTTAGCCATGATAATTGTGTGCAGCAAAGACTAAATACCATGTATTCCACTTAAGGGTGGATAATGGTACACTAGCTTGCTTTTTCAAAAACCATGATATTAATGAATTACCAATGAATTGACATGTACCACTTGTGCTTTTTCTATCTAGTTTACATCGTCCATAATCGGCATCAGTATAAGCATGCAAGTCAAATTCACAATTTTTACCATACCAAAGTCCTAACATGGGGGTATGCTTTATGTAATGAAATATCTTTTTACAGCATTAAAGTCTGAGACTTCAGGATTACTTTGAAAACGAGCACACATACAAACACTAAACATAATATCGGGTTTGCTTGCAGTAAGATAAAGCAAAGAACCAATCATAGATCTATGCAATCCATTATCAAAATCTTTTCCATTTTCATCTTTGTCAAGTTTAGTGGCTACACTTGTAGTGGTGGTAGATGGTTTCAAGTTTTTGAAGTTAAAATTCTTAATCATGTCATTTGAGTATTTTACTTGACTTATATGTATTCCTTTACTAGTTTGCTTAATTTGCAAGCCAAGAAAATAATTTATTTCGCCTACCATAGACATCTCAAACTCGGATTTCATGCAAGTTTCAAATTCTTCTACTAAATTATAACATATCGATCCAAAAAAGAATATCATCAACATAAATTTGAATAATAAGAAAATCTGATTTTTCTTGTTTTAAGAATAAAGTACTGTCGATGGTTCCTCTTTTAAATCCATTTTTTAAGAGAAAAGTAGCTAAGGGATCGTACCAAGCTCTAGGAACATGTTTTAAACTATATAATGCTTTCTTTAACTTATAAACATGATTAGGATATTTTATATCCTCAAATCCGGGTGGTTGCTTTACATAAACTTCTTCTAATATAAAACCATTTAAAAATGCACTTTTCACATCCATTTGATAAAGTAAAATCCTTTATGCAAGCAATAGCGAGTAATAATCGTATAGCTTCTAAACATGCTACGGGTGCGAATGTCTCTTCATAATCTATTCCCTCTTCTTGATTATATCCTTATGCTACAAGCATAGCTTTATTTCTAACGACTTTACCATTCTCATTCATTTTATTTCTAAACACCCATTTCGTGCCTATAATTGTTTTGTCTTGTGGTCGGGATACTAAATCCCATACGTCGCTTCTTGTAAATTGATTTAATTTGTCATGCATAATATCAATCCAAGAAGAATCATTCAAAGCATCAAGCACATTCTTTGATTCTATTTCAGAAATCATAGCATGGAATTGATTTATTTCATCTTGATCTATTCTTCTACGTGGTCGTACACCTTGAGATATGTCACCTATTATGAGGTCATGTGGGTGATCTCTATGTCATCTTGGTTGATTATTTTCTAAGTTCTCATGCGGTTCTAAGTGATTGTGCATTTCTAGTGTGTCGTGCTCATCATGTATGCTATTTTCTATATCATCCATCACGGGTTTCAATTTAAAATCATCACCATATTCTTTATTTATTTCAAGTTCACCAAATTGATTGAATTTCACACGAATATATTCTAAAATTTGTCTAGTGACGTGATCATAGAATCTATAAGCCTTTGAATTTACAGAATATCCAACAAAGATACATTCAATAGATTTAGACTAAATTTATCTAGATTATCTTTTGTGTTTAATACAAAACATTTACATCCAAAAACACAAAATAATCAATCTTTGGCATGCGATCATTTAAAATCTCATATGGCATTTTGTTAATCTTCTTTCTAATTGATAAACAGTTAATTATATAACATGCACAATTAACGGCTTTCGCCCACAAAAATCTAGGCAATTGATTTTCACAAAGCATGGTTCTTGCAATTTCTTGCAACGTCCTATTCTTTCTCTCAACTACACCGTTTAATTATGGCATTCTAGGTGGTGAAAATTCACGATTAATATCTTTTTCTTCACAAAACACAATCATATCTTTATTTTTAAATTCTCTGCCTCTATCGCTCCTAGATGAATTCCAGTGTATGGTGGCGGTGCCAGTGGCGGTGCGTGAGCCACACGCACCAGTAAAGTGTTGGCGAGTGGGTGGCGCGTGAGGCATGTGCCCAGGTGTAGTATGTTAGGCGTGAAGTGTAGTTGCTGCCTATGGTATTTGATATGAGAAAATATGGGTGGTGTGAGTTATGTAGAGAGGCCGAAGGGTAGGAAGTGGTGGTGTAGAAAATTAGGATTTTAGGATTGGGGAGGGGGCTGGCCGAGGAAGTGGGGTGGGGAAAGATGGTACTGGCGGCAGAAGGCAGTGAGGGCCGAGGGTGTTGAGGGTAGGGGTGAGGTGACTTGGGTAGTGGGTTAGAGAAAAGTGAGTCGAGGGATGTACGTGTATGCATATACGTTTATATACACGTGTATGAGTGTGGGCATATATATGCATGTAGATACACGGAAGTTAGGAGTTATTTGGACATTGGAAATATTGTGATTTGATATTTGATATTTGGAGTGATTTGTGATTGAACATTTGAAATTGATTTGGAAAATATTTGGAATACTAGAAATGGTATTTGGAAATCGTTTTCGAAAATAGTGCATAGAGCGAAATTCACTCTTACAAGGAAAATATATAGGTAAGCTGGATTGATCCCAAAAAAGAGGCATTCGGGCATAACTACCTAGTCTGGGATAGAGTACACGGACATATTAGACCGCCATTAGAGCACCACAAACACTATTAGGGTGATCAGTTCATAAGTCTTGCAATATAAGTTACTTGTAAGGAAAGTGCTATAGCCAATGATTGAAATTGGATTTGGATTTGATATCGTGCCAATTTGGAATCAGATATTGGAAATTGGAAATTGAAAATTGTACCGGTTCAGAATCAGATTTGGATTTGGATATTGGAAATCATTATCATATCGAAAAATTGGAATTTTGAAGTTGAAGTTGAAAATTATGTTAGGTCCGTTACAATCAATCTAGAGAGAGTGAATAGAGTGTTGGGCAATTTTACCCAATTTTTCTCGTTTTTGGCAGCTCAAACTCAATAAACTCCAAATTAAAATAGAGAAGGGAGATGAGAGATAATGAATGAATGCACACGATATAGAGTGGTTCGAATCTTAAATGATTCTACTCCACTATCACTTTGTTTCCAAAGTGGATTTTCAACAGCAACTCTTCTTATTACTTTTAGTAAGAACAACAACAGCAATACTTACACTAACAACTTAGTGTAAGCAACAACAACAACAACTTCTTGCACAAAACAGCTTTGTGCAACAACAACAACTCCAGCTATAAGCATGAACAAGTCCTTGCTTCCTCACAACTTCAACAAAGTCCTTTCAAAGAACTTTCTCATAGTGGGTTTTGTAAATTAGTGGGGTTCACACTTTCTAACTAGTCCTAAATACAAGCAAGAGATCAAATATGTATGGTTCCTCTTGTGTTAGACTTACACTCTCACAAATTACAACAACGAAGAACAAGCAATAAGAGCTAAACAAGCTTTAAGAACATTTGCACAAATGAGAGCTTTCTACATCAATGAAAAATGAATCTTGAAGAGGATACAACAACATTACCCCATTGCCTTAGAGGCTGCCGCCTATGGCGGGGTACAGGGGTCAGATGTACACAACCATATCTATGTGTTAGAAACACACAGAGAAAGCACCTTAAATTTATAGAGGTGTGAGCCACGTTTTGGCAGCCTTCCTCAAGTCTTCAACTTAATCATAAGTCTTGACAATGTCTAAATAGTCTTTAGCCGCCATATAAATTGATTTGATCCTCCAAAGCCACTCTAGAAAATCTTAGACATGGAAGCAATAGTCAAGGAAGCATGATTAGTGTCAGGGGAAAGTCCACAAGAAATTTGAGCAAGATTGGAGAGAGAAAACACCTTAAATCTCCATTGGATTTTGTTCCAACGGTCATAAACATTTGAATCATGGATGGCATCGATCGATCAATGTGTCTGTGTTGAGAGATCGATGTGTTCTAGTAAGGTTCCAGTTTTGCACCTTTCGTACGTCGACCGGTCGATGCCTTTTCTTTGAGACACTTATGTATACATCGACGGATCGATGTCTAATTACTTAGAAATCGATGTCTCACTGTAAGGTTTTAGTTTTGTACCTTACATAGATCGATTGATTGATGTCTCTTCTTCAAGAGACTGATGTATATATCGACTGATCGATGTCTCATTATTGAGAGATCGGTATCTCACAGTAAGGTTTCAACTTTGAACCTTTATTACATCGACCAATCGATGTCTCTAACCTTAGAGACTGATGTCACATCGATCGATCGATGTGTCCTAAACTTAGAGATCGATGTCTCATAGTAAAGTTCTAACCTTGGACAATCTTAACATAGATCGATCGATGTCTCTTCTTGAGAGACTGATGTATACATAGATCGATCCATGTAAGAGATCTATGTCTCATAATGTGTTTTTCTCATTTTTTTTAATTTGGTTACCTGTCCCAAGTGGTTCGTTCAATACACCTTGAATATTTCCTTTGTTTCAAGGAAAGGCTTTGAAGGTGAGACCACTCTGGATATTTCCCAATTCGTCAGCCGGACCGAAATATACATGCCTACGTCTAGGTGCCCTACTTATAGGTTGGGTAGGCACTTGAGACCTTGAATTTGTCTTTGTTGAATGTTGTTGGACCCTCCTTCCTAAGTTTGGGAGGTTCTAGCCCTCTTAGAAGTGTTCTTGGGCCTTGTAATTTTTGGATTTTGATTTCTAGGGTTGGAGACGGTGGAAAACAAGTGAAGAAAATGAAGAAGATGAGATGTAGTTGACAAATTTGGAACTTTTTGGGAACAAAGTGAAGAATTTCGCAAGAAATCAAAGAGGAACGGATGGATTTTTAGAGGAAAATCACCAGAGAGGTTGTTTTGGGTTTAGAATTTGATTTGAATGAGAAAGAAGGATGAATTTCGGCCTTTTATGCGGGTTTCAGCATTTCTAATCCCGTTGACATCTATCGGTCGATGTACCAATTTTTCTGGGGTTTTATTTTTCTGACTTGTTAAGTATTGTTTATCATTCCTAATCGTATTCTAATTAATTCTAATGTCTCGGTGGGAAGAGATTTGGTAAAAAATTCAGCCAGTTGGTCATTTGTTGGAACAAATTCAACACACACCAATCCTTTTTGAACATAATCACTTACAAAGTGATGTCTCACTTCATTATGCTTAGTTCCATTGTGATGTATTGGATTTTAAGCTATACTTATGGTTGAGGTATTATCACATAAGATAGTTACTTTATCAAACTTGACATTGTAGTCATTTAAGGTGTTTATCATCCAAAGTAGTTGGACACAACATGAGGCGGCCGACACGTTTTTGGATTCCGCCGTTGAAAGTGAAATACTATTTTGTTTCTTGGAGAACCAAGAAACCAAACAATCTCCAAGATATTGACATATCCCGGAGGTGCTTTTCCTATCATCTAGATTTCCGGTATAGTCGGAGTCACTATACCCTCTTAAGTCAAAACACCAAATTTTGGGATAAAATAGCCCAAAGTTCAACGTACCTTTCAAATATCTAAAAATACATTTCAGGACAACTAGATGTGATTCCTTAGGCATACTTTTAAATCTAAAACATAAGCACACAGCATGTAAAATTTTCGGCATACTAGCGGTTAAATTAAGTAAACTTCCAATCGTACCCCTATATCTAGTTACTTCAACCGGCTTTTCTTTTTCATCCTTTTATAGCTTTGTACTTGTGCTCATTGGTGTGCTTACACTCCGTCCATCCTCAAATTTGCATTTCTTGAGGTGATCTTTGGTATACTTTGTTTGAGATATGTATACATCATCTTTGGTTTGCTTGATTTGAAGTCCAAAGAAATAGTTGAGTTCACCCATCATGCTCATCTCAAATTCTCCTTCCATTAACTTGGTAAAATGCTTACAAATAAAATCATTAGTAGCACAAAATATAATATCATCAACATATATTTGAACAAGTAATTGATTATTTCCTTGTTCTTTAATAAATAATGTAGTATCAACTTTTCCTCTTGAAAACCCATTTTCAAAAGGAAGTTGCTTAATCTCTCGTATCATGCCCTAGGAGCTTGTTTAAATCCATAAAGGGCCTTTTTAAGTTTGAATGCATGATTTGGGTAATCATGATTTTCAAAACCCGGTGGTTGAGCTACATATACTTCTTCTTGAATTATTCTATTCAAGAAGGCTGATTTCACATCTATTTGATATAGCTTGAAATCTTTATGACATGCGTATGCTAGTAGCATCCTAATGGCTTCTAATCTAGCTACAAAAGAAAAAGTTTCATCATAATCTATACCTTCTTCTTGTCTATATCATTGTGCTACCAACCTAGCTTTGTTTCTAATTATGTTTCCTTGATCATCAATTTTGTTTCTAAATACCCATTTAGTACCAATTATATGATGATCACTAGGTTTAGCCACTAACTCCCAAACATCACTTCTTTCAAACTGATTTAACTCTTCTTGCGTGGTTGCTCGAATCTTCATCAATTATAGCCTCTTTTATATTTTTAGGATCAACTTGTGAAATAAAAGAATTTTCATGAAATTTTCTCATTGTCAATATGTCTTGACTTGTTTCTCTTAATATCAACTCTTTTGGGTACTCTTTCTTATATTTATACGATTCTGGTAGATTTGAAGTATCATATTTCACTTCTTCAGCTTCTTCAGTCTTAGGTTCATTTTCAAGTGGGTCAATTCTAAGATCAACTAGAATGTCTCCTTTTGGATTTTCAAGATTTTCTATATGGCTTACTTCAATTATTTCACTTTTTTCATCATCATTAAGACTTGGTTCATCATCAAAGAATTCATTAAACTTAACGTGAATTGACTCTTCAACTTTCATATTTCTTTTGTTGTATACTCTAAATGCCTTGCTATTTTGAGCATAACCCATAAACACTCCTTCATCCGTTTTAAAATTTAGTTTATCCAAGTTATCTTTGGCGTTAAGTGTGAAACACTTACAACCAAATACCTTGAAGTATACAATGTTGGGTACTCTTTATTTCCAAAGCTCATAAGGAGTCTTTTTGAAAGATAGTCTAAAGAAACTCTACTAATCACATGGCAAGCGGTATTGACCGCTTCAGCCCACAAATACTTAGGTAGCTAAAATTCATTTAACATGGCTCTACTCATTTTTTAGAGTGTTCTTTTCTTTCTTTCCGCAACACCATTTTGTTGAGAAGTTCTAGGAGCTGAGAAGTTTTGTCCATACCCTTTGGATACACAAAATTCTTGAAATTCACCATCAAACTCACCACCTCTTTACTTTTTATTTCCTTGATGGTATCTTCTCTTAGGTTTTCTAATATACTATAAAGTTTTATAAACTCTTGGCATGCATCATTCTGTTTGGCTAAGAACATGACTCAAGTATACTTAGAAAAGTCATCTATCATTACAAAAGTGTAATATTTTCCACTTAGACTTACCGTACCAATATCTCCATAAAAATCCATATGAAACAATTGTAGAAGTTTGGTGGTGGAGATTTCAATTTTGGGCTTGAAGCTTGCTTTAACAAGCTTTGTCTTTCAACAAGTGACACATAAGCCATGGTTTTCGTAATTTAACTTTGGAAGACCTTGTACCTTTTCATTTTCGCAAATTCCTTTGATGTTTTTGAAACTTATATGTCCAAGTCGTCTATGTCATAATTGTGTCAAATCATTTTTGACAACTAGACATGAAACTTTTTGCGATATCAAATGATGTGTACTAAATTTATAAACATTATTTTTCCTTATAGCCTCAAAAACAATTCTACAATCCTTTTTCACTATGCATTTTCTTTTTGCAAATTCAAGTTGAAAACTAGCATTACATAGTTGGCTAACACTTCCTCGTTCGACTCATCGAACTATACTACCAATCTTTTGAGTGATGCATGTAGGGCTTAATAGGACTCATCCTATTTTACTCATCAATAAGGATTTCATGAGTGAGTACATTACCGGACAGCTCATCAAGAGTAAGAGTCTTGAGATTTTTGGATTCCGTGATGGCAAAGGGTAAGACTCACTTTGGGTGTCCATTCTCTTGGACAACTCATCAACAGTAAGACTCACTTTGAGTGTCCATTCTCTTAGCAACGAGTTGAGAAGTTTTGAGACAAGATCTTCATTTGATATTTTCTTGTCAACCATAGAGAGTTGATTCATTATTCGCATGAATCGGTCAATTGTCTCCTCAAACTTTTCGCCACTCTTTATATCGAACATTTCATATTCCTTCGTGAGCATAAGTCTTTTGGTTATTCTTACTTGCTTAGTCACTTCATGTATCATTTCCAGCATTTTTCATGCTTCATTGGCTGTTTCAAGACCTCGAAGTTTTATGAGTTTGGTAGTGGTTAGAGCACATGAGAGTATATCCAATGCCTTTCCATTTATGGCAAATTTTATCTTCTCTTCATCGGTGTAGTCATCCTTATCTTTTGAACATTGATTCTCCTTTTGGGTTGGTAATCATAGGAACTTCTGTTCCTTTGACAACAACTCTCTACATATCAAATCTGCAACCTTTCAAATGATTTACCATTCGAAATTTCCACAGAGAATAGTTTTAGGCATTAAACATAGGAGCTTTGGTGTTTGAAGCTGAGAATAATGTTGTTGGTTTGGAAGTTGAGGTGTAAGATGAAGAGGTTGTCATTGCCAAGATCTTTAACCTTGTTACTTGCCAAAATTGGCCAAGTAATCAAGGTTACGCTCTGATACCAATTGTTAGGTCCGTGATAATCACTCTAGGGGGATGAACAAAGTGTTGCGCGATTTTGCGGCATTTTTCTTGTTTTTGGCAACTCAAACTCAAATGAACTCCAAATCAAAATAGAGAAAGGATATGAGAGACAATGAATGAATACACACGATATAGAATGATTCGAATCTTAAATGTATCTACTCCACTACCACTTTGTTTCCAAAGTGGATTTTCAACGGCAACTCTTCTTATTACTTTTAATAAGAACAACAATATCAATACTTACACTAACAACTTAGTGTAAGCAACAACAACAACTTCTTGCATACAACAACTTTGTGCAACAGTAACAACTCCAGCTATAAGCAAGAACAAGTCCTTGCTTCCTCACAACTTCAACAAAGTCCTCTCAAAGAACTTTCTCATAGTGGGTTTTGGGAAGTAGTGGGGTTCACACTTTCTTAATAGTTTAAACAGAAGCAAGAGATCAAATATGTGTGGTTTCTCTTGTATTAAACTTACACTCTCACAAATTACAACAATGAAGAACAAGCAATAAGAGCTTAACAAGCCTTAAGCAATTTTACACAAATCAGAGCTTTTTACAACAATGAAAAATGAAGCTTGAAGAGGATGAAAGTGTGTATTGCTCTCATCTAAGTTTCTTCAATTTATAGAGGGTGTGACCACACTTTTGCAGCCTCCCTCAAGTCTTCAACTCAATCATAGGTCTTGACAATGTCCAAATAGTCTTTAGTCACCCGATAGCTTCATTTGAGCCTCCAAAGCCACACTAGAAAATCTTAGACATGGATACAATAGTCAAGAAAGCATGATTAATGTCAGGGGAATGTCCACAAGAAATTTGAGCAAGATTGGAGAGAGAAAACACCTTAAATCTCCCTTGTATTTTGTTCCAACGGCCATAAAAATTTGAATCCTGGTTGACATCGATTGATCGATGTTTCTGTGTTCCAGTAAGTTTCCAGTTTTGCACCTTTCGTACATCGATCTGTCGGTGTCTCTTCTTTGAGAGACTGATGTATACATCGATCGATCGAGTCTCACAGTAAGGTTTCAACTTTGAACCTTCATTACATTGATCGATCGATGTCTCTAACCTTAGAGACTGATGTCACATCGATCGATCAATGTGTCTCAAACTTAAAGTCAATGTCTTATAGTAAGGTTCCAACCTTGGACAATCCTAATGTAGATCGATCAATATCTCTTCTTGAGAGACTGATGTGTACATCGATCGATATATGTGAGAGATCTATGTCTCACAGTGTATTTTTCTCATTTTGTTTTCATTCCAAAGTGTGAGATACCTTTTTAACTCTTTTAAAAATATCTTTTAACTTCATCAAAACAATTTATATTCTAACAAATTGGACTTTGAATTTTGCATCGCATCGATTTGTAAATTGCATCATTGAATTTTGACTATGACTAACAATTGATTGGCCATTGAGTGAATGCTTGACATCATTGACTTTGATGGTTGTTTGGTTATAAGGGTGATATAGTAATTTATTTGTGAATGAGAAACTCGATATTTTCTATATTGTTTAATCATATATTTACACTTGTTTCTTTGTGTGTGATCCCATAGTGGGTATAGGAGATTACTTACTTACTGAGCGATGTTTTGTCGATCATACTATACCCTAATGTTGTTTTCTAGATAATCAAGGTTACGATTCAGAGTCCGTCGAGGACGAGGCTGAGTGGGATGTCATTGATGTGAGGATTGGTTGTGGAGATTGCTTATAGAATATATGTTGAGACATTTATTTTATGGATTTAAGGTTTCTGTTTTGTGACTACAGATTTATTAGTTGAGATTTTATGAATTTCGCTAAAATAACTTTACGTCACTTTGTTGATGTGTATTTGATTAATATCAAAGCTTTGTATTTTTCTTAGCAGAAGACGGTCGATGAACTGTTTCAAGACTAGGGATCGGGATGTGTTGCTACAACCAATATCAAATAATTGTTCTAAAAAAAGTTATCAAATAACTACTTGGTTGAGATGAGAGAAATTGATGGGAGATTTCAAAAAATATTGTAGTTTTGATGAGAAAAACCACAAATGCAGTACGTATGAGAAAAATATCCCAAATAGCTAATGCGTCATTCTTAGGAGTGCGTCTAACACGTCATTCTAAATAGCGTCTTAGATTTTTTTTTTACTTATTTTTAATCTGGTTCTTCAGGTGGCAGATTATACTACCTTGTCCAGTGAAATTTTCTATGAGTTTGTTCGATGCACTTAGTGGATTAAGGTTATCTAATTGCGAGTAGGGATGAACAAATTTTTTACAAAGCGAACCAGTTCATCGAATCATACCAAACCAAACTAAGAAAAACCAAACTACAGAACCACAGTCAGTTTAATAATATTTTAAAAACAAAACCAGTTTGTTTATCGATTACGGTCTTGTTATTTCCAAATTGTTAAAAACAGTCCGGTTTGTAATATACCTATAGACCGGTTAGACCGAACCATGTAGGCCAGAATTTTCATAATTGATTGAAGTGTTCATATTATTGTGATGTGAAATAAGTGAAAAGTTTATTGTATTAATGTTTCTTTCATATGATGGCTAAAGTAGATGAGTTGACACATTGACGATTTAGGTTTCTTTTAAAGTAGTATGATTCATCTTCTTTATTAGTAACTATAACTTTATCATTCTTTGGCGAAACAGGCGAGTTCTTTTGTTATGCCTATTGATTTAACAGTCGGTTCTTTCTGCAGCTGTACTTTAGATGTCACAGTAGTTACTCAGCAGTAATAGCAAAAATGTCGAATGATTTGGCATTCCAGTCACGGAGGAAGGGTTACGAAGGTGATCTCCTGGACTTAATATTACTCATTTCCTGCCTTCTAGAAATCTTATGATTCAATGAAGCCTCTCTACTCTGTATGTTAGTAGATAGGAAAAGCGAATGAATGATTGGTGATGCATTAGTGAATCATTCGGTTGTATAATGACTTCCAATTAGGTTATTGATTCCTAAAGTAGGAGTACGCATTGGTCATCTGGTCTTTGAAGGGTTGTAACAAAACAACTTGCATTGTATTTTTGAAGTTCATTCGGTTTGTCAGTAGTCTCTTCTTTTGTAATTTTAGAGGGATCATCAAAATAAATTTGCATATTTTTGTTATATATCTGACTGCAATAATTTGATCAGGTGAAAAATTATATTGAGCACTGTCTCACCAGATATATGACTAAGACAAAAACAGCAGAGACTATTCTTGAGCAGAAGAAGATAGACCCACCTCGAATTGGTACCTTTTCTTTTCTTTTTCTGGTTTTTTTCATGTAATTCGATAGCATTTGCTTGATCTAGATTCTGAGAAGATGGTTGAAACTTTTGAAGGATTCATAGATCATTCTATGGTGAAGGAACCGTTCAAATTTTTCTCGTATCTGATATCACACGTCCTTAGTCTTTATGGTTAATTTGGGTCAAGCTGAAACTACCATGTATTGCATGTTGGGAATAATTCATGTCAGATTGACTTTTGTACAATTTGCTTTTGGAATAAAGCAGTGACCGACGTGTCGAGCTTAGGGTATGCTGGATTGATCTGCTAAGTCGAGACAATTCAAATAGCACAATTGAGTTTGCATTCTGAAGAGTTAGTCGACCTGCCGACCTGAACTGAACAGCACTTTAGAATAGTAGTTCTGTGCTATCAGCCTTCAGCCGAGCTGGACTAAATTAGTCTGATCGGACAGATCAGATCAGTTCAGTCAGCGCAATTGTATTTGCGTTCTGGGCTGATCACCGACCTGCCAACCTCAACATCTCAGCACAACAGACAATTATGCTCTCAGCCGCTTCAGCCGAGCAGAGCTCAGCATGGCAATGCTGCAGAACAACAAATGTTCTCAGCCAACAACAGACCTCAGCAACAACACTGGACAACAACAGTGCTGCGATATCCCACGGTCGTTAGGCTCAGCACAAAGCAGAGCTCAGATCGGCAATAACCTTTACATCTCAAATGAGCAGAGATCCGAGGTGAGTCTATGACTCTGTCCTTAAGACGTATTTCTCCGGTATACTATGCCCAACCGAATGGAGCAATCGTCTCCCAGTATACAACGGAAGTCAGTTTAGACGAATGGCACTGCAGCGTATGAACTCTACAAACCTGTAAGATTCCCTGAACTTCTTGGACTTGATGAAAAATATAGAAGGAGAAGAGAAGAGAAGAACACGTGTATTCAGAGGAGAAGAGAAGAAAATTGGATTCTGAGTGAGTGACCAGAGAGGTCAGCTAGGCCACTATTTATAAAGAAAAAATTGATTAGGGTGGTTAATTGACAGTTTAACCACAACCGTCGGATCATATTGCCACCGTTAGATCAGATAACAGATAACCACTTTTCAAATTTGAATTACGATTAAGAAACCGATTACGATTAAGCAATTGATTTTCGAATTTGAATTACTGTTAAGTAACATATTTTCAAATTTGAATTACGGTTAAGCAACCGAATTTCAAATTATTTTATCCCTATTTTGAGCATTAATTTCTTATTCATCTAGTATCGTAACTGAATGATTCAAAACCCTAAAATCATCTACTCGTTATGTAGATAATTAAGAGTTTATTAGTTTTCACTTGTCGTTATTGAAAACTAATTATAACTCAGTTCAAAGTACGTTGCAAACCACAGTTTGCAACTTGGCCTATTTCAATTTATTTCCGATTTCTCGAATAATCCCCCACATGAATGAGAATTAATGCAAGTGTTTATGTTGCATCAGACAAGGTAGCTTTTGGCCTTGAACCTTAGTGAAATACTATCGGATCCACTCGACCAATTAGTGAGCTTAATGTCTTGAACTAACCGGCCTTTAGTGTGAACCTAGACAATAGTACTCACACCACATTTCCTTTAACACTTTTTTGGTTCTCATGATTGTGTTCTTCTTGAACATGAACCGCCTGGTTTCAGAAAGTGTGTTAGAGAACTTTGGCCTTACAAAATTCTCATAGAAGCGGCCATGCTTCACACTTACATAGGCGTTTCTTGTCAAAAGTATTCTGCTATACCCCACTTGACATATCAAGATATATGAACGATTAAAAGCCTCAGCTTACCCTCATTCCTCTGAACTTTTATTTGATAGAATGAGTAAGTGCTCATTGAACCCCATAACTTAGTTGTTCCATTGAACCAAGATTCTAGGATCTCCAGTCAACAAGGTTGGGTTACCGTTACAAAGATTCATGCATTATAGGTTTTGGTCCCATTCCGTTTGTCAAAATTGACATCTGATCTCTGGGCAAGCCTTTTGTAAGCAGATCCGTAAGATTCTTTTTTGATTTTATATAATCATGAAATCACGCCATTAGAGATCAACTGCTTAATAGTATTGTGCCTCCAACGCATGTGTTAAGACTTACCATTATATATGCTGCTTTGTGCTCGTTCTATAGCTGACTGACTATCACAGTGTATGCTGATAGGAGCGATTAGCTTAGACCAGTAGGGCACATCTTTCAGGAAATTTCGAAGCCATTCATCATCTTCTCCGGCTTTATCAAGTGCTATAAACTCCGCTTCCATTGTGGAACGAGCTATGCACGTTTGCTTCATGGATTTCCACGACACAGCACCTCCACTCACAGTGAATAAATATCCACAGGTGGACTTAGAATCTTTAGTTTCAGATATCCAGTTGACATCACTATAGCCTTCCAACACTGCAGGATATCTTGAGTAATGTAATCCAAGATTAATTGTATACTTTAAGTATCTCATTACTCTACTCAGAGCATTCTAATGTTCATCACTTGGATTACTGGTAAACCTGCTCAATTTGTTTACTAAATACGCTAAGTCTGGCCTTGTACAGTTCGTTATGTACATTAGATTTCTGATTACTTGCGAGTACTCCAATTGAGCTACTGGCTCCGTCGGTTCTTCCTTAAGTGTACGCTTAAGTCGAGTGGAGTTTTCACAGGTTTCACATCAAGCATATTGAAACGTTTTAGAACATATTCAATATAGTGAGTTTGTGACTACACAAGTTCTTCGGTTATCCTATAAATTTTAATTCCCAGAATAGCGTTAGCAACTTCCATATCCTTCATGTCAAAGTTCCTTGTCAACATCTTCTTTGTACTCAAGATGATATCCCAAGTACTTCCCATGATTAGCATGTCATCTACATAGAGACATACTATCACATATGCATTCTGTGTGTTCTTAATGTAGACACACTTGTCACACTCATTGATCTTGAAACCAATAGCTGACATAGCTTGATAAAATTTCAAGTGCCACTGTTTAGGCGATTGATTAAGTCCGTACAATGACTTAATAAGTCTACAGACTTTCGACTCTTGTCCTGGAATTACAAATCCTTCGGGTTGTTCCATATAGATTAATTCATCCAACTCACCATTCAGAAAAGCAATCTCCACATCTATCGGATGGATTTCCAAGTTATAGACTGCAGCAATAGCGACTAGCATCCTTATAGAAGTGATCCTAGTACAGGTGAGTAGGTATCAAAAAAGTCAAAGTCTTCCTTTTGTCGATAGCCTTTAGCTACCAACCTGGCTTTATACTTTTCGATAGACCCATTCTCTTTCATTTTCTTCTTGAAAATCCACTTTCAACCAAGTGGTTTACATCCAGGTGGAAGGTCAACCAACTCCCAAGTGTGATTTTGAAGAATCAAGTCTATCTCACTGTTAATTGCCTCTTTCCACAATGGAGCTTCTGGAATTGGCATTGCCTCGGAAAAGTTCTTCGGCTCATTTTCTACCATACAGGTTAGAAAATCTGATCTAAATGAAGTTGGCATTCTGGCACGCTTGCTTTAACAAAGCTCCTCACTTCTTTGAGGAGTCGCATCACGCATTCGCTTACCAATTATTGTTTCTTCTTGATTTTTGTCTTTCCTCGGAAAGACATCTTCGAAGAACAGTGCATTCCTTGACTGCGTGACAACGTTTCCATGTATGTCAGGAATATCTGATTTGTGCAACAAGAACCGATATACACTACTTTTAGTCGCATATCCTATAAATATGCAGCCAACTGTTTTAGGCCCGATTTTAACTTGTCTTGGTTTAAGTACAACCACTTTTTCAAACACC
>AP025075.1:17558656-17585451 GCA_036186865.1 Eustoma russellianum | reverse complement strand
TCGGCACCGCAGCATTTGGTGCCATTAGAGCAGCGCTGTGTACGTCTGCGCCTTGGACAGAGCTTGAGCTTGCGTTCTCCATCTAGTTCTGTAAGATGTCAGAAACAAACGAGAACCTGTACAGAATCAATACAATACGTCTTAAGAATTGTTGGAAATAATTCACGTCAGATTGACTTGTGCACGATTTGCTTTTGGAATAAAGAAGTGGCCGACCTGCCGAGCTCAGGGTAGGCTGGATTGATTTGCTAAGTTGAGACTCTTCAGATGGCGCAATTGAGTTTGCTTTCTGAAGAGTCAGCCGACCTGCCACCTGAACTGAACATCACTTCAGAACAGTAGTTCTGTGCTATCAGCCTTCCAGCCGAGCTGAACTAAATCAGTCTGATTAGACAGATCAGATCAGTCCAGTCAGCACAATTGTATTTGCGTTCTGGGCTGATCATCGACCTACCGACCTCGGCACCTCATCACAACAGACAATTGTGCTCTTAGCCGCTTCAGCTGATCAGAGCTCAGCACGACAATGCTAAAGAACAATGAATGTTCTCAGCAAACAACAGAGCTCAGTACAGTGCAGAGCTCAGCACAAAAACACTGTACAACAACAGTGCTGCGATATCCCATGGTCAGCTGGGCTCAGCACAAAGTAGAGTTCAGCTCTATAATAGCCTTTACAGCTCAACTGATCAGAGATCCGAGGTGAGTCCATGACTCTGTCCTTAAGACGTATTGCTCCGGCATATTGTGCCCAACCGAATGGAGCAATCGTCTCCCAGTATACGACGGAAGTCATTTCAAACAAGCGGCACTGCAGCATATGAACTCTCGAACCAGTAAGATGCCCTGAACTTCTCGAACTTGATGCAAAATGTAGAAAGAGAAGAGAAGAGAAGAGCACATGTATTCAGAGGAGGAGAGAAGAAAATTGGATTCTGAGTGAGTGACCAGAGAGGTCAGCTAAGCCACTTTTTATAGGAAAAAAATTGATTAGGGTGGTTATTGACAGTTTAACCACAGCTGTCGGATCAGATTGCCACCCTTAGATCAGATAACAGATAACCGCTTTTCAAATTTGAATTACGGTTAAGTAACCGCTAACGGTTAAGCAACTGATTTTTCAATTTGGATTACTGTTAAGTAACAGATTTTCGAATTTGGATTACTGTTAAGTAACAGATTTTCAAATTTGAATTACGGTTAAGCAACCGAATTTCAAATTATTTTATCCCTACTTTGAGCATTAATTTCTCATTCACCCGGTATCGTAATTGAATGATTCTAAACCCTAAAATCATCTACTCGTTATGTAGATAATTAAGAGGTTATTAGTTTTCACTCGTCATTAGTGAAAACTAATTATAACTCAACTCAAAGTACGTTGCAAACCACAGTTTGCAACTTGGCCTATTTCAATTTATTTCTGATTTCTCCAACATTGCAAACATCGCAAATATAGGATATTGGGTATACTCCCTCAGTCTATAGGGAAAAGTCGACTGTACCAATATTTTTGGGACAGAGGAAGTATTTCTCTTGTAACTGATGATTAAAAATCGTTGCTAGTTGCTTGATTATAAATCTGATCGTTTTTGGGCACTTCTTAACTAGTTATTGGCTAAATATTGTTTTGTTGGATAGCTGGAGAAGGATAAATTGATGAGAACTCTAGTACCAAGTGTAACAATTTGATAGCACATGATGCCTTCTATGGTAGTACTGGTCATTCCCCTGTTAGGTTCTCTTGGAACAACAAACAGATTTGGACTTTATCAGTGTAAACCGCAACATTGTCATCCGTTTGTGTCATACCCCGTAACTTTTAAGCACGACATTCAATACGTTAGGTCAACCTTAAACACAATTTAATTGATGATGTAGGATGTGCAACGTAGTAAAGATAAGAAGTGGGGTTAAAAGTAGAATTAAAGGTAATTAAAGAAAATTACCTAAAAGGTCCCTACTAAGAGATAGGGAGTTACACCACTTTTAGTATAACTCCCCATCTCAACCTAGGGGACGGTTATTGCACAAAAGAGGAGAGGAAAAAAATGCCTAGGAGGAAGAAAAGGAAGAAGAGAGAGAGAAGAAGAAGAAAGGAAGAAGAAGAAGGCTAACCTAGGTCCAATTCGTCTCGAAATTCTAGCACACACTATTAAGCTTATCTCGATTCCAAGGCAAGTAATCTTTCTATACGCTTTACGTAAATTTTGATACTTTAGGCCCTATGTTCTTACAAAGAGAAAACGTGAATCACACATTAGTAATCTTGTCTTGTTTATGTTAAATGCTTTATTATATGTAAGTTTTATTGCTAGTTGCGTAAAGTCCTGTTCTTTGGGCCATATCTCTGAAATTAGTTATGTGATGTTTGTTGTTTGTCAAGCATGCCCATGAAAGTGTACATAATGATGTACTTATCATTGTGCTCTACTCTTATGTTGATTGTCTACCCTTAGACGTTGAGAGTAAGTGCAAGGAATTAAAGGATGAGTGATGGCATTGTGAGAGACTTGTTGTGTTGGGAAAGTTGATGAGATCTTTTGAAGGTTGTGATTGATTGCAGGTTAGAGTGGATATTGTTAGACATAACTAAGCATCAATTCATGTTTGGATGTGTGTTAAGTAGGATGAATCTAGATGTTAAGATGGATCTTTAAGTGTTGAAAATGAAAGGGTTGAAGAAGGAGGGTGTTGGGGAGGAAGTTACTGCAGAAAAACTGCAGTTTGGCATCGTCAGAACACTTCGAACACCTACATTAGGCGCTCTATGTCACATTAGGCGCCTAATGTAGCGTTCAATGTGTCCTGAAACTTTCCCGTATAGAAAAACTGCAGTTTAGAACCGTCAGAACACTTCGAACACCTACATTAGGCGCTCTATGTCACATTAGGCGCCTAATGTAGCGTTCAATGTGTCCTGAATCATCCCCGAACACTTCGAACACCTACATTAGGCGCTCTATGTCACATTAGGCGCCTAATGTAGCGTTCAATGTGTCCTGAATCATCCCCGAACACTTCGAACACCTACATAAGGCGCTCTATGTCACATTAGGCGCTTCATGTAGGCGTTCAATGTTTACGGGACATCCCCGAACACTTCGAACGCCTAGTATAGGCGCTCTAAGTCACTATAGGCGCTTCATGTAGCGTTCCAACTATACTGGAAGTCTTTTGACCCTTTTAGGTGCCCTATGTATGTGTTGTAACCTTATACACTTCTTTTGAACATGAAACGCAAAGGTAATTGAGTTGTAAATGAGGTGTAGATGGTAAGTTTGATCAAGTTAGAATAAGATTGAATCTTGAGTGAATTCGTAAGAAGAATGGGCTTGGAAAGATACGACCATGGAGTGTTTGAGGTGCAAGACTGTATACTTGATAAGTACGATAAATGAATGTGTGTGTGTTACATGTTTGATACGAAGTTGCATGTGCATCCTGCATCATGACATGGGCACTTACATTTGTTTTGAGATTTGTTTGCGAAAGAACATGTGTTACAAGAAAAGTTTAAAGTTTCGAAAGACAAAATGGCTGCGGGTTGATCACAGGGTATAAAAGTCACGTCTGCGAAGGCAGGGTATAAAAGCGTGACCTATGGATCAACAGCAGGGTATAAAGTATGTTATGGGGCCGTGGACCTATCAGCACAGAAAATAAAGTATTTTATGGAGCCGTGGACCTTTCAGCACGGATATATGATATATGTAATGGGGCCGTGGACCTATCAGCACGGGGTATAAAGTTATATGTTATGGGGCCGTGGACCTTTCAGCACGGGGTATAAAGTTCTGTTTGCTGTGGACTGATCACCCACAGGGTATAAAGTTCTGCTACGCGAAGAATATGATATGTAAAGTGATGAAATGTTTTGTGAAATGACATGCATGACATGTTTATGAAAGAAGACATACGCATGGGTGTTGTGTGTGATTTTAAAGAAATACATGCATCATGGTACACGAAGCATATGACTTGACATGCAAGAAACATGGCTAGTGTATGACTTGCTTATGTGATACGTTGTTTTAATACATGTTGGTTCTCGTACCTGTGTACATATATGTACTTTATCTGTTTTGAGGGATTCTTATTATGATGCTGTTTGTTAACCCGAGTACCTTATTTTTGGGCATTGTTTTATACACTGGTGACTCGTCGTGTGTGATTTTGTAAGGTGTATAGACGGGTTACTTGCTGGCGATAATTTCGCTAAGAACAGTTACTCTATTCTTTTTCAGGTGAGCCTGAATATGAGTTGATATTTATCGAGGACGATGGCGAGTGGGCTCAGTGGGATGACGAACATGGGAATAGATAGAAGCTGGTTTATTTTCTCGAGATTGGAAACTCCATTTCATTATGTTGTCCTGACACTTGAGTTAGCTAGATGAACAAACACCTTTTAATTTCGCTGCATTTTATGGTGGTTAATGACGATGAAGTTTTAAATTTATCAACGTTTCCGTTGATTTATCTTACGTCATAGATGATGTATGCTTGATCCGCTTTGACGCTTCGTAGTTCTCATAGTAGACTACGGCGGGTGCACTGGTTCCGATGACGGTATCGGGCCGGGGCGCTACAGGTGGTATCAGAGCCTAGGCTTCAGATCTATCTCGAAAACTTAGGTTCATGATCTTTTAGACACCTAAGTTATGATTCACCTTAAGTTTGATCCTTAGACATAAGTATTGATTTTTCTTAGTGGTTAAGAATGATATGGGTTGGGTGTGTGCGAGCGTGTTTATCATCTAATTTAGTATTCATATTTGGATTACATACCTCACCCCTTCGTACGCGTTCAAGCTTGCAGTAACCTCTTGTATTTACGGAATGCTAATGCGATGTTAATCTTTCAGAGAAGTATGCCTCCAAGAAGAGATAACACAGGCAACTCTGGCAATGGACAGGAGAACCAGCCACCACAAGTTGTTTTACCTCAGGTGCTCACTGATGCACTGACGGTGATTGCACAAGGGTATGTGCAACAACATCAGCCTCCGCCTCCGCCACCGCCACAGCATAACATTAGGTTCTTTTATGGAGAGATGAGGAAGATGAGGGTGCCGGAGTTTGGTAATGTACTGACCCGGAGGAGGCTCAGCACTGGTTGGCTGAGGTGGAGAAATGTTTTAGGCTAGTGCAAGTACCGAATGAGATAAAGGTTGAGGTGGCCACACCCCTTCTAAGTGGCAAGGCTGGCGAATGGTGGGAAGGAATGGTGTTGAGAATGACCCCACCAATCTCTTGGACACAGTTTTGTGATGTTTTCCTGAAGTACTACGTACCGGAGACTGCGATATTGGACAAGATAAGAGCATTTGACAGATTGGAGCAAGGAAGGATGACGGTGTCGGAGTATGCAGATCGTTTTCATGCCTTGGGTAAGTTTGCCCCTGCGATCATGTCTGATAATCGTCTGAAGATGACGAAGTTCGAGAGGGGTTTGGACTTGAGGATACAGTCGGCAATAGTGAACGCAGGAATGAAAACTTACGAGGACATGTTGGATGCATGTTTTCGGGTTGAGAGCGATTTCCGCAGAGTAGCGGCAAGATCAGCTAGTGCTGGAGGGTTGGATAGGGGCAAGAGGCCAAGAGATGATGTGCGAGCTGGTGGAAGACCCGGACGTTGGGTCAAGATTCCGAAGAGAGGGCCGGTTGGAAATTTTCAGAGACCCCCACCCCAGAATCCGGTAATTCAACAGGCTGTAGGAGTTTGTCCACATTGCAACAGGAACCATGTTGGAGAGTGTAGGAAAGTGGCTGGAGCATGCTTTCGATGCGGTCAAGTGGGCCATATGATTAGAGACTGTCCGGAGATGAAGAAGAATAATCCTGGAGAGGCGGCTCAGCAGCCGAGAGTGAAGCCTCGAGCAAATGCTCGTGTACATCTCATGACGGACACGGATGTGCAGGAGGCTACCGAAGTAGTAGCAGGTATCATTTAAACTAAGTTTGAATTCATATTGAATTAAGTGTTTTTCGTGCTTAACTTCTGTGTAAAACTTTATATGGCCTTAGGTGCGGTTTTAGTAAATAAGATGTCTGCCAATGTACTTTTCGATAGCGGCGCAAGCCACTCCTTTGTAGCAAAGAGATTCACTAAGCACCTTGGCAGTTTGCCTGAATGGTTAGAAACTCCGTATTGCGTTCAAGCGGCCGGAGATCAGATTATGGTTTCATACCAGCTGTATCGAGATTGTGAGTTGGAGTTTGAAGGACAAACATTCTCCACCACACTGATCCCTATTCAGATGTATGACTTTGATGTCATATTAGGAATGGACTGGTTGGCCAAGAATCACGCCAATATTGATTGTCGGTTGAAGCAAGTGACAATCAAGAATGCTAAGATGGAGGAGGTAATATTTCAAGGAGATGCGGAACGAAAGAAAGTTCCCAAGAAGGTATATGTGTCCGTCGCGCAAGCACGCAAAGCATTAAGGAAAGGTGCTGAGGGATTCCTAGTGTATGCCATGGATGTTACTCAGGAGGTACCGTCTATTGAGCAAATTCCAGTGGTCAATGAATTTCCTGATGTGTTTCCGGAGGATTTACCAGGAGTACCACCCCCGAGAGAAGTTGAGTTCGAGATTAACTTGATTTCTGGGACAGAACCTATTTCTAAAGCTCCTTATAGAATGGCTCCGGCAGAACTGAGAGAGTTGAAGGAACAACTGCAGGAGTTATTGGACAAGAAGTTTATCCGCCCTAGTGTATCGCCATGGGGAGCACCTGTTTTGTTTGTAAAGAAGAAAGATGGTAGCATGAGGCTTTGTATCGATTATAGAGAGTTGAATAAAGTTACCATCAAGAATAAGTATCCCCTTCCACGAATTGAGGATTTGTTTGATCAACTCAAGGGCGCCAAGATTTTCTCTAAAATTGATCTCCGATCAGGGTATCATCAGTTGCGAGTGAAGGCCGAAGACATCGCGAAGACAGCCTTCCGCACAAGATATGGCCACTATGAGTTTTTGGTGATGCCGTTTGGATTAACAAATGCCCCTGCAGCTTTTATGGATCTTATGAATACCGTCTTCCGAGAACAGTTGGACAAGTTCGTTGTGGTATTCATAGATGATATTCTGGTGTATTCCCCTGATGAACAAACTCACGCTGAGCATTTGAGAACCGTTCTAGGTATTCTGAGGCAGAAACAATTATAGGCTAAGTTTAGCAAGTGTGAGTTTTGGTTAAGAAGTATGGCTTTCCTAGGTCACGTGATATCAGAAGAGGGGATTGCTGTGGACCCGAAGAAGGTGGAAGCTATAACTGAGTGGCCTAGACCCACCAATGTCACCGAAGTGCGAAGTTTCTTGGGTCTAGCGGGTTATTATAGAAAATTTGTTGAGGGATTCTCAAGGATTGCCGTACCTCTCAGTCGCCTTACTCAAAAGAAGTCCAAGTTTGAGTGGACGGCGGAATGCGAGCAAAGCTTCACGGAGCTTAAGAAGAGACTAACGACAGCTCCAGTATTGGCTCAACCCTCCGGAACTGATGGGTTTGTGATTTATAGTAATGCGTCAAAGAACGGGTTAGGTACGTAAATTATAGCATTAGGTTATGATCTTGTATACCCGTTAAGCCTAGACTAATACTTTGTTTGTAGGTTGTGTCTTAATGCAAAACAAACGAGTCATCGCATATGCCTCCAGGCAGCTAAAGCCTTATGAGCAAAACTATCCCACACATGATCTTGAACTTGCCGCGGTTGTGTTCGCCCTGAAGATCTGGCGGCATTATTTGTATGGAGAGAAGTGCGCGGTATTCACGGATCATAAGAGTCTAAAATATTTGTTCTCGCAGAAGGAATTGAATATGAGGCAGCGGATATGGTTGGAATTGCTAAAAGACTATGACCTGACTATTCATTATCACCCGGGAAAGGCTAACAAGGTAGCCGACGCCCTAAGCAGGAAATCCAGCCATGCGAGGCAATCACCACTAGAAAGAGAGATTGAGGAATTTGGTTTGGATTTGGTGGAATCCACGGTGAACGTCCTGACAGCATTGACCATCACACCGAGTTTGATTGATAGGATAAAGGAGGCCCAGAAGAAAGATAAGGCTCTAAGTGAGATAATGGAAAGGGTGAAACATAGTCAAGTTGAAGGATTTCAGACCAAGGAGGATGGGAGCTTATGGTTTAGGGAAAGACTATGCGTGCCGGATGTTGACGAACTTAGGAAGGAAGTTTTGCAGGAAGCTCATAATTCAAGGTTATCAATACACCCCAGTAGCACCAAGATGTATAGAGATCTCAAGCAATACTATTGGTGGTCTGGGATGAAAAGACATATTGCGGAATTCATAGAGAGGTGTTTGGTTTGTCAACAAGTCAAGGCGGAACACCAACGGCCCGGTGGATTATTGATGTCGTTGGGAGTTCTGGAATGGAAATGGGAACATGTCACAATGGATTTCGTAGCTGGGTTACCAAAGACAAGAAGTGGATATGACATGATTTGGGTCATCGTAGATCGTTTAACAAAGTCTGTCCATTTCCTACCCGTTTCAAGTGAAGCACCTCTTGACAAGCTAGTGAGTGTATATATGGAGAATATTGTTAGCTTGCATGGTATCCCGGTAAGTATAGTATCTGACCGAGATTCACGGTTCACATCTAAGTTTTGGACAGCATTCCAGAAGGCCATGGGTACGGAATTAAGGTTGAGTACGGCGTATCATCCCCAAACCGATGGACAGTCCGAGCGGACTATTAAACCTTGGAAGATATGCTAAGGGCTTGTGTGTTGGATTTTAAAGGGAGTTGGGATGGAATGGTAAAGCTGATGGAGTTTTCTTATAACAATAGTTACCACAGCGCGATTGACATGGCTCCTTTTGAGGCTTTGTATGGAAGGAAATGTAGGTCCCCGGTTTATTGGGACGAGGTAGGCGTGAGGACCATCACCAGACCCGGGCTATTAGAGAAGACGCTAGAGAAGGTGAAAGTCATTCGGGAAAGACTCAAGACGGCTCAGGATCGCAATAAGAGTTGGGCAGACTCCAAACGACGACCATTGGCATTTGATGTGGGTGAAAAAGTTTATTTGAGAGTATCACCCACGAAGGGCGTTATGAGGTTTGGAGTCAAAGGCAAGCTAAGTCCTCGCTTTATTGGTCCCTATGAAATACTGGAGAAAGTGGGAGCCTTAGCATATAGGTTAGCGTTACCTCCCATGTTGGCGCAAGTTCATAATGTCTTTCACGTGTCACAACTAAGGAAGTACGTGACGGATCCAAGTCATGTACTTGAAGCTCAACCTTTGGAACTCAAAGACGATGTTACATATGAAGAGATACCCGTGAAAATTGTAGACCGGAAGGATCAAGTGTTGAGGAAGCGAGTAATCCCTTATGTGAAGGTTCAATGGAGCAATCACACGGAACGTGAGGCCACTTGGGAACTCGAAGAACAAATGTGGGAGAAGTATCCTCAACTCTTTGATTAAGGTACGTAAATTTCGAGGACGAAACTTTTTGTAAGGGGGTGGAATGTCATACCCCGTAACTTTTAAGCACGACATTCAATACGTTAGGTCAACCTTAAACACAATTTAATTGATGATGTAGGATGTGCAACGTAGTAAAGATAAGAAGTGGGGTTAAAAGTAGAATTAAAGGTAATTAAAGAAAATTACCTAAAAGGTCCCTACTAAGAGATAGGGAGTTACACCACTTTTAGTATAACTCCCCATCTCAACCTAGGGGACGGTTATTGCACAAAAGAGGAGAGGAAAAAAACGCCTAGGAGGAAGAAAAGGAAGAAGAGAGAGAGAAGAAGAAGAAAGGAAGAAGAAGAAGGCTAACCTAGGTCCAATTCGTCTCGAAATTCTAGCACACACTATTAAGCTTATCTCGATTCCAAGGCAAGTAATCTTTCTATACGCTTTACGTAAATTTTGATACTTTAGGCCCTATGTTCTTACAAAGAGAAAACGTGAATCACACATTAGTAATCTTGTCTTGTTTATGTTAAATGCTTTATTATATGTAAGTTTTATTGCTAGTTGCGTAAAGTCCTGTTCTTTGGGCCATATCTCTGAAATTAGTTATGTGATGTTTGTTGTTTGTCAAGCATGCCCATGAAAGTGTACATAATGATGTACTTATCGTTGTGCTCTACTCTTATGTTGATTGTCTACCCTTAGACGTTGAGAGTAAGTGCAAGGAATTGAAGGATGAGTGATGGCATTGTGAGAGACTTGTTGTGTTGGGAAAGTTGATGAGATCTTTTGAAGGTTGTGATTGATTGCAGGTTAGAGTGGATATTGTTAGACATAACTAAGCATCAATTCATGTTTGGATGTGTGTTAAGTAGGATGAATCTAGATGTTAAGATGGATCTTTAAGTGTTGAAAATGAAAGGGTTGAAGAAGGAGGGTGTTGGGGAGGAAGTTACTGTAGAAAAACTGCAGTTTGGCATCGTCAGAACACTTCGAACACCTACATTAGGCGCTCTATGTCACATTAGGCGCCTAATGTAGCGTTCAATGTGTCCTGAAACTTTCCCGTATAGAAAAACTGCAGTTTAGAACTGTCAGAACACTTCGAACACCTACATTAGGCGCTCTATGTCACATTAGGCGCCTAATGTAGCGTTCAATGTGTCCTGAATCATCCCCGAACACTTCGAACACCTACATTAGGCACTCTATGTCACATTAGGCGCCTAATGTAGCGTTCAATGTGTCATGAATCATCCCCGAACACTTCGAACACCTACATAAGGCGCTCTATGTCACATTAGGCGCTTCATGTAGGCGTTCAATGTTTACGGGACATCCCCGAACACTTCGAACGCCTAGTATAGGCGCTCTAAGTCACTATAGGCGCTTCATGTAGCGTTCCAACTATACTGGAAGTCTTTTGACCCTTTTAGGTGCCCTATGTATGTGTTGTAACCTTATACACTTCTTTTGAACATGAAACGCAAAGGTAATTGAGTTGTAAATGAGGTGTAGATGGTAAGTTTGATCAAGTTAGAATAAGATTGAATCTTGAGTGAATTCGTAAGAAGAATGGGCTTGGAAAGATACGACCATGGAGTGTTTGAGGTGCAAGACTGTATACTTGATAAGTACGATAAATGAATGTGTGTGTGTTACATGTTTGATACGAAGTTGCATGTGCATCCTGCATCATGACATGGGCACTTACATTTGTTTTGAGATTTGTTTGCGAAAGAACATGTGTTACAAGAAAAGTTTAAAGTTTCAAAAGACAAAATGGCTGCGGGTTGATCACAGGGTATAAAAGTCGTATGCATTTTCAAGTTGTTTTATTAGTTTAGCAATCTCAACGTCTGCGAAGGCAGGGTATAAAAGCGTGACCTGTGGATCAACAGCAGGGTATAAAGTATGTTATGGGGCCGTGGACCTATCAGCACGGAAAATAAAGTATTTATGGGGCCGTGGACCTTTCAGCACGGATATATGATATATGTAATGGGGCCGTGGACCTATCAGCACAGGGTATAAAGTTATATGTTATGGGGCCGTGGACATTTCAGCACGGGGTATAAAGTTCTGTTTGCTGTGGACTGATCACCCACAGGGTATAAAGTTTTGCTACGCGAAGAATATGATATGTGAAGTGATGAAATGTTTTGTGAAATGACATGCATGACATGTTTATGAAAGAAGACATATGCATGGGTGTTGTGTGTGATTTTAAAGAAATACATGCATCATGGTACACGAAGCATATGACTTGACATGCAAGAAACGTGGCTAGTGTATGACTTGCTTATGTGATACGTTGTTTTAATACATGTTGGTTCTCGTACCTGTGTACATATATGTACTTTATCTGTTTTGAGGGATTATTATTATGATGCTATTTGTTAACCCGAGCACCTTATTTTTGGGCAATGTTTTATACACTAGTGACTCGTCGTGTGTGATTCCGTAAGGTGTATAGACGGGTTACTTGCTGGCGATAATTTCGCTAAGAACAGTTACTCTATTCTTTTTCAGGTGAGCCTGAATATGAGCTGATATTTATCGAGGACGATGGCGAGTGGGCTCAGTGGGATGACGAACATGGGAATAGATAGAAGCTGGTTTATTTTCTCGAGATTGGAAACTCCATTTCATTATGTTGTCCTGACACTTGAGTTAGCTAGATGAACAAACACTTTTTAATTTCGCTGCATTTTATGGTGGTTAATGACGATGAAGTTTTAAATTTATCAACGTTTCCGTTGATTTATCTTACGTCATAGATGATGTATGCTTGATCCACTTTGACGCTTCGTAGTTCTCATAGTAGACTACGGCGGGTGCACTGGTTCCGATGACGGTATCGGGCCGGGGCGCTACAGTTTGTATATATGTTTTCGTCATGATAAAATTATAAAGTAGATCTTATAGCTTCACTTGATATGTACTCCGTTAAGGTATGATAGAATTATTCATTTTAGTTGTACTTTACAATGGAAGGCAGCAACAACAATAACATCTATCCCCAGTATATCCCAACAATAGTAGAAACTATTGTTAGAGTCTGGGGAGGGTGAGAGACATGCAAAAAATACCTCCATTCCAAAGAATGAAGAGCTTGCTTCAGTGAGACTCCGGCTCCATATGTACCTGTATAGATGACACAATAATAGGAATATGGTATCCTAGTGTACTAGTGAATGGTTTAGTAAACACAAATAGAAACCTTTCGGTATTAGAATAGTCATAACCGCGTGTATGAACAAGTAGTGAAAGAGAAAGGAAAAAACAAAAAAGTGCAAAGTCAACCTAAAATGTAGAGAGTAACTAAAGCCCAAAGCATATGCTAAGGTGCCTCTATATCCTGTCTAAACCTCCTTAACCTTAATCATCTACCTCCATAAACTCCTATCCTGGACCATGTCTTCAGAAACATGCAAATCTAGTAGGTCATGCCTAATCCACTCATCCCAAGTCAGTTTGGGTCTGTCTTTACTCATCTTCCCCTCTACAGTGAGACTTTCAACTGCTCTGACAGATGTCGTTGTCTGTCTCCTCTTGACGTGCTCAAACCATCTCAGTCTTCCCTCTCTTATCTTATCTGTTATACTAGTCACCCTTAATCTTTTCCTAAATACCTCATTTTTTATCCGGTCTAGCCTTGTATGTCCACACATCCACCTCAGCATCTTCATCTCTGCCACTTTTATCTTCTGCGACTGTGCCTCTTGATGGCCCAGTAGTTTGTTCTATATAACATTGCCGGCCGCACCGCCACCCTATAAAATTTTTCCTTTAATTTAGTTGAGAAATTCATGTCACATAGTATCGTTGGGGCCGCCCTCCACCTACACCAGCCTGCCTGAACTCAGTGTATAACATCACTATCTATATCCACATCTTGCTGTACAAACGATCACTAGTACTTGAACTTAACAATAGAAGCTAGTGATGTATAAAATGCTAAATCATTGCAAGGCATGTTACGATATAAGATGTACTCATAATGTATTACTGCTGGATATTTGGTGAACTTTGTTAACGTAGCTTAATTAATTCCTAGCCACATTATCATCCACATCTAATAAGTAGTTCAGAGACAACGATAACTAAATGCTTCCAGTGGTTCTTGTGTAAGGGACAGTTGTATAACTGGAACTTTCGGTTGTAAATGCGGCACATTGACGGCATGTTGTTTCAGATATTACGGTTTAAGTGAACAGTAAACTTTATGTTGTTTCAATAGAATTATGATTATGTTAGGAAAGTTTTAAATATTTTACACAATATTCCTCTGTTTTCTCTTTAATTTGTGATATCTCATGTTGATTGTTTCTGTTTTAGTTTGGTATTTAATGGAACAAGAAAGTAAAGGATTCTGTAAGGCATACTATAAGTGGGTGGAAGTGAAAGAGCAAATCGAAACATTCAACAAACTGCTTGAACAACAGGCGAGTCATCTAAGATCCTCAAAGGATGCTTCTCTGATATCAGGCTTAAGGCGGTTTCAAGTAAGATTTCTTTTGAGGAATTTTTAGAATAAAGGGAAGAAGAAAGGGCTGAAGGGAAGCCGAAAGACAGGAGCAATAATATTTTTATTCAGCTTACCCAAAAAAAACAAAATTACAATCATATATTTAAGGTAAATATAAAAACGGCTAGTCTATACAAATAATTACATGAGTAAATTTTGGTAACTAGTCAACCCGCCCTTACACTTCACCATGTACAACGGCATAGTGTAGTTATGAGTATTCATTTAGGGCCATTAATTATATTGTTTTTCCACACTCTCCCTTAAGCTTGGTGTATATGTTTATACAACTGAGCTTGACAAGGAGTGTAAGAAAGACACTTTTGATACGAGCTTTGTAAACAAGTCTGCTATCTGATGCTGTGAAGGAATATGATGCAACTGTATGATACTATCTTCGATTTTCTCCCTGATGAAGTGTCAATCGATTTCCACATGTTTAGACTTATCGTGCTGTATAGGATTCTCTGTCATATTGATTGCGGATATATTATCACAGTATATCTTGATTGGAGAGTGAACCTTTGCTGTAGCTCAGTGACAACCCGTTTTATCCATAGCCCTTCACATAGACTGAGAGCCAGGACACGTAATTCTGCCTCTGCGCTGCTTCTTGACACCACATCCTGCTTGTTGCTCTGCCAGGTGACCAAATTCCCTCATAGATATGTACTGCAGCAAGAAGTGGACTTCATATCGACCTTCGAACCACCCCAATCTGCGTCGGAGTAGATCTAAATACTCGGATCCTGGTTTTTTCTGAAACTTAGACCTTGTCCTGAGGCTCCCTTTAGGTACCTGCTAATTCTTAAAGCATCCTTGAGTTTTTCATTAGTAGGTACATGCATGAATTGGAAAACAAAACTCGCACCATAACATATATCAGGTCTAGCATGTGATAAGTAAATGAGTGTTTCTACAAGTCTTTGGTAGCTTGTTCTGTTTGTAGGTGTGTTATCCCAATCTTTTATAGGCTTATGTTCTGGTTCAATAGGAGTGAAGACTGGTTTACAGTCGAGCATGCCAGTTTCTTGCAATAAGTCAAAGATATATTTTCTTTGGGAGATACATAAGTAATCCTTTGTTCGACTAACTTCTATTCCTAGGAAGTATCTGAGCCTGCCCAATCCTTAGACTTCGGATTCTTTTGAAAGGTT
Source organism: Eustoma russellianum (assembly GCA_036186865.1). Taxonomy (NCBI): domain Eukaryota; kingdom Viridiplantae; phylum Streptophyta; class Magnoliopsida; order Gentianales; family Gentianaceae; genus Eustoma; species Eustoma russellianum. Next base: position 17,570,300 of record AP025075.1, on the reverse strand, counting down.
TTCTTTTGTGGTTCTTAATCCATTGAAATCATTCTCTGTGAGGATAATGTCATCGATGTACACAATTAGCACAGTTATCGACCCATACTCAATGGATTGGATGAATAGTGTGTGATCACTGTGGACTTGTTTAACACCACGTTTTGTAACAACTTGTGAGAATTTGGTGAACCATGCCGAAGGAACTGTTTGAACCCGTATAGTGATTTGTTTAGTTTGCACACCATGTGTTCATTTTTTTATTTTTAAATCCTAGTTGGATCTCCATATACACCTCTTCCTTGAGATCTCTATTCCGAATTGCATTTTTTTACGTCAAGTTGATGTAATTCTTTGTCTAAGTTGACTGCTATAAAGAAGATGATTGTTAAGCTTAGCTACAGGGCAAATGTCTCCTGATAGTTAATGCCATATGTCTGGCTGGACCCTTTTGCCACAAGTCGAGCTTTAAACCTGTTTATTATTCCATTAGCATTGTATTTAACCTAGAACACCCATTTACACCCAACTGGTCTATAACCAAACGGTTTCTGAACTAGAACATAAGTCCTATTTTCTAGTAAAGCCATCATTTCTTCTTGCATTGTATTTTTCCATTCTGGTATGGTGAGAGTTTCATGCATGGTTTTCAGTATAGACATCGTGTCTAGTGAGGTGGTCAGCTCCCTAAGATGAGGATTAAGACAATTGTAAGCAAAGAAGTTATAAAGTGGGTACTTAGTAGATTCACGGGTCCCTTTTCGTAAGACAATAGGTCTGTCATCTTAGATTTGGTCAGAGGAAGATGATGATGTGTGCATAGGCAAGTACTCAGGTGGTAGCTGTGTAGGTGCTGCTTCAGGGACTACCTTGGGTCGTCTAGTGTATACTCTTAAGATAGGTAGTGGTGTTCTTGCGTGAGCTAGGTCATCTCCTCCTGTCTTAGATATTTCAGGTATTTCTAGGAACTTTGAGCCTATGGGTTGAGGAGATTCATTTCCTGTGGTGCCTGGTGTCAAGCTATCATCCTAGATGATATTCTAGTAGTCGCCGTACCAAGTAGTCCTCCGGAGACATGTAGTAGGAGTGGTGTTCATTGAAGTGTGCGTCAAGTGTGACAAATACCTTCCTAGGTATCGAGCAGTAACACTTGTACTCCCTTTGAGTCCCAGAATATCCAAGGACGATATATCGATGTGACCGCGTATCCAACTTCCCCCTTTGTTGTGGGAGAATGAGAACATATTCAACACATCCAAATAGTTTTATAGGAATTTTAGAGAGCATGTGTGTGGTAGGATATAACTCAAGTAATTTCTGCCTGGGCGTCTTGTGACCTAACACCTTTGAAGGTATCCGATTGATCAGGTATGTAGTTGTAAGAACAGTCTCCCCCAATATAACTTGGGCACATTCACGGAAACCATCATTGTTCTGGCAACTTCAAGTAAGTGCCTATTTTTCCTCTCTACCACCCCGTTTTGTTGGGGTATGTATACACAAGAGGTATGATAGTGTATTCTTTGATGCATAAAGAAGTCTTGGACTTCAGATTCAAAATACTCAGCACCATTATCGGTCCTCAGGGTTTTAAGAGTGACATCAAACTGATTTTGTATTAAATTCACAAAGGTTTCCACAATTCGTCCAACCTCAGTTTTTGTTTTCATTAGTTAGACCCAAGTAATTCTAGTGTGACCATCAACAAATGTGATAAAACATTTTGCACTATTAATGTTAGCAACCCTAGACGGTCCTCAGATATCTAAGTGTACAAGATTAAACGGGTGGCTTACTCTATAAGCTCTTGGTGGATACGTATTTTTTGTTGTTTTTGCCGATGAGCATGCATCACAAGTAAAATTCTTAGCATTAACATTCACAAAAAGTTCAGACATAAGTTTCTTCAAGTACATGAAATTTGGATGACCTAACCGATTGTGCCAAAGCATGATATTATTATGAATAATCTTAGTGCTAGTACAACCATTGCTAGTAAACAAAACATTTTCTCTAACGATCTCCGTCTTTCCAGATTCGTTTTGTCCTCCCTTTAGAATGAATAGACCTTTAGATTTCTTACCACTATCAATCGTCTTCAGCATATTTCTCTCCTGAAAGTAACATTCAGAGGGTGAGAACCACGTAAAGTAATCGTTTTCAAGTGCTATTTTTCCAACAGAAATTAAATTAAATCCTAAGGTGGGAGTATATGATACATTCTTTAATTTTAAAGTCTCAGTTATTTTGACAGTTCCTACTCCTAAAGCCGACATGTGTACCCATTTGCAATAACAACCTTTTTCGGCAGAGAGCACGATTGGAAATTAGAGAGAGAGGTTTTAACATAGGTCATGTCATCAGAAGTCCCAGATGTTGGACTATGCACCCGCAACAAACACCACTAGAGGGGGGGTGAATAGTGGTTAACGGAAATTACACTATAACCCTTTTGAAAAATCTCCTTTGAAAACAGAATCTGAGACCACCTCAGATTCAGAACCTGTAATTGAAAAATCAACACTAATTGTACACAATTCCAAAAATTATGAAACTTTCCAGAATTTAACTTCAATGAGTTAACAAGACTCTGTCCGAAAATCAGACAACAATAAGATCGTTTGACCCTTCAAACAAATAAAAAGATTCAGATGGTCAATCTGGACAGAATTGGACAGAATGTTGCTGATTTTGAAAAACGTATTTCTCTTTGAATACTCAACCAAAAAGGTTTATCTTTATATGAAAAAACTCCTTAGGATGTGTAGATGACGTTTCCAAAAGGCCCTGACCTTAAACAATTCTTGATAAATACAGAATTTAAGTTTTCTCAAAACTGGTCAGATTGCAGCCAGATTGGAGCAGTTATCTTGTAAAGACTGAAAGATTAACTTTCTCTTGCTCAAATCAAGTGATTCTTATTGAAAATGAAAGCTAACAGTCTGAAGTATAACTCCACAAAAAATAAAGAATTTGGAAAATGTTTTGCTATTTTTTCAAAACGTGAGAAGTTGTATGAAAACTGCAGTAAAAACGGGCAGAAAACAAAAATGAAGAATCAAGACAAGAACACCAAGGATTTATCCTGGTTCGGTCAATGTGACCTACTCCAGTCCTAAGGAACATCTTTCCTTGGATTTTACTATGAAATGAATCACCTTACAACAAGAACCAAGCTTGATCCTTGGGTTATACACCAACCTTATTCAAGACTTGGATAATCACCTTCTAAGCAACACTTAGTTGCAACACCTATACCACCTATTGATATAGCCTTATAGAAATGGCTAATCAATATTACAAATGAAGCTCAAGAGGATTGTAGCACAACAAAAACAACAAGAACACCCTTGCTACAAAGAATTGAAACAAGAACAACAACAAGAAGAAGATGATAACTAGACAATTCAACAAATGCTTGTGAGCTTCAAGTGTGTTTCATCTTCTTCACCATTGCCTCTATTTATAGTGTGATTTGAGCCTTGGAGATAAGAACTCCAATGTGTCACCATCTTCATCATCAAATCCAAATGTCTTCTCATCATTGGTTGGCCTTGTACACTTGACAAAATAAGACAACATAATTGGTCCACCTTGGAATTACACTTGGCCAAAATTTTGACTCCAAAAATGACTTGAAATTATCTTGAAAATGTGAAGATAATATGGCCATAACAACTCCATCATCTTCTCAACTCTTTGGCAAGATAATAGACATGTGGGCATTTGACAAGTTCAAAATAAAAAATCAGCTACAACACTCTTCATAGTAGCCGTTGGCTACCTTTTATTTTTCCAAAAATAATTTTGTTTTTCCTTAATAAAATAAGAAATGATAATACCACCAAAATAATCTCAACTCTTTGCATAAGAATAGGACATGTGAATTCATCACTTTACTTCACAAAATCTGCTGAAAAACCCTTGTAGCCGTTGGCTACATTTAAATATTTCCAAGTTGGCAATTTTTGCCAACTAGCTCTTTTTTTTATTTGTCCACTTGTCACCAAGCCATAAAATGAATACCACATCATATCCACCTGATTAATCACGTTTTTGGACATACATATATGTGTAGCAACTCAGATGTTTGAAGAAGAAATCAATAGATAATAGTTGACAAGATTATTTCAACGTGTAACACCAAAATTCCTAATATTTCTTCTTATATTTCGTGATCATTTCCACACCTTTAACACCTTTGATATCTCTGAATAATGATGATAAATATCCTCTTATAACACATATAAGAGGGTCTTCAAGAAGAAATAGAATGTGACATCTCAAATCGTCACATAACCAGCTATAGTCAATAATATCATCATGTGAGAGAATAAAATAAAGAATCACCATATCATCTTCAAATTAATAATAAATCAGCTCCAAAATGAAGATAATAATATGCTCAAGAGATTCCTTGAGTGAAAATACCAAAAATACCCTCGGGATGAAATGACCAAAATGCCCCTGGCATATGAAAACTCCAGAAATGACCCGAATGGTCAAAAATAATTATGATATCACCTTTGTCATGATAAATAGTATAAGAATACATCCTTGAAATATTTTCACCATGTGACGTTCCTACAAAACTCAAAATACCAATTTTGCCCTTTTTCGTAAGTTGTAGAAACTTCCAAGGTACGTTAGTCACAAGACATTTATGATCACCATAAACACATAATAATCACATAATAAACATGTATAAATCATATACAAATGAAAACAATCATTTTATCACATTTTAGAAAATTATTTCTAAAAACCCTAGACATCGATCGATCGAAGTGCCTCAGCTTCAGAGATCGATGTCTCACAGAAAGGTTCAGGTTTTGTCTCTGACCTACATCGATCGATCGAAGTTAGGGTTCGATGTACATCGATCGATCGATGTGTCTCAGGTTTAGAGATCGATGTCTTACCGTATGGTCTTGAACTTTCATTGCCTTACATGGATCAATCGATGTGAGAGATCTATGTACATAGATCGATCGATATGTAACAACCTGAGAGATCGATGTCAACTTTTTCAACTTTTCAACTTTTAATCACATATAACATCATGTGTGATATTTTTATGCACTCAACACTTAAAATCATGGCTTTGAAAATTATCCAAACATATTTCTCAACACCTATCCAAGTCAACTCATCATATGACCTGGTACCTGATTTGGCTATAGTGGCTTGTAGATTTTTGCCTTGTCCGTCTGGCTAGGAGGAAAAGTGCTGCTGTGAAAGGAGTTGAAGCAATGCTTCGAGCTGCATCTGGATGGGCTGTTGGTCCCCTTTTTCATCACTGTAATGGGCAGCAACACTAGAAGCAATGACCCCTTGGCTTGGCCAACAGTTTTCGCCAGATTTTGGGCTATTTGAAACCCCGTGTACCGATGCTTGTCCTTCGTTCGAACGTTGCCAGAGGGCTTCCAACAATCGTCTGCGGTATGCCGACTTTTCTACAATATTTGCATACCAGTGGAGGTCGTTAGCCCTGACTACCAGGGCCAAAGCTACCTCGTCCACGATCATGCCGCCAGACCAAGTGGGCAGATGGTGGGTGAGGATACCAAGGGTGCACCGGGAAGCATAATGGGACCGAGAAGCAAGAACTAACTGAGAAAGACCAGGAATACCTGACAACAGAGTGGAAGATTCAAGAGGTGCTGATGGAAGATACCCAAGTAAAACTTTCAAACAGCTTTCCTCATGCCGTACGTTTGAAAAAACGCTGTTCAGGTCAGGCGGGGGCTTTGTCCCCATGATTCTCCCACGAACCGAGTCTAAGTCCTTGTTTAGACCCACCAAGAAGTGAAAGATCCTCTTAGTCTCCACAATTTGTTTGTACATTTTCCGCTTCAGCAGATGGCCAGGAATAGGTTTCATACAGGTCGATTTGTTGCCATACCTTCTTAAGCTGACTGTAGTAGACACTAACGGTTGCGTCACCTTGTCGGATGTCCTGAAGTTGTGCATCCAACTCGTGCAACTCGACGGTATTGTCTTGCTTCGAGTACATATTCATTGTTGCCCTCCAAATTTCGCTTGTCGTAGAGTACAAAATAAAGTTACAGCTATTTCAGGGGACAAGAAACCGATAATCCTGAACATGACCATGGAGTTTCTGATTTTCCACATCCTATATCGTGGATCAGATGGAAAAGGAGCAGTTTCATTAGCAAAGATATAGTTCTCCTTCCCTTTACTAGTGATTATCTTCATTTCCTTGGACCAAGTGAGATAATTTGGTCTAGTGAGTTTGAGGTCGGTTACAACTATAGAATCATTAGAAAAAATTGGAGTGATTGGATTGGAGGTGGACCCGGAGGTTTGTGATGATGTTTCCTCAATTTCGATGTTTGAGGACATGTTCTGTGAGCTTTTAGAATCAAGTTAGAGCTTATGCCAATGTATAAGAACTGACTAGTTCAGAGAGGGCTATAGGATTTGGAGGCTAGAGCTTGAGGTGGCTGGATTGAACAGGGAGAAGACTATGCTAAACGAAGATGATAAATAGTAATTCTCATACCATGAGGAATTTTTAGAAGAAAAGGAAGAAGAAAAGGCTGAAGGGAAGCCGAAAGACAGTAGCAATAGTATTTTTATTCAGCTTACAAAAAAAGCTAAATCACAATCAACATAGGTAAAGGAAATGTAAAAACGGCTAGTCTATACAATTACAGGAGTTAATTCTAGTGAGTACTCAACCGGCCCTTACACTTCACCATGTAAAATGGCATGGTGTAGTTATGAGTGTTTATTTAGGGCCATTAATTATACGCTTTTCCATATATTTTGCCCTTAGATTCATATAAGTCAAAATGTTGACATCCTTGAGTGCTGAAGAGCTCTTTCTCAAATTACAATTATAATTTTGATTTTGCTGTAAACTCGAGCGATGATATAATAAGAACAAGAAGAAGATTATATAATATGTATTCTTCAAAAATATCTCAATTTTACAAGAAGTTGTCCTATTTATATGGTATGAAAATTGTAACATCTTCTTAAGACTAATGCCCACTACCACCATTATCCTTAGTGGGTGTTAATGTTTGGACATCCACTAACCCCACTAACATACATAATAATACACAATACTCCCCCTTGGATGTCTAAATTTTATAGAATATGCTTTGTTAAAACCTTGTCAAGAAAAACCCAGTGGGATAAAATTTGGTCGAAGAAAAAAGATTACACATTCATAAAAATTGGTAAGTGTGATACACTGCCTCGTTAAAACCATGCCAAGAAAAACCCTGTGGGATAAAAACTTGGACGAAGGAAAAAGAGTACAGTGTGTATAGTAATCACACTCCCACTTATGCTGACAAGAGGTCTTTGAGTTGACGCATTCCAATGTTGTAGACCATCTTTCTAAATGTAGTTGTTGGTAGTGCTTTGGTGAACAAATCAGCAAAATTCTTTTTTGATTGTATCTACTGGATATCAGTGTCGCCATTCTTCTCAAGATCATGAGTGTAGAAAAATTTTGGTGATATATGCTTCGTTTTTTCTCCTTTGATGTAGCCATTCTTAATTTGAGCAATACATGCAACATTATCTTCAAATAAATTCGTTAGAGTCTTTCTTAGTGAAGATAATCCACATGATTCTTGAATATGTTGCATCATCGACCTTAACCATACACATTCACGACTCGCTTCATGCAATGCTAAGATCTCAGAATGGTTGGAAGATGTGGCTGTTAATGTCTGCTTCACTGATCTCCATGATATAGCTGTATCTCCACAAGTAAAAACATATCCACTCTGTGATCTTCCCTTATGAGGGTCAGATAGATAGCCTGCATCAGCATATCCCACTAATTGTGACTCGGAATTTTTTGAATAGAATAAATCCATATCTATTGTTCCAGGAAGATAGCATAAAATATGCTTGACACCATTCCAATGTCTTCGTGTTGGTGTAGAGCTATATCTCGCTAATAAGTTCACTGAGAATGCTATATCTGGTCTCGAGCAATTTGCAAGATACATTAAAGCACCAATAGCACTAAGATAAGGTACTTCTAGACCTAATAATTCCTCATTATCTTCTGGTGGTCGGAATGGATCTTTCTTTATATCTAATGATCGTACCACCATAGGACTACTTAATGGGTGAACTTTATCCATATAAAATCTCTTCAAGATCTTCTCCGTGTATATAGAGTGATGAAGAAAGATTCCATTAGGCAAATACTCAATTTGCAGGCCGAGACAAAATTTGGTTTTTCCAAGATCTTTCATCTCAAACTCTTTCATGAAATAATTAGCAGTTTTAGTAAGCTCTTCAGGAGTTCCAACAAGATTCAAGCCATCAACGTATACAGCAATTATAGAGAACCCATTTTCAGATCTCTTGATAAATACACATGGACAAATTGGATTGTTTACATATCTTTCTCTAATGAGATACTCACTGAGACGATTATACCACATCCTGCCAGATTGTTTTAGTCCATACAAGGATCTCTGTAATTTGATTGTGTATAATCCATGTGTCTTTTGATCACATGTTGTAGGCAATTTTAATCCTTCAAGAATCTTCATATAAATATCATTATCTAAAAATCCATATAAGTATATGGTAACCACATCCATTAACCACATATCAAGATTTTTAGCAACTGACAGGCTTATTAAATATCGTAATGTTATGGCATCAAATACTGGAGAATATGTTTCATCATAATCAAGTCCACGTCTTTGCGAAAAACCTTGCACAACAAGACGTGCCTTGTATCACACAAACTCATTTTTCTCATTGCGTTTTAGTACAAAAACCCATTTATATCCAATAGTTCTATCCCTTTAGGGGTTTGGACTACAGATCCAAATACTTTGTGACTTTCTAATGATTTCAATTCTGCTTGGATTGCATCTTTCCACTTTGGCCAATCATTTCTGTGTCGGCATTGTTCAATGGGTCTCGGTTCAGGATCCTCATTTACAATTTCACATGCAATACTATAAGTAAAAACATGATCAGTAATAACCTTTTGTCTATCCTAATTTTCTCCTGAACTTACATAATTCAAAGAGATTTCTTCAAAATTTTGTTCACTTGCTTCTTCAGGAGCAACTTGTTTATCAACTTTAGACTAATCAGTTTCAATTTCTATAGGGCTTTCAGGTTGTGAATTTTTTTGCTCTTCTGGAGTATTCTCTTCGGGAGTATTAACTTGTACCTTTCCCTTTCGAGGGTTTTTATCTTTTGTATGACAGGGCGCCCACGATTTAGACTTGCTTTTGGTATACCATTATCATGTCTTTCAGAGTCACCAAGCCTAATTGGTGTATTCATCGCCGGAACGTGGGATTTTGTTATCTTTTGACTATCAGTAAATGCGTCAGGCAACTGGTTTGCAACATTTTGTAAATGAATTATCCTTCTTACTTCTTGCTCACATTGATTTGTTTGTGGGTCAAGATGAGAAAGTGAAGCAACGTTCCATGTAATTTCACGTCGTTCTTCAGGAAATGGTATTTTATCTTCCCTTAACGACGGGAAAACTTTCTCATCAAAATGACAACCAACATATCTTGCATTAAATAAATCACCTGTCAGGGGCTCAATGTATCTCACAATAGATGGAGAATCAAAACCCACATATATGCCTAGACGTCTTTGAGTACCCAGTTTTATCCGTTGTGGTGGAGCAACCGGAACATAATTAAGTGTGAAATATTAGGCTGCTGGCTAGATACCATTTGCAATGGCGAATATGGTTGAAACGAACTGGGTCTAAGCCGTATTAATGCAGATGCATGCAGAATTACATGTCCCCAAGCTGTCATGGGTAAATTAGATCTTAAGAGCATAGGTCTAGCAATCAGTTGTAAACGTTTTATAAATGACTCTGTCAGGCCATTTTGAGTATGCACATGTGCCACTGAATGCTCAACATCAATCCCAATCGACATACAATAATCATTAAAAACTTGGGAAGTAAATTCACCAGCATTATCAAGACGAATAGATTTAATTGGATAATCCAGAAATTGTGTTCTTAAGCGTATAATCGGAGCAAGAAGCTTGGCAAATGCTATTGTTCTTGTCGAAAGCAAACTCACATGAGACCATCATGAAGCATCCAATAAGACCATAAAATATCGGAATTGTCCACAAGGAGGATCAATAGGTCCACAAATATCTCCTTGTATTCTTTGTAAAAATATAGGAGATTTAACATGGACCTTCATCGGGGATGGCCTCTTGATTAATTTCCCTTGTGAACAAGCAACACACACACAATCACTAGGTAAAAGAATCTCCTGGTTCTTTAAAGGATGTCTATGTGAGTTTTGTACAATTCTACGCATCATTACTGATCCTGGGTGGCCAAGTCGATCATGCCATAACATGAATAGTGTTGGATTATTGAACTTCTGGTTCATCACAATATTAGATTCTACTGGATGTATAGTAGCATAATACAATCCAGATGAGAAAATTGGGAATTGTTCTTTTACAAGCTTCTGGTCTGAGTCTTCGTCTGTAATACATAAAAATTCCATATTCTCCTTATTCATGGTTTCAATATGAAAACCATTAAGACGTATGTCTTTGAAACTCAACAAGTTTCGTTTCAACTTGGTGGAAAATAATGTCATATTTATCATTATATGTGTACCACCCGGTAGTATTATAGTTGCTCTTCTAGAACCTTCAATCAATGATGTAGTACCCGAAATTGTACTAATATTTGCTTTTGTCAATTGCAATGTCGAAAAATATTTTCGATCACGAAGAATTGTGTGTGTCATTCCACTGTCAACCAGACAGATGTCCCCACCATTCATCTTGAGTATATATCTAGCATAACATATACAATTTTCATAATTAAATTTAATTCCAAAGAATCAACACATAATAGAAATTAAAATCTAAATGACAAGGAAATTTTATTTAAGCTAATAGACAAGTTTAAATTGAGACAAAGTTGCTAGCTAAGATGGCATAAACTAAATGAAAACTTATCCAAAGAAAACATGACTAATCATGAAAAATAACTAGACATCCAATATAATTATGCCCAGTTATTTGTAATATCATCCACAAACTGGATTCCATTCCCATCCATACTTGGGGCCATAAGATAGTCTTCAAGATTCAAATCATCAAAATGATTGGGGATTGTGTCATCATTATCTGCTATGTTTCCAAAATCCACAAAAATAGTTTGTTTTTTCTTGCCTTTATCCTTCTGGGATGCCTGATAAAGATCAACTAAATGTTTTGGTGTTTGGCAAGTACGAGACCAATGCCCTTGAGATCCGCATCGATAACATGTCTCATCGTGATGCTTAGCATGTGCACCATCTTTTACAGCTTGTGTATTTTCACGCGGCTTTTCATTTTTTTCCACTTCTGGTGGTATGATGCAGAGCTTCTACCGTGGCCACGACCTCTACTGCGACCACATCCACGACCATGACCACGACCTCTACCATGACCGTTAAAAGTTGCATTGGTTTTAGGGAATGGTTTTGATCCGGTCGGGTGAGAAGCGTGGATTTTCATCAACAGTTCATTATTTTGTTCAGCAACTAAGAGACATGAAATGAGCTGGGAATATTTTTCAAATTGTCGTTTCCTGTATTGCTGCTGCAGGAGCATATTCGATGCATGAAAAGTGGTGAATGTTTTCTCTAACATATCC